>VXAY01007070.1:402211-518757 GCA_013399855.1 Oxyruncus cristatus
ATGTTTTACCTCACCTCATTCAACTGATGAATGAAAATTCTAAACTATTTCTACAAGACAGATGAACACTATGAATTGGAGAAGGTTTTTCAGGTAGACTGTATGTGTGAAACCTATGGTTATGAAAGATGACTGCAGTGTCTTTCTGTATCAGTATTAATGGTGCTTAAAATGCATTCCTGAATATACACATATGCTTACAGATATAGATAGATTTGAAGGCATGTCATACTTCGTGGCTTTTTTCTTTAACGAATAGATTAGTGGAAGTGGTTGCCATAGTTCAGCTTCATAACTTCACTAATGTCAATTGAAAAAGTTTGGTTATCATTTGACAAATGTTCCTGTCTACATCAAATCCTCTGAACTGTATTAATTTTTATCTAGAAATGTGCCAAAGTACTTAAGAATAATTTGGGCAGCTGGTGAACTGTTACCCACTAGTTCACAGATAGAACTTCCACCTCTTCCTTTCATTCCACTTCTGTGAATTTGGCTATAAAAAATTTTAGCACAGTGGGGGAGACTGCTTCACTAAAATATTTTATTTAACTTTTAACATGCTTTTTTACTATAGTAACATGTGCGCTGACATACTTATATGATACTTATATGATACTGAACTGCTGGGATGGTAATATAATACCATAAAATATACAATATAATTTTTAACTGATTAAACTAGTGATGAACTGATCTATGTGAGCAGTGCTTTTGTGTTCTCTTGGTAGACCTGTTCTGTGTGACATTTTGGATTGTAGAGCTTCTTGACTAGCAGAGATACCATGAAAAGCTGTCAGCTTGGGAGGCAAACACAAGAGATGCAATGAAAAATTTTCCCATTCCATGTCCTGTTGGCATTCCCAAACCTCGAACTGAAAGAGCTATTGCTGTTACCAATACATGGTAAACTGAGAGTAAGATGCATGTAGATCCTCGCATGAGAAAGGAGGGCTCCAACCAGCGAAATTTGCAGTGAACATTAAACTCAACAATACTCTCAACTCTGAGCATCAAGCTCTCTACCTTGTTCTGCAATTTCTTGTGTAGCAAGTACTAAGCTTTTTAGGCTTATATTTTATTATATTTACCTTTTAACATACTGTTGTTGCATTGGATACTGTGCAATGAAGATGTCACACATGCAAGTATTTGTAGTAAACAGACCAAAGAAAAAAATACCTTCTGCCCAATTAGTTTTTAACAGGCTAGAATAGTTACATTGTGATTAATTTCCAGTTGAGTCACAACATATTCACATAGAAAGGAAAAAAAAAAAAAAGCAAGAGTGTATATTCTAATTGTCAGTGATTTGGGTTTGACATCATTTGAGGTAAATTCTAGCAGACATATCTTGAGAAAACAATTTTTGAAACAAGGTATCAGCTTCAAACAATTAGGATTAAATTGAAGAATATTAAAGTATTGTATGCTTTCAAAACAATATATAAATTAGAAAGAGATTTGCATGAAGAAATATCTAGAGTAAATGATGCTGGTACTCTCCACCTCTTCAGAAACATATGTCAGGCTCAAATAAACAGATAAAATGATCCAACCTTACAGCAGTTTGAAAGTAATTCTTCATGAACGGCAAACAGAAGCAGCACAGATTCTTCCAAGTATAAAATTATATTGTGACTACATCGATGAAACTGCTGCACATGATGGGATTCTTTACAAGGATACTGCTTCAAAATATCATATACCACAAAATACCACTTTGCTGAAAAACGCTAGGTGTAGGCTGTAGTGACTGTCTGTCTATATATCAAGAGCAGTTTGAAACATTTTATGATGTCCAGGCATGAGTAGTGCAAACAAAGGTTAAACCTCTAAACAGAATCTGATGTACCCAGAAAGTAAAATGTAGATCAAGCAAAGTCTGTTAATTAATTCCCCACTAAACTGGGACAACATATCTAAAAAACCCTAAGTTTATTAAACAGAAAAGTAACACAGTAGAAATACCTCCAAACTGTAAAAATAAATATATGAGAATTAACAGTCATCATTAAAAAATTGCAATATGAAACACACTACAAAGAAAAAATTGCTTATAATGAAATTTCAGGTGAATTAGGTAACAGCGAATAGCTCACTGTTTAGCAAGAATTCCAATATATCTCTTAGATATGTCATTTAAGTATTTCCTGTTAACTTCTTACCATATATAGACAAAAGAATTAAGAAATTATTAAATATAGTACTAGAAAATAACTTAAAGGTTAGTGAATTGTGGCAACTTTTATACAACAAAATACCTTAGTCAGCTTTATCAAATTTGCCAAGTTTTCGTGCAATATTTTAGGAACTCTAGGGCTGGAATGAACAAATGCCAATCTAGTCTGAATTGTATACTTAGAACTTCTTTTATTACATACAGACATTTGTGGTCATAGAACTTTATAAATATATCTAGCTCAACTTAAAATGTAAAGCGATGGCAAAGATACAATATTTCTTTAAATTTTTTTCTTCAGTCAACTCATCTCTAAAAATATGTTTCTGATCCACTTTCGCTATTATATTCTGCCTAAAATGGATAGAACGTCCCTCTAAAATTCATTTGACCTGTTAGAGCAAGTCCAGAGAAGGGCCACCAAGTTGATTAGAGGGAAGGACCACCTTTCCTATGAGGAAAGGCTAAGAGGATTGGCTTTGTTCAGACTGGAAAAGAGAAGGCTTATGGATGACCTAATTGCATCCTTCCAGTAACTGAAGGGTGCAAACAAAAAATATGGAGAGAGACTATTTACAAGAGCATGCAGTGACAGAACAAGGGGGAATGGCTTCATGCTATCAGTAGGTTTATATTAGATTTTAGAAAAAAATTCTTTACTATGAGGATGGTGAGGCACTGGAACAGGTTGTTCAGAGAAGATGTAGATGCCCCATCCCTGGAAGTGTTCAAGGTCAGATTGGATGGAGCTCTGAGAAACCTGGCCTAGTGGAAGGTGTCCCTGTCCACCTTGCAGGGGGATTGGAACTAGATGAACTTTATGGTTCCTTCCAAGCCAAAGCATTCTACGATCCTCTGCATCTCTTAGTGAAAATCAAGACACCATGTGGACAGACAGTTTATTTGAAATTAAGCTATTCAAACATATCTGGATTTTGTAGTAAGATATTTATTCTACTGTTGTTGTTGTCCAAGTAAACAGAAGATACTGAGCTACTCTTGTCTCTTATTTGTGTCTCCATCTACTTGTCCTCATCTCCAGTAAAAACCAAAAGAAATAGCTAAAAGTTCTTACCTACTGTATGCAAATTCATCTCATCATAGCAATTGCTTCATGTTTATTCTTCAAGTGAAGAATATGAGAACCCTTTTTTATTTTTTTAGAGTAATTTATTTTCCAGGACTGTGGCCTGCACCTGCTTCATCGTTAGCATCAACAGGAGATCTGCATGTGGAACAGCTTCAGCCACAGCCTTTTTTCTTAATTTTTCATTCTAATTGTCTTGTGTACAAACTGCTCATGTTATGTCTCTGCATGTCACCTTATGGACCCCTATCACCACTTTACAGATTTACAAAGGAACAATCTCTTTTTTGGTCATCCTCTAAGTTTTCTGCAATGTTAGAGTATCAGGCAATGTTTTTTCTTAAATACTGTGAGGGTGTGGTGGGTCGACATTGATTGTCTGCCAAACTCCCACTCAGCAACTCTCTCAATTCCTCTTGTCAACAGGATGAAAGAGCTCCTGGGTTGAGATAAGGACAGGGAGATAGCTGACAGTAATTAACACTGACAGAGTGGACCCAATTGGTCTAATTTATCACCAATTAGAAAGAGTTGGATGGTGAGACAAAAAAAAAAAAGGAATGAAACTAAACCATCTTCCCTTTCATTTCCCCTTATTTCCAGGCTTATCTTCACTTCTTCATTCCCAACAATCTCCTCCTCCAGTGAGGGGCACACAGGGCTGGAAATGTGGGGCTGTGGTCAGTCCAAAACAGCTCCTCCCTGCCACTGCTTACTCCTCAGACTTTTCCCTGCTCTAGCCTGGAACACTCTCAGGGGCCACAGTGAAACACCCGTCCCACGGGGAATCTCTCCCGGGCCGCAGGGCCATCCCTGCTCGGTCTCTCCTCCCCTCCCTCCCTCCTCCCGCTCTGCCCTCGATACTCGCAGGGCTGTTTCTCACCTGGTTCCCCTCCCTCAGCCCTGGCTGCCGGGCAGTGTTTTGCCCTCCCTTGCCCAGGCTTTCCCCGAGGCTCTCCCCCGCCCGCCCGTGGCTGAGGGGCTCAGCCGTGCCCTGCGCTGGAGCCGCTGGAACCGGCGGTATCCGGGAGGGCAGCCCTGGATGCTCCACACAGGGACAGCCCGGCGCAGCCCCCGGTCCTGCTGCTGCCGCTGTTGCTGGTGGTGCCAGCGTCTGGGAGGGTAAAAGCCAACTGAGAGGCGTGAAATCATGACCGAATCCACCCACTGTCCTTTTCTTCTTCGCCTCTGTGCTGTGTTGTATCTCCATTGAATGGCACACACAGGTATGGACTGGAAAGCAGAATTAGGTGTATTTTGGAGAATTTTAATTTTTCTCTTCTCATAAAAGAGGATTTGTTAAATGTATCTCAGAGTTCTCTGTTAAATGTATCTCAAAGTAGAATAAAAATAAGATTTAGATGGAGTGAGTTGTACTGTTAACTGAAATGTTGAAATGTTTATAGACTACTGATAGTTTTTTGAACAAGGTCTCCCTATCTCACCTTGACCATACACTTTTTATCTCCTGGGTCTGTGTGTTAAAGAGTTGACAGCTGAAGAAATAGAATCATACAACTTGACATCGTTGTTGTTGTTTATGCTGATAAAATATTTAAATTGCCTAAAGTCAGAATCAAAAAGAACTTGAGGCAGGAAGAAAAGACAGTCATGGAAACCTCAAGTTTTAGTTTGTTTCATGGAGACCTGAGATATTGTGTGCAGAAGGTGTAATCGACAGTTACCTACTGCCATGGCATCTGGGAGTCAGAGAGAGTACTGGCAAGTTCAAGGATAAATTAACCTTGGTTGTTTTGGCTAATTATTTCTCCAAAGAAAACTTTGTAAATTGTGAAAATAAAGGGTGCTAATTCGGCACAGATAAAAGCACATGCTTTGAGAAAGCTTTTATAACAAGACTAAAGTTTGAATGAGGATTAAGGATATACGATTTTATGGTGAATATTTTTTGGATAGACTATGTAACACTTAAATAAGAAATATCAAACAGAGCCACTGGAATGAATATCTGTGAGATAATACTGCTGTCCTAAATAAAAGAAGTCATCCACTTTTGATACAACTAAGACCGATCAAGTTAACTAGATCCACAGTCTAATTTCTACACAATATATTTTCACAAGTATTTGATGATACCTTCTAAAAAGCTCCTAAGGTGGCCTGTTATTTGTGGCTGAAACTATCTGTGGCTTGTCCTAGAAATGTGTCCATTTATTTTTTAAAAGTACATTTGCTGCTTTTTTTAATACCTGTTATTTTGGAGGTTAAGTGATTTTTAAATGGAGTCAAAATTTTGGAACCATTGTCTTTCTCTGCAGAGGAGATATGTGATGCATGTTGCAGCCCAATATGACAAAAATATGCAGTATATGAATGAAGTTTAATTTAAGCTTACTTAAATTTCATAGGTGAATTTTACATTGTGCCATCTCACCCATATTACAACTCTCTGCAGAAGAATTTTTCTCAGAAGAAACAGGCTATATGAAAAAACATGCGACTTTTAACAAAATTGCCTATCATTTTTATTAGTTAACTTAGGAAGAACACCTCACAGAATGCTCATATTTAAAGCATATAGGATTTCCATAATGTTATCACCACTATTCATGTTGCATTGCATATTGATTGTCATACATGTAACATTCTTAGGCAATGTGTAGTGAGAAGTGTTTGCCAAATTCTGTGACTGAATCCTTAATGGAACATTAGATAAAAAGGATGGAAGATTGAAGAGGGAAAAGTTGCACATTTTTCAGTAATTTCTCTGAACACAACTGTTTACTTAATTTACATCACTCCTGACTCACAGACATTATTCAACTCTCAAACCAAAACATGCTAAGGATGTTTCAGTTCAAGACTTGAAAAGAGTTATTCTTGCATGTTGCATTTCCAGGTGGAAAAACATGAAATTAACTGCAATATACCAGTTTATAGTGCTTGTCTGTCTATATCCTGATAAAGGAAAGGGCAAAAAAGAAAGGGCAAAAAGTGTTCCCTGGTTCTAGAGCTGAGTAGCCCAGACTGGCTCATGTCCATGATGCCTGGGGCTTGATGTCCATGGAATAGACTGGCCATGTCCACACTGAACAACGCAGGAGTGTCAGGAATTGGCCCTAGATGTAACTGGTATTTTGATATGGGGTTTTTTTTCAGTTAATTGTGTCTGAATCAATGTGAGACTTCTGTTATTGCCTACCACAGTGTTTTCTGCAAAACATATAAACCTGAGATGTGGCATGAAGACATGCAGAAGGTTTGAAGGCAGAAACTGAGCAGAGCTGGGGGACTGTACAGGTTGAAAAAAGTAAAACCTTATGTAGTCTCATTCATTCTGCCTACTGAATCATGCCCAGACAGTCTCTGTTGGTGAGGTTTAGAACAGAGCTAGGGAATGAGCTGCTAATTAAGGAACAGATGGGCAGGACCGAAATGCTTGGTCTTGTTCTTTTGTCTTCAGGTAATCTCTGAAATGGCTTGCTTTACCTCATATATCTCTGAAAACTTTCGTGGTTTAGGCTTAGAGTTGTTTTGCATGTTCTTTTCCACTGATCATCTCAGCTTTTTCTGTTTCTGGAGCCTAAAGTCTGAGTCTATATCTCTTCTCTAGAATAAGTGGAAGGCTGAAGGTTTACTCCTTAATTATCACTTGTAAAATGAACCTTGCAAGAAATATATATCATGGGTGCCCATTTTCTGATAATATCTGTGGACACTGTCTTATGGCTATAAATGCTTTTCATCTGTTAATGATCATAGGCATTTTTTGGGTTTTGTTTTTAATTTTTTGGGGTTTGGTTTTTTTAATATATATAGGATTGACTTAAAATAACCCTGTTTTAAATACTTTGGTTGTTTAGTCAGCAGTGTGTTCAAAATCATAAATTTTGTAAAACATTCAAACTTCTTACAATCTAATTATGAACCACTGTCTCTCTGTATCATTAATCATGATACAGTAGTCCAGCTCCTATGCTGCAACAGTGCTATTTCTAGATAGCAGCTGTAATGATTAAGAATTAATATTTGATTTAATGTTTGATTTAAGGATCTAAAGCTGTGACTACCAATTCAGTCCGTTTGTATCAGAACTATCTCATTTCATGTTGCCTGATCTCTCTATTATAAGCTATCAGCTACAGTGAATAGAATGTAGTTCTTGCTATAATAAGTGCTCTAATACATCTGCTTCAACAACCCTTTCTTTAAAGTTTTAGAAAGGGCCAGTGAGATTACCTTGAATCCACCTTGACTGAAGTGATGTGTAAGTGTTTTCTTTTCATAATTTTTTAGTACATCAGAAGCTGTATGAGTAATTCCAATTTTGACATTGAAAGGGATATTAATCAGTCCTGTAGTTTCTTTCCTTTTTCCTTTTTGCATCCTGTTTAATCAATCTAATTTGTCATTAAATTTTGTATTGCCAGCATTTTCTTGATGCCTCTGTGACAGTACAATTGAATTCTGTCAACTGAATTTTATATTCTGTTGTCAACTTTCTTGTGCTAGTAAAGATATCCTGGAATCAATCTTTAGCATTTCACTGCCTTTCTATATGAATGGTCCCAGAATTACATTTAATATTTGACATGCTTTTGACCCACTGTAAACAATCCATTTCCTGCAAAAACTGCACATGCCAACAGTTTAGGTTTTAGCTTCACCTTTGCATGTCTCACATACCCTGCAGTGCACCCAACAGATGAACTAAAGCTTTCCTGTGTATTTTGGGGGAAAAACTGCAATTGAACGTCAGCTATCATATTGACTTGCAGTGACTGGTTTGCAATCACCCAGAGCTCAGTTCTGCTGAATATATTAGGAATATACCTGTCTCTTGAAGATTTCCTGTGAATGTTTTTCTGATTGTACACTGCATGGTACCTGTATGACATGTTTCATTTTCAAGTCTTTCAGGGCTTTTCCATGTGCTTTTGCAAAATTGTTTTAACCTTTGCAAACTACGGCCTTATTTCCATGGCAGAAAACTGTTCAAATCCATTAAATTCCATATAAAGAGTATTTTTTTTTCCTGAAAACATAATTTGTCTGTATTACGAAGACTCTATGGAAACACTAAAGAAATTCTTTTGCCCCTCTATTATTATGTATCTTTGTTATTTCCATCTGATTCTGACATTTTTGACTTCTTACCAAACTTATGTCACAACACTGCTCTGTGGCTTTTAAATTTCTTTTTTATTTAAAATCTTCTGCCAGTTACCTTCTCAGTCTGATGAACCAGTTAGGACCTAAATATAATTAGGATTTCCGAAGCCATCTATATACATCTGTGATTAGTTGATCTAAATGGTGATATAAATAGCTGTGAAGTTTTTCATCATTTCAAAAAAATAGTATATATCAAGTTTTTTTTGTTCTTTACATCTCCATAGGACAGCCTGAAAACTGTGTCAAAAATTTTAACTAATTTTTCACTACCTTGTTCAAAAAGAAGGAGGAAAGAACATGATACTGCATTTTCAAACAAGGCAGGCTGACAGAGTTTTCTTAGAAAATCTGGGGAAGAAAAAATTCAAAATTTGAAATACAAAAAGAAAAATAAAGTTTTTTGCTTGAGATATTTAATTATGGGATGTTGAATCTATGCCAGAAAACCAACCATGTGCTTTTTCCATGGTGGTGGTTTCTTGCTGAGTTTACTTTTTAGTGGCTCAAGATATCTATCTACAAGAACAAATTTAATGCTTGCTTAAATAATTTTTAATCGACTGTTTTATTCCTTGAGAGCTCCAGTTGTAACTGAGTGTTGCTCTTTGATTTCACTACATATAATTTTCACCTTTTGTTTCATAAAACACTGTTCTTTTTCTACACGAGGTTCTGGTGTCATGCAGGTACAAGAAGTATATTCTTAGATGGTTTTTAATAGGGAATTTGATCTCATAACTATGATGAGCCTTTATCTTTCAAAACAAGGCAGTTTTGAAGAAATAGAAGAAACAGACAGAAAGCAAGAACTATGTGTTTCTCATAGCTCAATAACAAAATAACCAATAACCAACCTAATAACCAAAATTACCATACCAAAAGTTTTCCATGACTTTCATTTTACCCTGTTGCATACAGTATTCATATGACAGCCTTAGCTGGCTCAAAGGAAACTATTGTTATGATTCAGTGTAAACAGAATTAAATGGAAGTTTAAGAACATAAAACTGAAGCCTTTTCATGTGCATATTTCAGTGAAAAGTAACATTAAACTATTGCTGACATCTAACATGGTCCCAAAAAGACCATGCAAGAAGTGTTTTTATGAATCAGCCATTTTGTTAAAAACACGTTATAACAGAACAGTGTTGACAAGTTCTGTTTCAGCTGAGTGAAGACATCAGGTTGCTTTTACTGATTGATCAATCATTTATCATGGTCCAATAAATCCGTGAGCAACAGGATGGCAGTGACTGACCCTACAGTACGTATATGAAAATACATAACTTATTTTCTGCATTATTACTTTGATTTGGGGATAACATAAGGAATGACACCAGGTGGATCAGGAATACTTAGCATGTATATGGAAATATCACTGGATGGAACATCTTGTAATAGGAGACAGCAGGGAAAAATGATGTATGAATTTCAAAAACAGGATCATAAACTGTCAGGCAGTGATAGCAGTGTGCAATATTAATATATGCATCTCGCATGGGAAGGTGATAAATGAGACAGCCCTGTGACAAATTGCAAAGACATGTAATAAATAAGTTTACCATATAACTCTGCAATTTATCAGATGCCTTTTGCCATTACCTGCCCAATAATCCATCTCTCGGGGATTTATTTTCACAATCCAGACTCCTCAGCAGCCTGAAACACCCTGCTTCTTTTAAATTTCAACCTGTCAAAAAAACCCCACCTCTTCCCCTCCCTACAGTAAGTGTATTAGAAGCACATAATGAGCTGACCTGGGTTGTTGAACATTAACAGCTTTTCTGTCTGTAAAAATATCCTCACAATTCTAACATACATTAATTCTGAAAATTGGAGTTTCCCACACTTTGCAATGGGCCATGTAACTCTTTATTCTGTTAAAATCTGTTGCATATATCTTTTGAAACTATTTTACTTTTCTCTGTGTTTTCGCTTCCTGGTACAGTTAGCCATGTACTGCTTCAGCTGTATTTTTGTAGGTTTAAAATAAATGCCATGATCCATTTCTTAAGGAATAGGACCAATTAGCTTTGCCTGCTAAATTGATCTCCACAAGTTTATTAACACCATATTCACATCCCAATTAGTCTGAAACACCAACTGTTTGTAATAATAAAATATACTTTCATTTTTCACCCTGTTTTCTTTTCACTGAGGATCTGCTTCTAGGAAAGCTCAAAGCCAAAAGCCTGTGTGGATTACTAACTTCAAATGTTTTAGCTCATAATAATTACAACTGAATGTCATTTAACAGGTAAGGACACATTTGAACAGGAGCTGATTTAAAAATGCTTAGGCAAATTATAATTTTTTTTTCAATTTATTTTACTTTTAAGTGATTTTGTGGAGGTGGTCTCTGTCACAAAACTATAGGTCTTTTTCAAAGTGACATTTTGGGGGCTTTCTTTAGGATTTCTTAAAGTATGGAATTTACTTTTTTTTTTCATAATTTCTCCATTTTATGCATTTTCTTGGAAGATTCCTAGGAAGTCTGTCATAATACCCCAACTGGATGCACAACAGTCCTCTTCTGTTTGTTTGTTGGGATTTTTTTTAATAAATGGTACTGTAAAAATTGACCTAATTTTAGAAATTTGTGATAAATGTTTGTGTCATATTATTAGAACAAATAACTCCAATTTATTGTCTGATCAGCTCCAATGTCTCAAATCTTTTTTTTTTCTTTAGATTTGATTCTGTGAATATATTTTAACTCTTGCATTGTTATCCTCACTTAGTATTAAATGAAGCTCTAAAAACTGATAGAAGCTCTTGTGTTTATGAAAGAGATGAAAATGAATTTTCCATCATTTTCTCAGTCCTTAAACTTGTATACCCAAAAATGGTTAAAAACCCCCCAGAGTATTCTAAAAGTTCCAATGGTTTTGGACATTATTGATTTAATTTTGTAAGATAGAGATATACAGTTAAAGTTATTTAAAGTCATTTAAAAGTGTTTTGTGTCTGCTTTTAAACTGTTAGGTTAATGGAATTCTATTATTTTGATTTTACGTAAAAAAGTCTTAAAGGAAAAAGTAGATAAAATCATGTGAACAAAAGTAAGTTTGGATAAGACTTCCTCTGTTACTTTTACTCTTTTAGATTTTGTGAATTCTAGCCAAATTCATACTGATTTGTATTTTCTGAATTACTCTACTTATATATTAAAGAAATAGTTTCTAGTTTTGTTCACATTTTCAATCTGAACCAATATAGTAATTGTAAGAGCTCTTTGAAGGAACTTGCCATCTCCTAGCAATATTATTTACAAATTATAATATTTTTTAATTTACTTGATTTGTTGATTTAGAAACCATTTACACTTGATTTTATGGGCAGCCATGAGTTGTCTTTCTGGATAACCAACAGTAACTATCCAGAAACTGTGTGTGTCCTTATGTTTTATGTTCATAAAGATCAAAAACTGCAAAAATTAACGTAAGGTAAACACTTCTAAATTGCTTATCCTGAAAGCATTTTCCCCAAGCTGTCTTTCAATCTTGCAGTTCAATCTATGTTTGGTTTCTGTAATGAGTACTGTGTATTAATTCTTGATGGAAGATGTACTGTCTCCAAATGCTGGCCTGTCATTAGGAGGTCTCTAACTCCTTTTTGGCAGGGTTTACAGTATATGGGCATTTAGCCAGCCCGATGTTAAAAGGTTGTGAAATGCAGAATATTTAGTATGGGACAGAGGGGGGATTAACGAGGTTTATCCAAGGGTGAAAATCTCCTTGCAACACAGGAGACAGTCTAAAGCTTGGCAAGATTCTTGACATACTGTTACTCTTTCTCCCATTTGAATAGGCCAAATGGTAGGGATTTTTCACTCACAGTGGTACCAAAATGGCACTTTCTGGCCAGCTATAAACTAAATAGAACAAGGTGTTGTCTGAACTAACTCTTTCAGATGTTTTTTTTTTTGGGTGCTTACATAGTTCCTTTTAATTTGTAATGCCTAGGCTCAATATCCAAACGCAGTTAAGTTTAGTGAGAAGTAGGCTCCCGCTATCTTTTGGAATTCTGTTTGTAGGGATTCAAAGTCTGCAGTGTTCATAATTCATGAGATTAGCTGTTGCGATAAAATTACCTTTTTAAAGTTTAGTGAACATTCATAGAGGTGTGTGCTGCATATGATTTGTAGACCTGGCCTCTTTGTGAACTCTGACTGCTGGGTTCTCTCCTACCTCACACATGGATTTTTCTACTTTGAAATCAATGTGTGGGAGAGGAGAGATGGATTTCATTGAAATATAGTGTAGAAACCATCTGAGTTCTGTACTCAGATGGAACAGTTACTCTGTTGTGCCCCTGGTTTAGCTTAGCCAAAGACCAAGTGAGTTGCCTGTCTTTTAAAGGCAGTGTTAGTATGGGAAGGATCAGAAAACTAAACCTTATTCTCTTGTGTCCTAGTCTGTAGTAACTGCTCTTAATCTTCTCACACTCTCTGGTCAGTTGTAGGTAATGAAAGCCTTTCTGTGTCCCAGAATACAGCTTGGGTTTCTGGCTGTTTCTTAGGATTTGTACACTTTGGTTTATATGTTGGAGGAGAATTTAAATACTATGAAGCATGATCTTGAAAATAACTTATTATAGATTTCCATTAGTGCTACTAGTGTGAGGGAAGAGAGTAATGTCTTTTTCTTAGTGTGCCATTTATCAGTAAGCACAGTGGCTCAGAGCAATTTTGTTCTCTCCTCATGTCCCAGGCGTCCTCATATAGATTTTTGTTTCTGCTAGCAGGATGGAACCCTGAAATGCAACAAAGTTTTGTCCTAAAAAGCTTAGACTTTTTAGTTTCTTTCAATATCCTGCGAGCAGAAGTTAAACAGGCTAAGCCTTAACCATAGATTTTGCTAAGAACTTGTGATTTCTGAGGAAACTGAACAGTACTAGAGGGAATTTTCTTGCACACCCATAAATCGTTAGAAAAGTTAGAAAGAGCTTGCACAGCTGATTCTGTGTTAAATATAATAATTTGTGTGGAGAACAAAACATGACAGGTATTATTATTCAAATCCATCAAATTTTAAAACCTCTAGCAATCAGTAAAATCTTATTAGTGGCATTTCAAAATATGTCAGAGGCATCAGAACCTGTTTCTTTCTATTGGGGTTTTCATGAGATTTCAGAAATCAATGATTTTTCATGTACTCTTATTAGTTTTTCTGTTATTTGCAGATACTAGAAGTGGTATGACTTTGGCAGTGAAACATGTTTACATTGTTTAGCTGCTGTAAACATAAAGTATGTTGTGAAAAAAACAAAGCAATTCCTTCTTGTTTTTTACTCTTGCTTTAAACTGCCATTATTTAAAGTGGCACACAGAGAATACCCTTTTATTTTCTTGTTATTTCTATTGAATTGGCTAGGTTTCACCAATTGCAGCAGACTTCTTATGGGGGGGATAAAAAAAGGAAAATTACTTTAACCAAGAAAATTTCTATGTGTGCATTTCATAGCCATGAAATCCCAAACAAAACATCTTTTAGCACTTTGGTTTAAATTTTGTGTATCTAAGTTTATAATGAATCTTACTCATGCAGTTTCATCTAAAAAAGTAGTGCATCTGATTCACTGACTAATATGTGAAAATCTGTACCCTATCACTCATGTAGTCTTTCTGACTTGGCTTTTGGAGCATAAATTTGCATATATTATGTATTTCTAAGATTCTAAACTAATTTGTGTCCATTGAGGATTTAGATTTTTATGCAGAAATATTTGAATCCTAATTATTTTTTTCTGTTTTGCCATCTTTTGCATTTTTGCACTAACATGCCCTTAAAATTGATTGGAAAAGTGATGAATATCATTAATTTTTTAAAAATTTAAAGTAAAACTGGTTCAGATAGTGAAATGTATCAAATGATGTTGCTCTATTGAGTTTTTAATATCACCTCGGCTTTATATTTCATTTGGTGTGTATATTTTAAATCAAATAGATGAAGATATTAATACCATATTTTATGTGTTCTTACTTGTTTTGTTAGTAGTACTTTAAGAGATGGGAAGGGAATAATTCTAATGCATTCCAAAAGTAACTAAAGGTAATGAGGAGTTCTAGAAAACACAAATCAGTGTCTGAGTCCTAACCTATTTAACTGCTATTTGTATGCAGTACACTTTGTTAATACTGTGTCCATAATAACTCAAAGAAATCTTATTTTTTCTGCCAAGGAGCTTGGAATCAGATTCAGCATTTATTTAAGTGACACTTCACTCTTATGATTTGGGGGGAAATAATACATGTGTGCATGAATACATAATTTTTGGGGGGAGCAGGGGGAGTAGAGAAGTAGTTTGTTCAATTTCAAAGATGAATCATCTGTTTAGCTCTATAAAGTGATAATTTTTCTTATTTGGTCACATGCATAGAAATATCATTTGTAGTGGAGAACAGAAAAAGATGATAGCTTGTGAAGGAATACATTGACATCTCCTTTCTTCTCCTGCTACTAAAGTGGTTCTTTATAGATGAGATTAGTGTGTTATTGAAGGCTTTCTTTGGGTGATACAAGCAGGTACATCCCCTGTAGTATCCTTTTTTATCTACTCGCGGGATAAGTAGTAATGGCTCAGTCACTATCATTCCAAATACATCACTAGAAAGAATTATTTTCACAAAAGAAGAGATTGATGGCAGCATGTGCTTCTGGAAAGGTGTGAAGATGATGTTAACAGTGTGGTAAAATGATTATGACACTTTGAAAGTGAAGCTGATCTTTATTGGGTATTGGCATATCCATTTGAACCTGTCAAAGAACAACAAGGAGCTAGTCATAAGGTTCCCTGTGAAAGAGATGTAGATGATTATTTATCTCATTCTGCCATGACAAAGAAATAAAAGAAGCAAAAAAAAGCACTATGGTAGCTCTGTATAAGGAAATGGGACTAAGAATAGTTTAGATGAGGAGGTAAGTAAATTTAAGTAGAATATTCAAATTGTTTAAACATGAGTTAATTGGAAGAAAAGAGTACATGGCGAGTTCTTTTTCTGAAATTTTTCTCTCACTAGCTGGTGATGAAGCAAATATCTCTGAGTACTATAGCAATCCATTTATATTTTTTTCTAGGCAAACAAAATATCACCTCTTCTCTCGTAAGAGAGAAGTACATTCCTTACATTTACCTGAGAAATGTCATTTAGGGATAAAAGTTGTAGTTAATATAGAAATTTGGCATAGAATCTCTTAAGAAGCTGTAAGGGATATACCAGTTCTTTTCTGAACATGCCTTGTGTACGTATGAGGATCAAGAGAAGTACAGAGCCACTGTTACTTTCCATACCTTTTGGAATTCTTTATAGATGATCTTCTGATCTCTGAGAAATCTTGTATCAACCCCTTCTCAAAGAAAGACTAAATTAAAAGTAAAATCTGCTAGCTTAGAGTGTTACTATCAAATTTTAGTGTGTTTAAGTGTGGAGATAGCATCCCCCCACTGAACCATTCCGAAGACAGTGATGAGTTCCCTCCCTTAGTTTTCTTTACTGAAGAAACCTGGCTCTCGCTGCCTTACCTCATGTCCTCAAGTTTCATTTTACCACATTGCTAGCATAAAAAAGCTTTTTTTTTTTTTTTCCCAAGTACCTTGGAGCCCAAAATGACATGGTACTCCAGATGCGGTCCTGTGGTGTCAAACAGAGGGAGAGTGCTGGCAACACTTGTACTGATATAGCCCAGTATGCAAGTGTTTCATCATGGTAAGATACTATTTGATATTGTCAAAATTTCTAAAAGTAGCTATATTTCTTGACTATAAAGTTGTTAATTCAAAGTATTATATTGTACTTATCTTTCTGTAGGTAAATAAGCCATATTTCAGGAGAGTCCAACTCTTATGCTTTCAGTGGCACCTGGACCATAGAGGTGATGTCTTGTGACCAAGTGCCAGTGTAAGAAGCAAAACAACGCTTCCTGTTGTGACTTCAGACAACCATGTATTTAAAGCTGGATAATATCACACATGGGAAGAAGAAATTAAGTGACACCTACTACGTCTGAGGATGGAAGGACACTAAGAAACAGTGAGTTTTATGTTTGCATGGGCTGGTAGGAGAGAAGTAGAAGATGACATTCACTATAGGAATTGATGAACTACCTTGCACGAATGTAAACCTGTATATAAAGTAGGACCTGCTTATAGACAACTGCTATCACTTCTAAAGAAAAACTGATACATTTTTTCAGTGAGAATATTTGGGGATGGAGCTGATAATAGCCTTCAGGTACCAATGGACTCGTGTATTATTTTCTTTTGGCAACATTTTCATACTGCCAAAAATATTTTTTGCATATATGTATTTTTTGCATTATATAACATCTTAGAGTTATGATGTTTAATTGCTGACATTTTGACAAGCCAAACACGTTAGCCCTTGAGTGCAGAAGAGATCACAGTGTAAAAAAAGTAAGTGTGATACTTCTAATAGTGGGTGGATGTCATAGTTCAGCCCATCTCCTCAGTATTGGGGTAGAAAACGGTTAACTCCAGGTGAAATTCTGACTAACTAGCCAATCAAAGACTTTTGTGACATCTCCACGAATGACAAATTTAACAAACCGGAAAATAAAGGTGTAGTGCAGAAGAAATTCCAGGCCAGAGAGGAGCAGAAGAGAACAAGAGACAGCAGTGTAGCCTCCAAGGTCAGTGTAGCAGGAGGGGGGAGGAGAGGCCCGAGGGGGCTCCCGCTCCCCCTCCAGCAGGGGAAAAGACTTTAAAACTAAAACCCTGCCACCTGTGGAAGATTATTTGGAGTGAAGAAACCTTGGTGTGGGCCACCCCCCCCGGGGGCCTGGCCTGGTCCGGGGAGGGCAGGGATGGCTTGAGGCTAAGGCTGAATCACTTGGAAGCCGCATGCAACAGGCTGCAGAAGAATTGCAGCCACGGAATGGTGGAGAAGCTAGTGAACTCTCCTTTGAGGGGCCCAGTCCCCTCATGACCGTGGGACTTCGTCCAAAAGCTGAGCCTAACACTAAACCCCTGTACTGGGGGCCTGGTGCAATTTTGGATCGGGTGTGATGTCAGGATGACCCCTTTCATTGCGAATGGGGGAGCAGTAGTAAATTAAAGTAGCCAACCATGGCCAAGAGCCAAGATTGAGCATTTGGCCAAAAGCAGAAAGTCAGAAGAATTCCAGAGAATTAGAGAAGAGGCTACTTGGAGCAGTAGAATGTAGCACTGGAGAGTGTTCTTAGGTATGGACTGAGCCAAAAGAAACCCAGAACCCCTGTGACCCGGGGAGGGGTGGTGACTCTTAGGAAACCCCCGAAACTCCTCATAGAAGGAACCTCCATGGAGCCCTATACTCTGTGGTAACAACATGGTGATAAGAGTGTTCCCTCAAAGCCCATGGTAAACCCTCAGTAGCCGTAGACAAGCAGCTAGAAGTGGGAGATAGACTCCCCTATATTCCAATGGAGAAAGACAGAGAGATTTCCGAGCTGCGGTGATTTGGAACTTTTACCATAAAGACTTTTTCTTCTCCTTCTTCCTCTGGATTGTTTTTGAAGAAAAGAAGGAGGGGTGGTACTTGTAAATATATAAGTTTGTTACTATAAGGAAAACTAGTTAGAGTTGTTCTGTATATAAATATTCCCTTAGTTCTTATCGTGTAGTAATAAATTTTAATATTAATCCCCATGTCAAAGAGATCTGTTTTGTCTATGCGAACTCTTCTTACTTCTTAGCAAAATTTATGGGTTGATAACAACCATGCAGAAATCACAGGGCTAAACCTCTAACAGTGGACTATAGTATGATTTCTGAGACTTAGCTTTAGTACCTGCTGTGAGAGAAACACCCAAGGATTCTCCTAATTAGTGCAGTTGGAGATCATTCCAAACCTGTCAGAAGACAGGTTAGTCTACTAAGTCTTTAGCTTAGTTAGTCTGCTAGGCCCTACTTAGTCCTTTTGGTTAGTCTGTTTTTTTAAGTATCCATGCTAATGGGGCAAGAGTGAGGAGAAAGCATGAAAACATGTAAAAAATTCCTACACAGAGAATAAATAATATAGAATATTAATGCTTCTGTTTCACCGAAGGACTGTTTCTTTTCTTCTTTTTCTCTCAAAATTGACAAAAGAATTTTCAAGTTGCCTTTCAAGTTTCCAATAATCTTCCACTTGCTAAGAAATGTAATTGTATTCTCTCTCTGACCCATTCAGGAAATACACTGGTGTCAGAAAAGTATTCATTGATTGTTTGCATTATTTACTTAAGACATGAAAATATTTTGCCGTTATCTAGTCTCCAGAATTATATGTGTTGGTTTTAAATAAAACTAGTTCCTTTAAACAGTATTAGAACACTAATTTTTTGTAACAGGAGAGATACTGATTAATGTCTTTCTCGATCTAGTATATTGAGCCACTGTTCTAACTACCTTAATAATATTAAATTCCTGGTATAATTAGTGACTTTAGTAAAGAGTAAATTTATTTTACTAGATTTAATTTAGTGAATAATTAGTGATTTAAAAAAACCTGATAATCTGACGGTCAGCAGACACAACAAGCAGCTGAGCTTGTGAGACCTTTGCTTAGCATTTATATGGTTTTCAGTAAGTAAAAAAAAAAATAAATGTTGCATCTGCTCAGCTTTACAGTTTTGAAAGATTTTGTAAATGCTATTGGCAGAACCCTACTGGCTTTTATGATTACTGAAAAGTAGAAGGGGAAGAAGCAGCTACTCATAACAAAGAGGGCTGAAAAGGTGGCATATAAATTGATTACTGGGTCTTCTTTGTGTGGGCTGTAGTTAGTATGCTGACTCCTGAAGCCAAAGTTGTGGAAAAACATCAGCAGGGTAGGAAGTCCTGGCTAATTAGGAAGGAGTTATAATAGTGCAGATTGCTTTGCAAGGAAGAGAGTAAAAATATCTTGGAGTGCATTTTATTATGTAATAACAGAAGAGAATTGATTTTTTTATGATTATATTTTCTTAGAAAATATTTGGTTAAAATAGCATAATTTGGAATTTCTGTTGTTTTGGATTTGTTCCCTTCTCTCAGCTATTGCAGAAAAATGAGTTTGTATTCCCTAACAGTATTGTTGGTTTTTTTCCCTGCTTTTTTACTGCCGTAACTGTTATTTGTTTGTGACATTTGCTTAGAAAAATCTTCTCATCAGGTTGTTTGTTTTGATTTTGAATATTACAGGCCTGAAACAAAGAACTTCATTCGTAAAGATATCAGCAGACAATTGGGTTTTCTGTGATGCAGACAAGCTTTAAAGAATAGACTGCTTTTAAAACCATAATCACTGAAGATATGTGTTTTACTTTGGGTACAGACATTTGGATGATGCTTTGACCTGAGGGCTTTGGATTGTTACGAGCAAGATCTCTAGCCAATCTTAAGGAACAGTGCTTTGAGGACACAGGCTTCTGCATTGTTAATGTGAGTGATGTTTTATTGCAGTACTATTGGATAAGCTGTAATAGAGCTGCAAACCTAGTAAGGCATGGAAAGGAAACCTGTAATTGTAAAGTCATGTTGCCACTCTGCTTTGGGTAGACTGATCCTTTATTGAACCATCATTTTCCATTTCTTCAGAATATTGTTTTGTTCCACAGGGATTGTAAATATGGCACTGAATGACCACAAGTTTAGGACTTCTAACTCCCCCCCTTGAAATTCATGACTGCATCCTTAAGTCCTGCCTTGATGAATGAAATGGATTCCTCCCTAGAGTTTGTACTATGCAAATCACAGCCCTCCAGCTTTCTACACAATTGGGCTGATTGCTCTGTGTACAGATCATCTTTAATATTTCTGTTAGGTTTTTTTGGGCCCTCAGTGGAAAAAAAATTCCATACCTTAGAAATTTGAAGATTTCTGCAGAAATTTTTATTCATGTAATCTTTTAGCATATCAACAACAATATAACCTAAATATGTATGTAAAATCTGCATATCTGTTTGTTATAACCCCAAAAGAACCAAATTTTAACTTTAGAGAATTTATCTAGTCCGTATCTCTGCCCAAAAATTTGAGCAGCTGTACATAAACTATTTGCCAGGTGTTTGTTTAACCTATTTAAAAACATCTTTTAAATTTAATTACTTTAGATTATGAGTAGGTCTCTTTGGAGGTTTTTTTCATTTCTAACAGCGCATCTGGAAGGACTTTCTTCCTCTTTCACTTAATTGTTTCTTTTTCTGTCATTAAGGCAAATTTGAATGTCCCTTGATGAAGAACGGTCTAATGGAGGAAGCATTAATTGTTTGATTTCTTTAGAAGAGATCCACTGAGAAAAACAATATATTTGAAATTTTCTAAAAAAGAATAAATGGCATATAAATATGAGGAAATCTCTTTTCAAAAGACCAGCAATTTACCTCTATTTCAAAATGCTTTTTATAGTTCTTATCTTTAAACTTGGACAATTCAGTCAACTACACTCTTCTTTCAAAGGTTTTCAGACATGTTCTACCTTTTTTTGTGTGTGTGTTTAAAGCAAGAAAACTCAGGCCTTTTTTCTTTTCATGTTTTACCCAATTGGCAAAACCAGTTTTAATCTTTTCTTCATTTAAGCGCATCCTTCTGCCTTAGTCTTTTTATTTCCAACATGGGAAAAAGTGGGAACAGTCCTTTATGTTGTGCCATCTCTCAGCTTTGAGGTGCTGCCAAACTTGTACTTCAAAGCTGTTCCAAGTATTCAGCTTTGTCACAAAACCATAGTGTGCAAAGCTTTTAGCAATGCACACAACAGTTCGGTTTTTCAAGTGTGCCTTTATTACTGCAGAAAGGTTAACTCTGGTAATTCCATAAATTATCTATACAAGGATAAACTTTTTCCAATATTCAGACAATACTGTTGACTGGCAAAATGTTTAATTATTAAATGAAATTAAATTACAAAAAAAAATTGATGATGTTATATCCTGGAAATTATTTTTATCATGTAATTTTCCATTTGACTAGTATTCCGTTTCTAAACATCTGAAAGTGATTTTGAAGAAAAATTACCAACAGATACCCTAAAAGTTTTGTGATGTTGAGCTGCAAAACTTTACTGGGATTTTTAAAGTACTAACAACTCTTTTACATTTAGGTTCATGAAAGCATATGCAGGTTTAGAACATTCAAATTAAGTTTTATAAACATATTAATGAGGTTAGTACAGAGAATAAAAAAAGATATTTCTTTTGGTGCAAGAACATGCATTTAGATAGATGAAATGTGATCAGTTCACCCTTACTAGGGTAGGAATTCTCCATGAAGTAAAGTTTTAAATTCACATGAATAAATTCATAAGTTCACATAAGTTCACTCTATAGAGATCAATAAACTGAGCAGGGTCTGACTTAGAGGTCTGAATGCCTTACACTGCATACCCAAGTCGCATAACCTGTAGCTTGGCTCCAGCTTGTCTTTGTGAAGTTTTTCCTAGTAAAAAACTCCAACGTGGTTTTGACCACAAACAGACTCTCAGCTATCAAAACAAAAGTACACAGTATAGTCTGTGGTCTGACTGGGTCAGAAAAACAGCTGAGAATTCAGAAAAAATATGATTTGTCATCAGGAGATTTATGGTTCTTTAATGGGTTACTTGGTTATCTTTTCAGAAGTGGAATCTAATTATTTAAATTGCAACATGAAGGTGATCTGTCTTGTGACTTTTTAAAATGTGTGATGAAAAACAGAAAATACAGAAATGGTTAAAAGTGCATCTTTTTTGATAGTACGCTATTAATCGCAAAAGTCTTACCCCTGTTTCCGGTACTTGACATAAGCTGTGCTGGTCAGGTCCATAAAACTATTTTCTCTACCCCTGAGTTAATGCACTGGGCTTGCTACAGTGGGTCTGGTAACACCAGGTGAATGAATGTTACAAAAGATTTACATGAAGTCTAGCACTGTCTGTTTAATGCTGAATGACCTTCTGGGCCTGATTAATTGGACAGATTATTAGGAAAGTAAATGGATAATTTTCACTTTGCAATTACACTTAAGTGAGTTATGCATAGGTTGAATCACACACTAAACAGTCATTGTCCTTAACTGCCTTGATCTAGTAAGTGAACCCAAATTTAAGGGTGATAACAAGTCTCTCATAAAATGGAAAAATTGTGCAACCTAAGTACTGTTTAGTTTCTTTTTTTTTTTTTCCCAAGTACATGAAGGTATAGAATACTACTAGCTTTATCTTAATAAACTTGTGAAGTACAGTAAAAATTTTAACTAATTCCTGGAATTTGATTTGTGAGCACAGGTTCCAAGGCAATGAATATAGGAAGTTTTGTGATCAGCTTAGTACAAGCTCTGCCAAAGTGACATTAAACATCATGCAAATTCAGTGAAGCTAAATGTCTAAATTGGGTGGTAAAGAAAATAATAAGGAATGCTTTTAGATCTATTAGCAGCCAATGGAAAAATAATAAAAAAAAAAACTACTTCAGTCTATGTACCTGGTGTGGCAGGAGGCAGTAAAACATGCTGACTACTGGATCAGTGCAAAATATAAAGGACTGCTAAGTAGAAAGCAAGAAAATTTGGGAAGGGTTCCAAATAAATCTGTTGCAAACTATTTCAATGCAGCAGAGTTAGCTGAACACTTGGGACAGAGATATGCCAAGCTGTTATCTGGAGGCATACCTGCCTTCCACAAATCAGTCAACATTTCCAAAAGTGGAGGACTTCTACTTGATTTAGACCCTCAGGAATACTATCAGGGTCTAATATTCATTTATCCAGAGCATTGTTAAATTGGAAGAGTACAAATGACACAAAAATGCCATTTCTGAATGAAAGTTGATTACAGTGAAGTATTAGATGTCCTGATCCCATGAGATAATGGAAATAATGCTCAACAGCAATAGTAAATCATTAAAAGTAGGTAGAAAGTAATGTCTGCTTTTTTCTTTTTCACTTTTAACATTACTTTGCTGAATTACCTTTTTACAAAATTTGTATTTAAAAACAAAAAGTTGCTTTGAGCAAAAAAACCACAGAACTGTATCAAATTTATTTCTGTAAAAGTTCGACAAAAATAGGTTTTGCATATAAAAAAAATTGATTTTAAACATGTCATACTTTTTTAAGTAAAAAGGTCAAAAGCAATTTTCACCATTCATAGTGTATTCCTAGGAAACTATTAATTCAAAGCACAGTTCAGAATGTAAACACAACTTGTGAGGCTACGTTGGCTTTGCACCCTTATTAGAGAACAAGAAATTCTGAAATGCAGTAATTTCCTTCAGGATATAAATATTTGTTCAACTGCAATAGAATGCAGGATAGAATATATGTCTCCCTCAATTGTTTGATAGGAAGGTTGTTTGGAAGGGCTGTTAATACTTTAGCACTATGCTGTTTACATCATGAGTGGGAAAGGTCTTAGAATAATTGCATTTAGCTAATGAACAAGACATACATCTATTTACCTCAGCTCTGTTGTTTCTGTGGACCCAGATATCTTCCTTTCTCTTCATATTTTTTACTTAATGTGAAACTCTGTGAGAAGTGTAACACTTCATACAGGATGCATGACGGCTTTAAATTTAATGCTGACACTTTAAGTCCTTGTTGCCCAAGAGCTACTAATTTAATTGCAGTTTGCTATGCTGGAATTAACAGAGAAGTAAAATACCTCTTCAGAGAAATTTCATTGAAGAAGATTAAGAGAACAAGCAGAAAAAAAAAAATTACATCCATATGCCTGTTTCTTTCCTCTGACTACAAAAGAGGTCTAGGATGACTAGGAGAGTTGGACATGTCTAACTGTAGATGTCTGATGTTGGTTGAGTCTTCATTCTTTTGTTGTGTTGGTTTGTTTGTTTGGTTAGTTTTATTGAAGTGTAAGATATATGGGAAACACTTGGATTCATTGAAGCACCTAATTTAATTTTTGTCCCTAATTTTTTCCATCAATAATGAGGTCTACCTACATGATATCTAATTGAAAATAACCCTTTATGTCACATTTGCGGTTGTTAAGAGATGTCTGGCTTTTTACTTCCTTGTCAGAAAACTCACACGAGAAACTGTCATGCAGTCATCTAACTGTAGAACTAAATAATGTATTCTGCAGCTCACCATCATTGTTCCAGTTCTGAATACTCTATGACAACATTTTATATGAGTTAAAGTATGAAAAATAATATTGGTGTATAATACTGAGTGATTGGTATGAAAAAATATAATTATTATGTTTAATTCAGTAAGAACAAGATTACTAATTAAAACAAAAGAAAAAATCTGTTATATCTGATAATTTGATCTTGATCTCTTTTTTAAATTATTAAAAATACTGTGAATTTACATTAACCCTTATGAAGTACTGTACTTGGACAAAAGGATGAGACTCAATATCCTAGGTTTAAAGTTCCAGGAGAACTGTTTCAAATGGGGTGAGACTTAGGCCACTTCTCTTGAAAAGCTATCTGAACTCTGAAATATAAATGTATTTTCTGTTTATGCAGAAGAAACCTCCTTAACTTGATAAGAAAATTCTGATTTAGACTATCATATTTTTCACATGATAAAGTAAATATCTACAATAACCCTGTCAAAGATAAAAGCAAAACCAGTTTAAGTAGCTGAAACTACTTAAATTTGCTTCCAATGGCCTCAGCAGATCCTTTTTAATTGTCTTGATAAAATTAGGTTACTCTAATTAAACCCACTATATGTATCAAAGAATAATGCTCTTAGTTATGCATATGCAGTAGCAAAGTAAATTTTGATATATTTAACATTTTAATAACTAACCTTTTATTTCTCTAAATATGCAAATAAGATAGCTGAACTATCACAACCTCAATTCTCCAGCTACAGATGGTCTTAATGTTGTCAGATCAGTAGGTCAGGAACTTCTCCCCACCCCACCAATGACCTACAACTGATCTGCAGTAAATTGCTAAATCGATATGTATTTTATTGCAGGTTCACTGGAGAGATCTCTATCCTTAGGCAAAACCTTTACACACTATAAATAGATTCTGAGTACCTTTTTCTTCTTGTCTCTGCAGTGACTACAGCTATAGGAGATAATGTATAGGCTAACAAGAAACTGTATTTGAACCCCTCTCAAACTGCTGACAGCTTGGGCATGGTAGCATAAAGCTCCTGATGGTGTTGCTAGTGAATTGTTGCAGGCTGTGCTGAATCCTCTGTCGCTACAGCTACATTGACAACAGCATCTTACCTACTTTAAATTTAGCTGAGACACACGTACCTGAGGTGCATACATAGCATTAACTGCACTACACAGATGCGTGAGTCAAGACTGTCAAACCCATGGCAGCCCACCTGCAGGATAATTTTATATATCCTTTGCCAGTGCTTTAGAGGAACTGCTGCTATCAACATTTAAATGATGTTTAATGGTGAAAAGGGAGGCACAGTGCCCACTGTGCCCATGCAGGGCTCAATGCCAAAAAGGCAGGAGATAGCCTAGCACAAAGCCCATGGCCTATTATTAACAATCATCGTGTTGTATTTACTGGTTTACAGGTTTCTTATGGCAGTATATCTGAGCTGATCACCCCAGCAAAGGGCAGCTACCTTGCTTTTCCAGTGAAGTTCATTCTCACGTGGTCAGTCTCCTGCACTAACAGAATAAAAGCCTGGTCTTGTGTATGTCTGTTTTGATGTGCATTGTCCTGAGTGCAGTATTGACTAATAATTGTTAAAAGTCATAGAATCATGGAATGGTCTGGGTTGGAAGGTACCTTAAAGATCATCTAGTTCCAACCCCCCTGCGAGGTGGATAGGGACACCTTCCAATAGGCTAGGTTGCTCAGAGCTCAATCCAACCTGGCCTTGCACACTACCAGGGATAGGGCATGCACAACTTCCCTGGGCAATCTGTTCTAGTGCCTCACCACCCTCACAGTACAGAATTTCTTCCTAATATAACTAATCTTGACCTACTCTCAGTTTGAAGCCATTCCTTCTTGTACTGCCATTACATGTCCTTGTAAACAGCCTTTCTTCGTTTTTCTTTCAGGTTCCTTTCAAGTACTGAAAGGCCAAAACTAGGGCACACATAAGCTTTCCCTTTTCTAGGCTGAAGAAACCCAATTCTCTCAGCCTTTTCTCATTGGAGTTAGCAAAACTTTTATCACTGAAAGAACTAGTTTATGATAATTTACCCTGGGTGCATAAAAGTAACAAAATGGTATACCAAAATGTAATTAGACATGTGCAGAATGCCTCTGATTTTGCCAGCTTCCCTAAGCTTTAAAGTTCTTCTTTTTCTTCTCTTTTTTTCTTTTTTCTTTTTTTTTTTTTCCCGAAAGCAAGATTTTTCTGCACAGAACCATTTGCTGGATTAGACCTTGTATTTGGATAGCACTTTAAAAATAAATTTAAAGAATATGTGGTATCAGTGTCAAGAATTGACAGTAGTATTGTTTTCAGTGGTTTCATAAAGCACCTGTCCAGTAACGAGTAGTTATATTGTGCTGGCATGGAGCTATAATAGAAATTTACAGATTTTTTTTCAAGAGACATTATATAAACCAAACACAGGGAAGTTGACGCAAAAAGTGGTTATGACTGATCAGCTGAGAGGTCCAGTGAAAAGTGCAGCTAAGGGACAGGTTTAGTGCTTTATATTTTATTTTAGGAGAGTCTGCTTTCCAGAGGATTTAAGAAGGATCAGTCCTGGCACTCTTTGAAGCTTTCAGATAGATACATAGACTGGGAGAGGGTGTAAGCTGCCTCTGGACTTCTTATGTTGCTGTGCTTCCATGTGGGGACTGGTTCCAATAGGAGCAAAGCATAAAAATGTCTTTGAACATTTGATAATGTTGTCTAAATGGGCTGCACAAAGAAACACCATGTGACTTTTCTGAAGAAATTCGGTCTACATAAACAATTGCAGAAAGGAAACACTTGGCACCTGAAGCTCACAGCTATCTATGCTTTAAGTATAATTAAAGCATTAGCTAGTTAATCATAAGAAATTAAAATATTTGTCCTGTCAGCAAAGAATTTGAAGGATGCATTCAAAGATGAGAATTTTCCTTCTGTTTGAAAACATGGAATATAGACTGAAAAGGAATAAAGCTGAGCATGATGCAGTGGAGGAAAGGTGTTTTGTCTCATAAAGGTGCGGAGAAATGAGAGGACAGATAAAACTGATTTACTGAGAGGTAGGAAAACCAGGGAATTTCCAATGGTAAAACAGAGTTTGCAAGGGTTTATAACTGTTTTATTCTTCTGTCTTTCACATCTCCATTCTGAATTGCCATAATTCTGAGGGTGGACTGTTGCAAAAAAACTTGAATTAAAACCTATTTTTTCCCTCTTAATATGTTTCTAAGACCAACTAGGTTCATACTTGACTGTTGTGCCCTTATCTGCAAATTTGACATGGACTGTGCTGGCAACTGCGAAATCTCTTGGGAACCTGAACAGAAAATCTCCTTGGAGAACTTCAGTTCAATTTATGCAAAATAGATTGGTTGGCACCAGCTACTGAAAACTGAGTTTAAGCACATTGTGAGAGACAGATTGTTTTCCAAAATGTTGTCTTTTGAAGCAGGGCCAGCACTTATTATTAGAAGTGCTATAATTCATGAGATGATCTCAGGCAGTTTCTTCTATATGGGAGAGATTTCAGAAAGGCATCTGAGAATTCATGTCCTCTCCTCTCCAAGTCTGTGATGTGAGCAACAGAATATCATCCAAAGACCATTGCCATCAATGGGACCCTATTATCTTCTCTGGTCAGCACAAAGAGCTCTCAGTCTCACATAATCTATTGCAAAGAAATTAAAAATAGGTTGCTAAATTAGTGGTGACGTATAGCCATAGTAGTCTTCTTGGGTGCATTAAAAATGCAGAATTTATATATTCAATAAAATAATATTCTTTGTTTTGTCTTATGCTTTCAAAAAATGGATGAATTGAGTCTCCTGCAAACCACTGCTAACACTTAGTGTTAGTGCAATTCAAAATAAAAAAAAATTCAACCGCAGGAATGCAATAATAGGGAATTTCAAGTTTTTGTTTTTGTGTTTTTTTTTTTTAAAAGGATGTTTTCATCTTTTAAAATTCATTTATTTTAAATCACTAGTTTTCAATAGTTTGGCATTTTATTTCAATTGAAGGTGAAAACAAAACCATAAAAATTTCAAAGGGATATAAGTATCATAATTCCTGTGCTTTTCTACTTCTACTCATCCTAAGGACTATGAAAATTATAAGAAAGCCAATTTAAATGAAAAATTACATACAGGCTAACCCCCCCCCCAACATACCTCCACTTCATATTAAATCATTGAATTTTATAATAATAGTTTATAAACTATTAAATTGTTGAAAACGAATACAGTCTAAATAGAATAGCAATAATTAACATATCATGAACTTTGCATCCTAATCAAGAGTTATTAGTTCCATATATAGAAGAATTTTGTATCAATTACATAGTTTCTTGTAAATCTGCTGAATTACAGTTTTTGGGTGTTGGTGGTTTTTTTTTTTCTTTCTTTCTTAAAACTCTGATTCAAGTTCATTGATAACAATTGCAAGTTCCTTTTGTTTTAAAAGGCTGTTGGATTTAGCACTCTTTCCCATAAATTACTTATTGTATCTAAAAAGCATTGTGAAAGGCAGGCAGTAGGGTGTTCAAGCTACAGCATGTCTTAAAGTACGCTTCCTACTGAAATCTATGCTGATAATTTTATGTGATACTTTGTGCCCTTATGTTCTGTCCTGAATCACGTAAATGCCTTCAGCTGCCAGACCTTTCTTCACTGTGAAGTTTAACTGAGCTTTTAAATGAGTCCTATTCACTTATGAAAAATCTCATCTAAATTTATTATTGCCTTCATAGGGGCTATCTTGGACTAAGGGCAAACATGTGAGTTCAACTTATGCTCTTGTCTGATAACATCATGCTTTGCAGGGAAATTGCAGTTTAAACCACTGTGATGCCAATGACAGTCCTTTAGTCTATCCCTGCAAAGTTCTTCAAGCAGATCCCCCAAAAAATCCAATAGAAGGGAATTGAGTCGTAACTCAGCTTTTTACAGTCCAATTAATCATAGGGTGCACTCCTACCAGGCCTGAGAAAAAGCACAAGTGAATCCAGCACAAGAAGAGATGTAGAGTGGGATTTACCCTTTTCAACATTTCAATTAGAAATGTGTCTTGCTAACATAGATTAGAGGATCATTTAATTCCTACCACTCAGTGCCATGTAGGTGATTGTTCCAAGTGCTGTCTGTCAGTCACAGTGTGGTATGCCACCATTTAATCTGTAAATATCTGTAGCAATACATTACCATGAAAATGCAATGGGCATTAAAAGACCATGCAAAATGTGATTTTTATTTTTTTCCCCCCTTGATATTGTTTATCAATAATGTAAGTTGTTGAGCAGATGGTATTCAACCTATAGAAAGAGGGAATAGAAACTAGTAAATACTGCTTTTATCTCAAGTGATAGTGAACAGAAGTAGCAACAACATGCCCAGAACCTTTCCTCATATATCCATTCTGTTTGGACTGTCTAATCTGTATGTGAATCCAGGGTGAAAAAATACAAAACAAGATTGGGTTCATTCTTAGTAAAGAATGTAAGTTTCTGATCAGATTTGGCTGTGATCTGATAAAATTTAGTCCTAGAAGGTACTGGGCTAATGTAAAATTCATCATTATTCTGTCTGACTTTATGGTCTGATGGGAAATCTTGTGAAGGATGACAGTAAAGAAGAGATATGGAAATACTCTTCAGTAAAAACAAAAGTCTGTATATTTATGTTGTATTTTCTGTGTTTGTTCTTGGTTCATTTTTGTTTCCCTGTAAAAAACCACCACCAACAACAACAACAACAAAACCAAAACAACAAAACAAAGGAGATGAAAAAAGCTACTTATATATCCAAACCAGTTCTTGAATATTGCTTATACACTCCTGCTTTCTTCTTGGAACCTGCCCCTTTCATGCCCTCTGTGTGGAACAGAGTAGTGCTATTGAAGATGGTTGTTTTGATATTTTGCAGAGTGGGTTATGATACACCATAACAATCAGATTACTAAGAAAGGGCATAGTTATATATCCTTGTCTTAACAGTGCTGTTTGAAGAGACATGCACAGGGTGAAAACAACTATTTTAATACAGTCAAAAACAGGCATTGATTTAACGAGTCCAATACTTGACTTGATGGATATGTTGTCTTACAGATCACCCTAATCCATAATCAGTTTTGGATGTACATTGACTCAAATGCTGCTTATTTAGGCTATTGTATTTTGTGAAAGTTGCTAGCCTGCATAGCTAATTATTCAGAAATCTTTTGCACACTGTCAGACTGTGAAGGAGCTGGTATACACGTGCAAATTCTATATTCAATGAAAGATTTAAAGGATCACCAAAGCAGAAAGCACACAATATGCTGAATTTCTCAGACAATAAGCAAATCAGAAAAACATGGGAAGAAGACCTTTTGAAGTGTTTCCAGGGTGTGTTGAGCATTTCTTATATACAAGAATTACAAAATTAGTATTGCATTTGAGGACAGGGAGAAGTCTCTACAAGGAGAAGCAATGAACACACAAAAAGAGCCCTGAAAGAGACCGCCAAAAGGAAAGGGTTTTGTTCTAGACACTGGCTGATTCATCTCTGGTCCTCACAACCAGTACAGGCATCTTTTAAATATTTTTTATTAGTCACTGTCTTATAAATATCATGAACCACTGTCATTTTTAACTGACAGTTATGTTGACTTTGGAAGTGTCTTTACCATGTTTTGATGGAAGGAAATATTTTAGAAACAATCTGAGAGATTTAGATTGAAGGTTTTGTGCATACAGGGTCCTCAAACAGAAGTATAAAACACAAGGGTACTAAGCCGGGAAAAACATGCCCAAAACCATCTAGCTGTTGCTACAGCTTCTCCCATTGCTCAGACAGAAGAGAATCTGAAGTTGGAAAGAGTTGTGGGAAGAAGGGAAGAGCCAAGATATGTGCAAAGGTAGGAGTGGGAGCAAGGAGGACAAGGCACTATGTGCTGGTTTTTGGTCTGGCTTTTAGTGTTGCCTACAAGCTGACGACTGCAGTCTTCTGTTTGTGTGTCTGATTCATCAGAACTCACTGCTCTTTTTCTCCTTATTTGGGTGTTTATGTCCCCTATTCTGTTCTTTATCCTCATTTTGTCATCTCTTATAATTTAATCTTTGGTTTACTCCGAGTATTGGCTTTTCATGGTTTTATTTTGTCTTACATTTCCCAGCCTTGTTGTCCCAAGGTATTCTGGGACATTGATCGTGTGTTAATCTAGGTGCCACCAATACATGCCATTCTTATGGATTTTCCTCTCCAATTTGTTCTTCCTAGTTTTTTCATATACAGACATTCCTGTTCATTCTCCATATATAACAATTCTAGTATTTCTATTGCAGTTCTTTATGATAACCCTTCAGCAGATTTTCTCTTATTTTTCAGATATTATACTTCAGAGCCAAATATACAGTATGACCAGATAGGAAGTGGAAGCTAAAATCAAGAGGATCAGCTTTAAGGATTACAATAATCCTACATGTGAATACATCTGTGCTAGTACAAACCACTTACTATGCTGGCACAAATATGGAGAGGTAGAAATTCACAAAATTTGAAATTTTTTATCCTGATGATGTGGTTTAACTGCAACTGGCAAATAACTACCACACATGTTCTACGGTATGGAATATCTCTTTGGCCAGTTCAGGTCACTTGTTCTGGGCTTGCTCCCTCCTAACTTCTTGTGCAGCTCCTGGATGGCAACGTACAAGACGCTGAAAAGTCCTTGATAAGAAGTAAGCACCACTTAGCAACAACTAAAACATCAGTGTGTTATCAACATTGTTCACATACTGAATCCAAACCAAAGCACTGTACCAGCTACTAAGAAAATTAATTCTATCCTAGGCAAAACCAGGACATTTGATTAGACTGTGTGTCTTCTAACTCTCAAAAGCATATTCTACCACAAATTCTTTCTCTGTTAGCATCCCATTTCAAACAAAAGATAGTATTTGAGGAATTAGGTTACATTCAGCATGACTAAAAATATTAGAATCTAGACCTCAGTGAAAAAAAAAAAATTAAAAGGCTAGGTAATATCTTTGATTATAAAATAGAATAGGGATGTTACCTGTGAACTAAGTGAAAGAAGACACGATTTTGGCACTGTAAAAGAGAGCAGTGATTGAGACAACATTTAAAATACAGTGAGCTCTTCTCAGTAGCTCATCATAATAGAGCTATTAAGGAAGTGAGACAACAAAGGAAAGGGTAGGAAAGAGCATTTAGAATTGAGATTCAAAGATTTTAGTTATTTTGAAAGTTAGATAATCAAGGTTCAGATTCTCTAGAAAGAGAAGGTTAAGGAGAGACCTTAACCAGGTATGCAGTGAAGAGGCTACAGTGGACAACTCACAGAAGATGATTCAAGCTGGTGTCAAGTTTAATAGACCAGGTGGCAAAAGCTCAAGACCACCTCTTTTTCATCTAGAGTAATTCATAAAGGAAACAGCAGTAGGAGCCACTTTTTCTAAAGTACCACAATGAGTGATGCTTTCATAGTTACTCCATTTAGTGGATGCATTGATAGCACTTTCTTAAAATAAATAGAATACAAATAAACAAAATCTTTTTTTTCCAGAAAAAGGGTAGCAATTTTTAGGCAATAGAGAAAGAAATATAATATAAAAGATAATGTTGCTTCATAAGGTTCCATAGATGGCCTACACACATACACATACACACATAAACATCATTGTTCTCTGTGATTTCTTGCTCTGCACCTTGTCCTACTCCTATTAATCTGGAACAATATAACAGGTTTATCTTTCAGTTTTATCGTGTCTTGTTATGTTTAATTTTATGTCGTACAGTCTAGCAGTTAGTATCTTTTAAAAACATATTAAACCTCCTGAATGATAGTCAAAATATGACCTCTTTTACAGGTTTTGGAAACATATTTAATTTTTATTATTTATTTTTAAGTTATATTATGACTCTTGGGAGGTTTTACTCAGAATTTCTGTACACTAAGGATTGGCAAGGATACAAAAACTTTAATTTTTGTCCTGTCCCACTCCGTGGGAAAGAGGTAGGTTGTTTTAACTCTCTCTGCACTGTAACGAATAGGATAATAATGATAATACAGTGGTCTTTGCAAATATAACAATATTTATTGGCAATAACTGAACTGATTTGAATTGGAGACTGAATGAAACTTGCAATCAACACCATCAAAACAACGTATATTCGCTCTCATAGTAGGGAGGGGAAAAGATAAAGAAAGACAGATAGCAGTAGAGAGAGAGAGAAAAGGGAAGACATCATCACCCTTGGATCCCAGCAAAGCTGTTCCGTCTATCGTGGTCATGGGTGTGCACTCCTCTTCCTGAGGGTGAGTCTTTTAAAGTCTTTGGTCCCCATCCTCATGGGCTGGTCTCAGTTTTGGTCAGGTGTGCACATTTCTCTTTGTTTGAATATTCCAGAGACGGTTCTGGGAGATCCTGTGGTGGTGGTAACTTTTCTGCACTTGTGCCATCCAGTCCTACCAGAACACGAAGCCACACACTCTGGCATGGCCCTGTGTTCTATCTAGGCCGCCCCTGCTGCTGTGAAGAACCTGTGCACATCCCCCCCTTCTGCACCTGAGCTGCCGGAGTGCAGAATTTTGAGGTTTTGCCACCACACCCAAAGACTCTCCCCCTCAGCCAGAGGTACAAAAAAGCACCACCCTGCTTTTGCAAGCTGCCGAGTGTTTAGGGCATTAACCTTTTTCACTTTTCAGTCTCTCACAATTTTTGATTTGGAAGTACAACTGAAGTACTTAAATTATAATGATCTGTGCTTGTGAAACCAGCCATAATGTTTGAAACACTAGTGAAGCATGTAGTGAAGCACTGTTAGATCCTTACCAGTTCCTTTACTCCCTTTATGTTCAGTGAGGTTTTTAGTTCCTTATCCTTTGACTCAGAAGAGCTTCTGTTATCTCTGTTATCTCTGTCTCCCTGAGTTGTTCAGAGGTCATTCAGCACCAAAGAGTCTGGTGGAGGGTGGCTTCCTTCAGTTCTGTGTTCTTACTGAGGTACTGAGCAAGGCAAACCTCTGAACTTGAAGATCTTGCACAGAGCTATCAGTCACGAGTGTTTATTTACATGTACAGGTATTTCCTTTTAACGAGCTGCATTTGGGGATGGTACATTTTCCTTGTCTGTCATCTACATAAGCTCTCCTTGTATAGTGTATATGAAAAAGTGCCCTAAAATGATTTCATGTGAATGAAATTCTGTCTACATGGTGTTCAATATTTCTGTCAGGAATTTCTTGTGATCTACAGGGGCATTCAGTCTGAGGCATCTGGAACACTTTAGAAATTTCACAGATGAACTTCATTTGCCACGGATGTGTGTGGGAGTTACATATGCCCTTCAGCCTAATCACAGAAACTGTTTTCTGCCAAACTGTGTGTCATCCATGTACTTCAGGAAAATATCTAAAATCCACTTCTTTTTTTTCCCCCCCCTCTCCTCTCAGGATAGAATTGTAGGAAAGAGAAGTGCTGTGTTTGGACAAGTAGGATGTTTTGTAGCCCTGACTTATGAAAAAGAGAGGATCACTTAGGAGTGCTTTGAAAATCAGATTAAAAATATTTTTTCCAGAGAAGATAAGTACTACACAAGGAACATTATGTCACTGTTTTTTTGATATGTATTTCTACTAGATATGCTGCTTTTGACTGGTTTTTAGAGTTTTATTTAAAGCAACAGTATTTTTAAAACAACTATTTCAGAGATACTCCTTTCCATTCACACTCTTGAAATTTGTACTCAGTCCTTGGGGACATTGTTCAATATTGATTGGACATCATGCACCATTAACTGATTTTGAAGGCAAATAAAGGGGAAATATCTAGAGATAGTTTAGGGGTTTAGTTTTCTATGTTTAGTAGTTTTTATTTTCCTGAAACTATAAAGGGTAAAGTTTAGTAGTTGGAATGACCTATATAAAATCAAACCTTTCCGCCTTATGCTTTCAGTATTTTTTTCAATGATTCATAGTTCATAAGATAGATCTTATGGCCTAAATTACCGTAACATTTAAATACAGAAGGAAATACCATGTTTCTTGGATTATAAACATTCATTTGGCTCTAATAAAACTGTAAATCATATATGTAAAACATCAACCAGGCTGTTATCTATGCTATATATAGATAATATAATATGTAGAATCTCTCACCCAAGAGTAAGTAAATGTCTTTATTATTTAACATTTGTTTCCCATACCACTGTATGGAAGTCTTGTGGAAGCTTTGTATTTCTATCTGGCTTTCCGTTATAGATCCTGTGGTACTAAGCTACTATAAAATAAGGGGGTTGGTCTCTTCTCCCAGGCAACCAGCAGTAAGACAAGAGGACATGGCCTTAAGCTGTGCCAGGGGAGGTTTAGGTTAGATATTAGAAAGAAATTCTTTACAGAGAGGGTAATCAGCCATTGGAATGGGCTGCCCAGGGAAGTGGTGGATTCTCCATCCCTGGAGGTTTTCAAGATGAGGCTGGACGTGGCACTTAATGCCATAGTCTAGTAACCGCGGTGGTGTTGGATCAAGGGTTGGACTTGATGATCTCAGAGGTCCTTTCCAACTCATCTGATTCTATGATTCTATGATTCTAAGGTGTGGACCTCAACAATTTAACAGCATTAGCCTTTGTTTTTCATAAGTAACTCAGCCAAGAGATACTTTTTCTCTGCTTTTAGGAACTATTCCAGTGCATTTGGTTGCTGTGTTTCTCATTTCTTGTAGTAGTGATGTTCACTGAGAATAATTTTTTTTAACTGATAGCTAACATGGTAAACATTAAGTTATACTTTAAAAAAATGGAGAAGTTTTAATTCATTGCCATATTTGACAAAACTGGCTTTCAAAAATACTGAGAGAGTTGAGGCTGTTGAGCCTGGAGAAGACTCCATGAAGATGTTGTAGCAGCCTTCCAATACCTTCTGGGAGCCTACAAGAAAGCTGGAGAGGGACTTTTTACTGCAGCAGGTAGTAATAAGACAGTGGATAAAGGCTTTAAACTGAAAATCAGTAATATTAAGAAGAAGTTCTTTTTTGTCAAGTGAGACACTGGAAGAAGTTAACCAGAGAAGCTGTGGATGCCCCATCCCTGGAAGTGTTCAAGGCCAGGTTGGATGGAGCTCTGAGAAACCTGATCTGGTGGAAGGGAGGTTGGAACTAGATGATTGTTGTTATGGTTGTGAGTGTGAGACAGAGCCCATCAAAATTTTTTTAGAACATTTCTGGTGCCAATAGGGATCTTCTAAAATATTAGATCATCAGATCTACCAACTTTTTCTTTAACCAATTAATAAAGTTTGAAGTTTATCCACCTATGCATATGATTACCTGTCTGGTGGCATCCAGAGACAAGAACAGTCATTTTACGTTTGGAATTGTCATGTATCTAGAACACTCTGAGCTGTTAGGAGCAGACAGGCTTTTTCTTTAAAACTTTACATAGTGAAATGTTGACTGTTCTTGACCAAACTGTTCAAAAGCATACCTGACAAAATGAAATATGACCAAGTAAACCCATGTCCTTTTATAATTATTGAAACCACTCCAGCCAAAATAGCCTTATAATCCCATTCCCAATGGTGTAGAGCTGTAGAAAAGATATTCTCCTGCTGTTTCTTTTGATTCTAGGAGGCATTAAACAACATATTTCATTTTCTCTTTGAGATCTCATAGTAAATATAGTACCTACACACTCATGGCAATTCTTTTCACCCGACTGAGATGCTAGAAGAAAGAACAGCCTGGTAATATCTAGATACATTTCTAATTTATTGAAAGGTAGCTAGATGAAAAGAAATTCAGTGGAGTGGCAGAGTAGATTTGACAGAAATAACGATCAATGGTTCCTAAAGAAAATTATTTTACCATAACGAAATCATATTTTTAAAATATTATTATCTTTAACATAAAATAATTTCTATTAATTATGTAATCAAATGTAATGATCAAAACTGGCATAGGTGTTATAGTAACTGGGACATTGGAGTGCCTAGATAAAAACATGTATGCCCAGATCGAAAATCAGCTGAGAGTGACAATTTTAGAAGGTTGTGTTCAGATCAAATATTAGATTAAAGTTTATCTGCCTGATTCAGGAGCTTCCAAAGGATGACAAAACTCTCACAACAAAGTGTTGAATAGGAGTATACGAGTGGTACTCTGAGTGACATTTCTTCTCTCTTTTTTTCTCTCTCAGAAGTGGAATTACAGGTTAATTGACATTAACACAAGTGCTTGCTGCAGAACACAAAATAATGCTGAGTTCACAAAGGCATTTGCAATTGCCTTTCAGAAACATAATGCATTCCTGGAGAAAATGCTGTTTTAATGTAGCATAAAAATACAATTTAGTCTCTAAGCAGGTGTGACTATAAATGGAGAGAAAGTGTAGTTACTGTTCTTTTTTGTCATCAATTTCTCTAATTATTTTGCCTCATCATACGAATTATAGTTTTTATAGCATCAGAGCTAATTCATGTACCTAAAAAGGATAATGATATTTATCTTTTTATGCAGAAGTAATAATTACACATTTTACATTAAGAAGAAACGTTACTGGTTAGAATTTTAATTTCTGAAGTTAAATAGCTAAAATGTTAGATGTAGGATAGAACAGATGGTTAAGTGGGTAGAGCATTAAGTTGCTGGGCCATGATGGTGATACAATACTCAAACAGGAAATGTCCCTCAATCTGGTTATCTGTGAGCATACATATTCCTTCTTGTGCCTCTTTTTTTTGGAAAGCAAGGACTAATATTTGAAATGCTAGGCCTATAAACCATTTCATTTTTTCTTAATCTGCAATGCCTTGAAGTAAATTCATTAATTACAGGAATGCATACTGATTTATTGTCATGTAGAATTTATTAATTTTATCTCCTAAACTTTTCTTTATACATTATATTATTATCCTTATATAGGCCTTATGTAGTAGTTGATCTTATCCATATATATAACAATAGCAAATGTATTATTTTAGTGAACATACTACGTGGAGTATCAACAGAGATTTTCTCTCCTTTGCAGATAATAATTTGTGAATTTTCATGGACACCTGAAAGATCAATTGTTATTTTTAATAATCTAGATAGTTCTTGGAGAACCAAGAAACAAATATTATCATAAAAAATAGTCAGAAATACTTGTGAGATTCAGATAAAAAAATTGATACATAAGAATCTAGTTTTTCAAAATTCTCTCCATGCTTGTAAAACAATTAGATCTTGAAGTATACAGTGTTCTTTATGATGGGCAAATTAATGAGGAACAGATAATATTGACTTCCTGAAAATGTCTGATTTATGACTAATTTATATGTTTAAATCTCGTCAATGAGAAAGAAAAGAGAGGGACTCCGACTTCTATTTTTCAGGATCTAGCATAAATAATAAATCTTGTATTACTCTGGGCCTTGTGATAGGGAAAGAAGAAAAAACTGCTTATTCAGGATCATATTCAACTTCCTTAATGTACTTTTTTCCTGAAGTGTTCTGCCTCATTCATTATACACTTTCCAGTGTCCAGAACATGTGAAGTACAGATTTAACTGTAAACATCCACTTTTCATGCTTTTTTTTTTTGTTTGGTTGGTTGGTTTGGGGTTTTTTGTTTGTTTGTTTGGGGTTTTTTTAATGGAAACTAGTTTAATAAAGCAGCAGATACTACTGGAAAATAGAATGAAATCTGTAAATATATGACAACATAATATAGTCACAAAGTAATGGAAATGAATTTATTTTTGAACATTACTTCAACCTCTTAATGCTTTTGTAACACCATCTTTCAATGTGATGTATGTGTTAATGCTCTTTTGTTCCAAGACTTATTATTTGGGCTACTACAGTACAATGAAACGTAAAGCATGAGATCTGCAGAGGTTAAGATTTCTGAAGAGGGGACCTGGACAAGATTTAATATATAAAAACTAGTTTTGACTGTGTGCTCTTTGCAGAGAATGAGTTAAAATTGATTCTTCTGCCCCAGATTTTAAGGAATGCCATACTTCTTTCTTTGTGCTCAGTGTCCACTCCACTTTTACTGTCATTTCTCTGGAGAGATAAAGGATGAAAGAGATAAAAGGGTCAATGGGATGAAAATAATGTTCTGGTTTGGAAAAACTGGAATTTGGACATGAAGAGATAAAATGACTGGTTTAGGTTTTTAGAAGAAATCTGTTATAAAGCCAGAAATAGGAAATCAGAACCATTGAGTTCCAAAACGCAAGAAGCCCAGCTATATAGTACAACTATAATTATCATGCTTTCCATTGCATGAATTATTAATTTTCTACATAAACATTTGAAATTTTTTTTCATTTTTTCTCTCTTTCTTAAGAGAAACCTAGGAGATTTTCTGTAAGTGTGAGGCTTTCCTCTTGGTGAGAGACAGTATTAGATGTGGAATCTTCTGTGATATTGGCTCAAGCCCTATTACTACTCCAGTGAATTCACAACAACTATGGTAAAAAATTAATATGACAAGCGCCTTTATGTTCACTGATAGGAATTTTCTTTTTCAAAGAGTTACAAAAAATCCACACCCCAAAAAATGAAAACCTACCTGCATATGTTCCAAATCTATGTGTAGACTTGTAGGTCAAAATCTTTGAGCATTATTCTCCAACTTGAGCAAAACTAGTGACAGCAGCAGGTTGTTATTCTTAGAGTGAGCAAAGGGCATGAAGAGGGTGTGACGCTGCTCTGAGCAAAAAATCTCAGCCATAAGACGAGCAAGGCACTCTAGGAACCATGATTCTGACTTCATTGTTCCTTGTGCTGGAGAGGGAGAAACTGTCTATACCCAGTACAGAAACATCTGTTAGCGCATTCAGCTTTGCTCAGTTGTTTGTAAGTGGCATGAACAAGTACATAACTTGGTGCATTTGGCCTCAAAGGCAGTGGGGATTTCTTCATACCTATATTACTTGCTGAAAGAGGAAGATATGATATTTGCCATCTTGCTAGCACAGTTCTGTGAAGCTTCATTATGTAACACAGACAGTAAAGAGAATGATTTCAGAAAGTTTCCTCGCTTCTCAGCCCTAGGAGTTATTATTTCTGTCTACCAATCTGCTTCTGAGAATACAAAAAAAATAGTACATATTGGTTTATAATCAAAGTCCCATTGGCATCAGCTGAAACTAGTGATTTTTTTCCCCCAGAGATTTCACAGAATCACAGAATCAATTGGGTTGGAAAAGACCTCTGAGATCATCCACTCCAACCCATGATCTCACACCACCTCGTCAACTAGTCCATGGCACTAAGTACCATGTCTAGCCTTTCCTTAAGCAGCTCCAGGGTTGGTAACTGCACCACAGCCCTGGGCAGCACACTTCAATATCAGATCACCCTTTCTGTGAAAAATTTCTTCCTTATGTCCAACCTAAACCTCTCCTGGCACTGCTTAAGACTATCCTCTTGTCCTATAGTTAGTTATAAAGAAAAGAGGTTAACTCCCACTTGGCTACAATTGCCTTTCAGGTAGCCTTTCAGGCAGCCCCAGAGCCTTCTCTTGTCCAGGCTAAACAAGCCCAGCTCCCTCATCTGCTCTTCATAGGACTTGACCAGTTTAGGTGATCAAGTGTATAATATTCTCTATGATGGGCAAATTAATGAGGAACAGATAATATTGACTTCCTGAAAATGTCTGATTTATGATTTAGGACCTTTTAGCTACTTATGTTTAAATCTTGCCACTTCAGACCCTTCACTAGCTTCTTTGCCCTTCTCTGGACATACTTCAGCACCTCAACATCCTTCTTAATTTGAGGGGCCCAGTACTGGACACAGTACTCGAGGTGCAGCCTCATCAGTGCTGAGTACAGGAGGATGATCACTACCCTGGTCTTGCTGGCCACACTACTGTTGATACAGGTCAGGATGATCTCGGTTTTCTTGGACACTGCTGGCTCATGTTCAACCAACTGTTGACCAGCACCCCCAGGTCCTTTACTAGCCACTCTTCCCCCAGCCTACAGCAATGCATGGGGTTATTGTGGCCAAAATGTAGGACCCAGCACTTGGTCTCATTGAACCTCATGCTGTTTGTTTCAGCCCATTGATCCAGCCTGTCCAGGTCCCTTGGCAGAGCCTTCCTCCCTCCAGCAGATCGACACTCCCACCCAGCTTGGTGTTGTCAGCAAATTTACTAATGGTAGACTCAATCCCCTCGTTCAGATCATCAGTAAAGATATTAAACAGAACTGGGCCCGACACTGGTCCCTGGGGGACACCACTAGTGACCGACTGCCAACTGGATGCAGCCCCATTCACCACCACTCTCTGGGCCCGGCCCTCCAGCCAGTTCCTAACCCAGCACAGAGTGCCCCTGTCCAAGCCATGGGCTGCAGCTTTTCCAGGAGTATGCTGTGGGAGATGATGTCAAAGACTTTGCTGCAGTCCAGGTAGACTACATCCATTTTTACATGAATGTAATAAACTTAGGTGTGTGTTTCTTCTCCTCAAGTAACTCTGGTATGTACTGAATCATTCCATCTCTTTTCTGTTCATCCTACATTTGGAAATATTCTATATTCTATATTCTATTTCTATTCTGTTCACTTTATCAACAACATTTTTACAGAGAATGGGGCAAAGCACAGCAGCCTTATCCAGTATATAAGATTTCCAAAATTGAACTAAGGGAGGAACAGCTAGAGAAAATACTTATGGGCCAGGAAAGGAAGAATAAGAACATTAGTTTTTTCCATGTAATGTTGGTATTGGATGGATTTTCTTGTCTCTTTCATACTGATAAATTCTGATAAATGCTACACAAATGAGAATCTGGGACACACTTTTAAAGTACCCGAGTTCTCCTATCTAATGTGACACATATTAAGTTTCACTGAAAATTGGTAGTTCCAAATAAAAATGCTTAAGCACTTAACCTGAGTATTGACAATGGAAACAGGTATGTAAGCTTGTATTTTGAAAATGTTATACCTTTAGTAGAAATAAATTTATACAAAAGCAGGGATATTCAAATTTGCAAGGTTACTATCTAGAGTTCTGCTAACATGGTAGGATATTCACAAAATTTTGTATTCATCGTGGGATGAATCACACAACAGAAATAAAAAACTAGAAACTGACTCACTGTGGCTATGATTAGGAGTATACTAACGTATTTGTTCTCTTGATCATGTGAACAACCTGGTTAATTTCAATTATATTATTGATTAGAATAAAATGCATGTAAGTATTTGTATGATTTTTTTCTATAATAACAGGCAACCTCATATAAAAAACATTTTAAATGGTTTAAGTTACTTACGGAGATTTACGAAAAATGTAGCAAACAATGGGATCAGGAGAACTTTTCGATGCACAGCCCTTTACATCTAGCCACGAGACAAATCTTTCTTAGCATCTACCTGTGGAGTTGTCCCACTGAAGTGAATGTATTTGCATTGCTGTGAATTTACTAAAGACATGGAGAGAACAAAGCCCTATTCCTGTCATTGAAATATCTGATATGTATGCTCTCCAGCATACTTGTTATTTGATTTGCCCAGCCCTAATAAAAAGTCCCATCTGTTTTGTAAGGCCTATGAGTCATAGTGCCTCCTGCATAAGTCATCTCTCTGAATATATCTCATGATTTTTAACTATAAAAGAAGCCACAGCAACAAAATGTAATAAATGTGTTTTGCGCTTCTTGTTTATTATAATTGCCTGAAAATACTTTTTATATCATAACAATGCAGTAATTTCTCATACTATTTTATTATATTGAAAGAGAAATAAGATAAAGTACAAAAATTACCATTATTCCTTCAGACTCCTGCATCACTTTTTCTTATATAAAATAGACTAGACTAATGTCTCCTTAGCCTTTTCCATTATTCAGTTATGAATATAGATAAGAAAATCTATGTTGCAGAAATGCTGCTCTTCTGGGGTGACTGGATGTTTATTTTAGTAGTATCCTCATTTCTAGGCAGGTTGTCATTTGTCAGATGTTTTTCATTCTGTGATAACAAAACCTGGTGACTCATCCAGTATAGAGAGCTTCAAGTTGTTCCCAAACTCTTTTGTAGACACTGAAAAGCCAGTTAATTTAATGCATTTAAAATCCCAGAAAGGGACTCAGGTACTTCCTTGGGCATGTCATTGCCCTTGAAATGATAGTAGTAGGCCTGAATAAAGACCACCTACATGACTGTATAATGAGAAGAGGCAGAAAGAGGCAGATTATGAGTTTAAAACCACTTCGAGTAGATACAATTTCCACTTGTAATGTTAATGGAGCAGAAAGGGTGAAGGTTTTTTTCAGAGACAGCAAAAAACCTTGCCCCCAAAAAGGCTGCATGATGGGGGAGGGAAGCAAGTGCTGGCAAATACACAAGCAGATAGGTAAAGGTTACTTCATGTTCTTCTTCTTTTTCCCTCAAGCAAAATATTCCATTTTCTCCTATACTAATGGTGAGAAGAATAGGCAATATACCACTAATATTTTTAGTATATAATAATTTAAAAACTGTAAGAGCATAGTCTTGTGTTTTCAAAATGCACCTTTTAACTGGATTTTTTTTAATGTCAAGGGTTTTTTTGTTAGTTTTGTTTTGTTTTTTCTTTTTAGAACGCAAGCATTTATATAACTTAGGGCAGATACTACATGTTTACAGTGTTAATGTGTGCTTGTATGTATGCTTCATGTAGGCTCCTGTCTTTTCTATCACACATATCTGTATTACAAAGAACAAATGTAAAAACCTCATCCTATTTATCTAATTAATAGGAAGACTTTATGTTTGTCACCAAGAATTTCTGTTGGGGCAAAATTTGTTTATATCTTCCATATGTCTGCTTTATGTGAAAACAGATTGTGAGATCCTATGGGTAGGATTTTTTGAGTTCTTTCTTACAACCTCTAAAGCTTTCGTCTCTCGAGGAAAAATTCTTCAGGTTTGAATTCTGCCAGAATTCAGAGCTCATTTTGTTTTTTGTCTTTTAAAGAAAAAAAAAACAATATTTTTGCTATCTTTTGTGGGCTGTTATGGATCGTCACTCAGCTTAGCTTATGCATGCTCAAAGGCACAGAAAACATCACGATAAACTGAAGATACTTTCTCTAGAAAAAAGTAGGAAATGGCCGTTGAAACTGCACCTGTCTTTGCACGCTTGTCTGAGAGCCCAATGCTGCTGCTTCTGCCACAGAATTCGAATTCAAGAAAGGGAGGTAAGAGATATACCTCTTGTCTCTATGAATCTGTCATTGTAGGAGCTGATGTTGTGTCTGGTGGAGAAGGGAAAGAGGAATGAGTGCTCTGACTAAAGCATGCTTGCTTCTTTGAGCATATTTATGTGCACAAATGTGGAGAATTGGATAATGAGGGAAGGAAAATGTTTTCTATTCATGCATAGTCTAATAGACCCCAAACAGGTGCTGCTGCTGCTGCTGAAATTTACTAGTATAAGATTTGCTGTATAAATCTTGTATTAAAAGCATGTGGCTATTATATTTTCCTATATTGATGCATAATTTTAATACTGTTATTCATAGAATGGTTTGGGTTGGAAGGCACCCTAAAGATCATCTAGTTCCAGCTCCCCTGCAGTGGGCAAAACCACCTTCCGTGAGACCGGATTGTCCCTTCCAGTCCAGTCTTGAACAAGTTAAAGGCTTAAATATAGACAACCCACTGACACAATTTTATTTTTCTAGTCCAGTAATCAAAGGGCAACAGTATTAAACTGAAGGAGGGTAGATTTAGATTGGACACAAGGAAGAAATTTTTTTATGATAGTGGTGATGAGAGAATAAGTTGGAATAAGTTGTCCAGAGCTGTGGATGCCCCATCACTGGAAGTGTTCAAGGTCAGGTTGGTTAGGTCTTTGAGCAACCTGATAGTGATAGTGATAAATGTCCCTGTTCCTGGCAGGAGGGTAGACTACATGAACTTTAGAAGTCCCTTCTTATCCAAATCTAAATTTTTATGGTTTTTCCTCTCCATAGAAAAAAAGACATTGTGAAAAGAAGGAAAAAGTATGGAGAGCTTTCAAAATTTTGAAACTGAACTGTGTACAGAGTCCACTAATGCCTAAAGTGTGACACTCATGCCCATAGCTCTCTTGGATAAACTTGCACAGGATATTTGTGAACTAGAAGCAAAACCAAGCATCAATATGATAACAAATGCATGTTTCATCAAATAAGCTTCCATAGGAAAGTATGTTGAATGAAATTATCTGTGACTGCCTGAAAATAGGTTTATATGTATTTACTTATCTTTTTATCACTCTATAAATATTTTTATATTAAAAAAATCTAACTAAGCCAATTCTGTATTTCAGAGGGCTGAAAAACATAGGTCTTTGGTTCTGAGTAAAAAGAAATTTGTTCTCTTCAGTTGAATGTTTACTTATGCTGTGTCTATGGTTTTTTTTTTTAGTCTTTATAAAAAGAAGCAAGCAAATGGACAAAAGAAATTTTTTGGATTTTTTACTCTACGTTTACTGTTCTTTGAATGCTGGCTGTTGGAGGTCCTATTACATAGCCGTTGCATCTCTTATGGCTTTAAGTAATAGTAGGAGTAAATTATTCTGATTTAGCACAGACTCATGTTTATTAATCAGATGTACTTTCTTCTCTTTAATGTCAAGATTGCTTCTTTTTTTAGATGAGGATAATCCAATGAAATTTTTGCGTGAAACATACAAGCCAATTTTCCTTTAACTGATGACTTACATTGTTTGTTCAGATTCCTATAATAATTACTGTAATGAAACTCAAACAGAAACAAATGAAATGTATCGAATAAAAAAATTTTAAAAAAATATTTGTCTACTGTACCATTGAATACAACAAATAACAAGGATCATTAGAGACAAAACTAACATCTATTTAAACTTAATTGCATTTTTGCTCTTATTGTTTGCCAATGCCCTCTCTGCCTGAGATTTGTTTTACACTAACATTTGACACATTTTAAATAAATATAGCTTGAGGCAGTTTTCATCATTGCTTATTGCAGAACATAGAAATGATTTAAGCCAAAAGATTTGCATTTTAGATTTGCCTTTCAAACTCTTCTTATAGTCTGAATGCAATCAGATTTGGAACCATCATTTTGGTTTCATTTCTTACATTTGGTGCCAAAATACAGTCTATATGCTCAATAGTAAAAAGAATAGCTAGAACCCATGAGGTATATATGTCTCCCATTTTTTCCATCTCCCTGCCTACCCAGTCACTGAAGTTTCTGTAAAACTGGACCCGCTTTCCACACTTGTATCTTCTGCTGTCAACCTTCAAGGCTGAACCAGGAATGCCAGCATTTATACAGTTCTTGGCTTTGATGGCAAAGCCAGATTATGAAGACCCTGATTCTTCTCTGACTATTTGTCACTGCCACAACACTTGTGTTAATATTACTGTGTGTAGGCTGTGTTACTGTGTTACAAACCATAACTGAATTTTAAACTGATTTTGAAGCAATCTACAAGATTACCATCTACAAGCAATCTACAAAATTAACCCATTCGGTCCACTATCTGGTTACATGAAGCTTTGATGAGATGCAAAGTACAACCTGTTTAGTACTCCTTAAAATGAACTTTTTTTACCTGCATTCATATTTTTGGTATTTGGAGTTTTGGATAAGAGTAAAGAACTGTACTGGGGAAAATGGCATTAGAAGTGACAGGATTTTGTTTTCTTTATGGATTTTCTTTTTGGTTTTTAATTTTATTTTTTCCTTTGATTATTTATACAGTTATTAGCCATTTAAGTCCCTTTGAGCCTTTAGTTATAGAAGTCCAAGTCAAACCAGAACTTTCTGATAGCACGTGTTAGAGCATCATGCTAGGCTAGGTTAGGTTGTGTTTGTCAGGCAGGGTAAAAACTCCAAACGGTGTTGGATGACTAGAGATAGTAGGGTACCAGTTTTTTTCAGCTCTGAGTCACTAGTGCAAAGCCCAAATAAGATATCAAAAAAGCTCAATTTTAGCCAGTTGCGGACTCCAGAAAGAATTGCCAAGATTTACACTGAAAATTATTTTGAAGGTAACATAGTATGCACAGATTTATTAGTCAGAAAAATATGACTTAAAGGTAATCATTGAAAGCAGAATGCTGTGACATTTCAGGGCATCTAAGTATTTCCTTCAGAACTACCATTTAAAAACAGACCTGTTTCTTATGAGTTTTTTTGTTGCCAGCTACTCAGTCAGTGGGTAGCACATTTCATCTGCCTGTTGGATAACCGGTAAGGTGTTACAGCAAAAGTTTTTCAAGCAGGGTAAAAATTATTAGCCACCGAATTTTAGTGGAGAAGCTGACTGCTGGGTAAAAAAAAAAAAAAAAAAAGAAGCAAGCATTAAAATCTGCCACTAATAGCTCTGATTCCAGAGATGTTAAAAGTCTAAGGTACAGGAAAATTGCCTAATAAACCCTAGAAATATGGTCAGTCATTTTTATGGATAAAAAGAATGATAGTAAGTATAGTAAATATTTGTTATTCTTGTGAACATATTACCATTCACTTTATAAATTAACTGCAGCCATCTATTTATAGCTTTAGCTATGTAGCTGCAAAAAACACAGTTTTTGAAACTTTTCAGATAATAACTGTTTCTTGAGTATATGTTCACACATTATGTGACTTTGCATACTAAAATGAATAAACTTTCAAAGGAACTAAAATTAAATACATGAAAACAGGATAAAGCCATTTGGAAGAACCAAAGAGTATTGTAAAAATCCCAACAAGCAGAAACTATACCAGCCACTCTCTGTAAATAAAATTATAAAAGTTAAACCATGAACCAGTCCACAGTTTTAAATCACATGAACAAAAGTAGTCCTAAGGATCCTTTCAATTCATAGATGGACAAATTTATGTCTACTATAAGAATTTTTATTTTTCCTTTGAAGAATGACCTATGAAGTTCAAACAAAGGGAGACACGCTAGAAGTAATAATTTTATTTCAATGAGAACATTTATTTTAAATAACAGGAAAGATATTGCAAATTATCCTTATACCTTTTTAGATGTTGCAAACTATGTTCTTATGTCACTCATTCACTTATGTTTAAGACAGCTTCTTTAGTATTATCTGGTACCAGTAAAAGATTACAATTTCAATCTATTTCTGCAACTACATGATCCATTAATATGCAGGTTAGTTTCTGAGTAAGTCAGTAAATTCAAACCTATATTGCTTTGATATTGCACATAAAAATATTATTTTTATATTATTTTTTCTTATTTGTTTAATTGTGTCTAGAAGGCAGCAACAGCAGATTCCTGAACTGTTTTACTAGGCCTCTTTCCCCAACAGTGCAGGTTTTCATTTTCTCTTAGACTGTTGACATATGGTCTATTTTCATAAAATCTGGGAACATGACAATGACCTGAATATCCTTTTTACAAGTATAGAGGTTTTTTTCCCAGCTGCCTCCACTCATCTGGGTTGATCTGTGAACGGTAATTTTGAACACTTTTTCATATTCAGCAGTATACAATATATTTAGATATGAGAGAGGATGGGATTAGGCCCTTAATGTGCTCTCCATTTCTTTTCTTTCTTTGAAAAACAATAAAAGTCTGCAATTTGTGATCAAATCATCCTCAAATACATAGTCTAGTCTAATAGTGGGTGAGTGTAAAGAAAGTGGCACAGCTATGTTGTTGCTGTCTAGAGCGATTTTTTTGCTTATATTATGTATTTATTCATGTTAGAAGAGCTTTTTGGAATGTGCTGTCTAGTGCTTTGCTGTCAACATGCTCGTAAGTAGCAAGCACTTGGATTTTTGAATCTCAATAGTTCAAAAAACAGTAGAGGAAATATTCCAATGACTTTTTCGATTCTGTCACTCAGAATGAAAAGATCTCTCCACCATTTAGTATAACTACTGTGACAGAATTAAATCAGTTGATGAGGGTTGTCTCTTTAAGCAGTCAGGCCAGTTACTTTTTATTCTAAGCCTGATAAGTTGCAAAACATCAAGTGAAAGAACAGTGGCATAAAAAGTGCTCTATGGTTACTGAGAATATGGTTTTTGTTAAATTCATCTGTTCAAATTCTTGGTCTTTGTAGAAACAGTTTACTTAAAACAAAGAGAAATATTCACTATTAATCTTATTTAGGTGTAATAATTATGATTATTAAGGAATGTATAGATGAAATAGACAATGTGAGTTAAACAACAGATTTGACCTACCCTCTTCCTGCCTCCAAAACATGATGTTGCAATACCATGATCTTTACCACAAACAACCTCATTCCCTGATGCAGTTCAATAACTTTTTTTCTATACAGATCATTGCTCAGTAAAGGTCACATACCTTATTTGTTGAAAGCTATGGATATCCAGAATTTTTAGAATTCAGTGAAGTTTCTGGTCATGTACTTAATAGAGAACCAATATTTCTGTAATTTTCTCTTTGACAGGAACATATCAAACTACCTGAAACAGTGACAGTCATCATGTATATTTTGTCACTGTAAACTCTGAAGATATTTTTTATCTCAGTTACAACACTATGGAAATGGTAAAAGTTTTGCTACTGTTCAGTTCAAAGGTAAAGATGCTATTATAAATGCCTTGCAATTCCCATCAGTCCATCCCTAGTAAATCATACTTTAAAGTCTATGGAAGTGTCTCCATAATAACTCTGCTACTGAGGAGAGCTAAAAATATTCTTGAAGGAAAAGGCAGCTTTAAGATTGAGCAAAGGTGTGTTATAGATATTAGATTCTCTGAAAATTTTGTTATAATGGCATTACCCCAATTATAATTGTGCCCATTCAGAAAAAGAGCTGGTAGTTAAAATACAAACTAGCCTCTAAGAAACCCTAGTTTAGTTCCATGCTAGTACATAGATTTTCTGCATTACTGAGCAAGTACTTAAAACAACCTTGTGAAAGTATTCAAGGCAGCCAGGGGAAGTTTCACAAATGCAAAGGTGACCATATTTTGATAATTTAAAAAGTACACTTCAAATCTCACTGTTCTATTAACACACAGTACCAGTAAAAGTGCCTCTTTAAACCTCTTTTTTTTACTGTGTAAAAGTATTCTTACACTTGCAATAACTTTGGTTATTAGCTATTTGAAGGCCTCAAATGATTCTCATATATACTCACACAATCTGGAAAAATAGTTGGTTTTCCACTCAGCGAATATGTTCTCTTCAAACCTTTTGTATTCAGCCTTTCTTTAGTGATTCTCAGTTTCTCTGGCTGTAAGCTCCCTGAATTCAGAGGTGTCCATTTTGGGCTCTTCATATGATGTATATTAAAGCTGAAAAAATCAAAACTTCACATCAGTCCTAAGGGTGATTGAAAAACCCACTGGCATCCATTGAGGGCTATCAAATACAGAGATACCACCTCTGCAGGAATGTCTCCCACCTATAAATTGTTGTAGCCCAGTAGTAATTAATTTTTGTACCAATAACTAAGAATATAAGTCTTTCATTAGTTGCTTTTCAAGACACCCAGCCTGAAGATTAGGTAGAGCTCCAGCCTGTCCCTGTGCAAGGAACATGTCCAACTCCTCGCTATTTCAGTCAGCCAACTGCAAGTGCTGAAAGTTTTGTACTGACTGAAACTTCTCCTTTCACTGGATTGTCATTCATTCTTCAGCATCATGCAGCTTTTCCAAACTTAATATTTACAGACTTAAAGACAAGGAAGGAAAAAAATATAAAATAATAATTTTAAAAAATCTAGATATCTCTTTGCTTTGACTCAGTATTCCTGCTTTTATGTTCTTAAATAAATTTCAGTCTGTCTTCTTCTAGGGTTGTTATTCAAATGTTGGCAGCCATTTAAGAGTAAAGAGTGGTTAAGGTGTGGATATCTTATGGTTGTCCATAGTCCTGCATTGCCTTTTTGTTTTATTTTTCTTTCTGTTACAAGATAAGATCTTTATCTGTAATCTATTCTTTTGTTTTCTGAGAAAAACTTTACATGTGTATTCCTGTCCTGTGATACCCACCAAGAAGGTATAAGGAAAATTGACACATTATGTGTAAAATCCCTGAACACATTTAGTGTCACAAGCACTGTGAATGATGTTACCATGGTTAAATGGAAGTATGTCTCAATGTAGGTTCTCTGTTTACTTAAAAGTTATCTTTCTGTTACAAGTGTGCTGATGAGTGTTGTGTTAGTGTCAAGGGATGGAATGTGCTTCTTCCTCAATAGGCTTTCTAACTTTTCTTCTCAGGTTTGTCTTTGCATTTTTGTTGATGTAAATAGGGCAGCTTACTCTCCATGTGAATTTACTGAGAAGACATATTCTGTCCATATTCTGTTAGAAACTGAGCAGAAACTACAGTGATGTCCTCCCTCTTCTAGCATGTTGGTGTGTCAACTGTTGTAAACTCAATGCAGAAACATATCTTGTTCTGTGAGTTTCTTCCTGAAAGCCTGAATTTAACCACCAACCACAGAACGGTTTTGTTGTATCTCCCCTAACCTTCAGTCACAATCATCCAGGCTGTTAGAGCTTTGTACTGTTGAGATTACATTGCTGCTGGCTTTACAATGCAGCTCAAATGGGTCATTGATCCAATAGCATGATTGTAAATATGGTAGCTGGATGGTTGGCAGTTTCTTTATTGCACAATGTGCTTATTGGAGATGTCTGTGTCTGAGTCCCACTGTAGAGGCTCTGTTGCAGGTGTGTCTCTACTCTACATATTACCTTTTTTTTTTTTTTTTTTCCTGTCTTGCTCAATTGCTGGTCATTCTTCCTTTATATTTTAGTATTTCTTTCTATGTTTCTGAATAAGTTATCAATTCTGCCTACCATATTTTATATTTCACCTTAACTTTACATCAGCTGTTACAAAACCTTATGCTTAGGTAGTAGTGTAGTGCAGATTTTGTTGAACATGCAACCAGTGAAGCTCAATAGAATAGAGGTTATACAGGCCTGAGCAGTTACCCAGATTCTCATGACATTTTCCAAGAATGCATTAAGCTTTATGTTGCAGTGTCTTTACTGAATATGTCTCTCACTTAAAGGCAACTTTATTGCTACTTTTTTTTTCTTTCTTTTTCCTTTTTTTTTTTAATTTATTTTTGGATTATTCAGTTACCCTTGTTTTTTTGGAAGAAGTTACTTTGTTTTATCTAACGGTTTTGTTTGATTTCTTTCTCAGAATCATTGATCCTGTTAGGTGATGAGTCTGTCTCTAATTAGGGAAGCTCTACAATTCCAGAATTTTTATTTTAAGGTCATCTGTAACTAGTCTGTTTTCTTTTTGATTCTTTGTTTCGAGTGAACAATTGAATATCATTCTTTTGAGAGTTACATTACTCATTATACACCTTTACCAGCCCTAAATATGACTCTCAGGCTTATTTTTTAGCATCAGTCTTAGCCGCTTCTCGTTGTTTCTTCAGTGAAATAGCAACTTATCTTTATTTTCCATGTAGGTTCATTTCTTGTTACTGCTTACAATGTTTTGTTTTCCTTTCTCTTCTTATTTTGAAATATGGTTTGCCATCTAGGCTTAGTTTTTCTGTTCTCTAGTCTGAGTTTCTAAATGCAGTGTAGTTTGATTGTTAATCGTGTTTTTCTTTTAGCAGATTTCATTATTCATGGCTTTCAATACCATGTTTCATGCATTGTCTGCTAGTTAATAACTGCACCAAACTAAAAGTTTTATTTTATTTTATTTTATTTTATTTTTAGAGCTTTTCTTACCAAAATGGGACTATTAGAAGTAGAACAGTGCATAGACTCAGTTTCACTCTCTACCAGCCTCAGCTCTTCCATGCAAGTTCCATTAGCCAATGTTGATAAGAAAGAGAAGAAATGACTCTACAGAGTGAGGATGTATGGATTTTTCCTTACTGCTTTGGACTCCTGGTACCAAAGTTTCAAAAGATGGGAAGAGGAATCAGTCTTTTGCATTAAGAAGGTGACTGAAGTACTTGGTTACATAAAACAGACCTTCATATAACACCGCAGATGTGGAAAACACTAGCAATCTTTTTTATTAGAATGTTTAGTTTACAGACTAAAAATAAGGTCTGAAACATAGTATTTTCTTGATGACTTTCTAGCTCAGAATGTCTCTGTTACATGCTAATAGAAGTAGCTACTGTGTATACTGTTTTTCCTAAGATAAAATCAGAAACAGAAACATTAAGTGGAAAATTCGTGGGGAGAGAAAGAAAAACACAAACTAAATTAATGTCTTACTGCTGTTCTTGTGTAGGCCTTAATTCATGACTAAGCACCAATTTCATTCCACTTTCCCCCCGCTCTTATCTTTCCACTAATGGGGAAATTACTCTACTTTTTTGCAGAGATAAGGTGTCTCTAGCACCTCACTTACCATATATTTAATTACAGGGAGACAGAATCAAAATAATTTAGAATGAAAACAGATACTGAAACTGGAACACAGCCAGTATGTCTGTTCTGCCGTTTTCTGAATAAAAAGTGTTTGATGTGTATCTGTCTCTTACTCTTTTTATTTTATCATTTTCTGGTAATTGCTTTTGATTCTTTCAGGATCGGTGCAGATATGGATTCTGTAAATCCATCCAAAGACTTGTTTTTAGCCAGTGTTAAAAGAAATAAATAGACAGGGTTTTGTTTGGTCTCAAAACAGGAACCCAATGCAATATATCTAACATTCTTATTGAGTCTTCTTTGTATTGAATTCTCATCAAATTGAATTTATATAGAACTGGTTCTTTTTGTGCTCAAAGGTATCTGCATGGCATTAACTTAGAGGGAAAATTGTTATCTCCATCTGCAGTGGCCCTGTTGTGCAAGGTATTGCAGTGCATGTTTCTTTTTACCAGGTTTGTCTGATGTCACCTGCAGCATTTAGCACAGAAGACAACAAAGAGAAAACAAAACAAGATGTACATTTTGATTGCCTTTCCTTTTGTGCTTATAAGCGCAGTCTTTGAGCAATATTTATAAGGACCTATTTTACTTTCATTTCATAAGATTTTTTTGATTAATCATTTCACAAAGGATGCAAGGATAGACCTTTAAAATTGTGCTCATGCTTAGAATACATCCTCATACTCCTTTTAGGCTTTACAGCTTGATTTGGAAATGCTGAAATACCATAAAACATGCTTGGACAAATTTGATAGATTCATATCCAGACCTAGAGCTTCAGTGCACTCTTGACTGTAAACATGCCTCTCACTCTCCCAAATTACTGCCCTTCTGTTTATGTACTGAAAGGGAAGACTTCATGCTTTAGCTTTCCATTTTTCCCTGTTCCCATTATGCTGCACTGTCATATTGTTTGACATCTGTCTTTTGTTACACTCTGTTATGCCAGCATTGATTGTTTCCACACCATTTTACTATGTGTCCTGTGTACAAAAGGTTTTGTACACAGAATGTTCTGGTCGAGGAAAGCTTCCTCAGCACATTATTTACTGTTACATGAAAGAGATTGTAGAACTCTATTTTATATATTTTATACACTACAAAATATTACAATAGTGGAATCCTGTTAGGAATGTTAGAAGTAGCAGGATTTTTAATTGAAATGAAATTGACAACGTTAAATGTAGATTTAAAAATTTAATGCCAATATGTTTGTCATTCATGTTTTAAAGCATATTACCAGACAGAAAAACAAACATTTTTCCATATTCTGAATTCTCTAAAAGATTATCTGTTCAGACTTTGTTGGAATTAATGTTTCCATGGAACATATAATTTCTATGAAGCAGCATTTTCTGATAGAATACGTTTCAGTAAAAACCACACACACACACCCCCCCACACACACACCCCTTCCTCTAATAGTGACTGAATAGAAAACCGTCCTAAAATTAGTTTATGCACTAGCATTATACCAGTCAAAAAATTCAAGAGCATAGGTCATGCAATCTGAAATGTATGTTGAATCAAGTTTCATTTTTATAACAATTTTATCAGCTACAATTTTAATTGAAGTAGACAAAATGGATTGAAAAAAAATTTTACCTGATATCCTTGAGGTTGGAAGATATTCTAATAATGCTTCTGTTTGGAAGTGTTATAGGAAATATTATCAAATCATCAATTTATTTCCTACCTAGGCATGCATATATGCTTCTTCACCAGAATATGAAATATTCTGTTGGCCTACCATTTTCTTTCAAGGACTGCTTTTCATTTTTCCCAAATGAAAGATGGGGAAAAATGAAAAATTTACTACTTTGGGGGTCACATAAGTGGTGGATGCCATTCCATGTAAGTATTGATAACTAACTAAATTGTGCATTATTGAAACTGAAAATTCTAGTGAAACACTGTGGGGTTTGCCTTTTTTTTTTTAAACTGACCTGGACCTCTTCTGAAGATTCATGAAAAATTACTAAGAAAAATAATCCTAATACTCATAATCCAAGCTGAAATGATCAGTGACCTGCTATACCATGTAGACACACACAAGTTTATCGGATGGATAGGATTCATGGAAGGGTTCTGAGAAAGCTGGAAGAAATGCTCACTGAGCCACTTTCCATCATTTATCAGCAGCCCTGTTTAACTGTGGAGGCCCCAGTTGGGGTCTCACATTGCATTACAGTGAATATTAGGAAAAATTTCTTCATGGAAAGGGTTGTTAAATATTGCAACAGGCTTCCCAGGCAAATGAGCCACCAGCCCTGGGAAAGACCTGTAGATGTGCTGCTTAGGGCAATGGTTTAGTGGTGGGATTGGTAGTGTTAGGTTTAGGTTGGATTTGATGATCACCAAGGTCTTTTCAAATGTAAGTGATTCTGTGATTCTATGAAACTGTTTTAAAAACAGATAGTGTTCCAGTGTAACCAGTTCATTACAAGCATCCTCTGCAATGCGTTGCACAACAGGACCTACTTCTCCTTGGGTTCCTGAAACGGAATTTGCTCTTCCACTGCAGCTCATAGTAGGGAAAAAAACACTGGTTCAGCAACACTGTGTATCTTTCGTGATTTCCCTTTAGTTTTGCAAAAATATTATTTTTGGGGGTTTTGTTCTTTTTCCCATTGCTTTGTTTGATTGTTTTTATTGTAGAATGTTTATTTTGTGCATATTTCAGGTAATGGTGTTTGCAAAAGAACAAACACACGACAAGCTTGGACTAAGTAATATTCCTGTTTTCTCATTTTTATATCCCCAACTCCTGTTAACACCTGTTCGTGCTGTGAAACAATGTTCAGCATACCGATCTTCTTCACTTCTCTCTGCTCTTTACTATAACAAAATTAATACAGTAGCAAACCAAAGCAGCATGACATCTGCAATGACAAAGGATTGGGTTTTGTTTCTCTTGCCTTACAGGATCTGAGAATATGAAATGCCTAGGTTTTTAGAGACTTTTACTCTAAAGACTGCTCAATATCTGGTGTAACATAGGGCAGATAGGGTGCTGGATCAAGAAGATGTGAAAACTTTAAGTACAGGAAAAAGGCTCAGACCTTAAAACTAGAAGAGAAGCAATAAGAAAGGATGGAGAGGCCATGATGGTACCACAGAAAAGGAGTGGAAAAAAAAAGACCTTGTGATGACTGAGCAGAATGCAATTCATGGATATAAGAACAGGCAGGTTTTATTGTTGGATGATAGGTTTCAAAGCTGACACTCACTTTTTACCTCTCATACATTCTAACCCCCCTCTGCAAATACAGTATCTGCAAGGTTTTGACAACCTTGGTGCTATGGATACTTAACAAATGCCTTTCTAGGATCGGATAATTATCATTTGAGTGTCTATTTGAGGCTTGGTATGAATAGGACCTCCTGTGGCACTGCAGTTCCTTTGAACTCAAACACAGGGTTGCCATGACATCCTCACTCCAAAGAGAAAAAAATGTTCAATGAAGCTCTGATCTGCTCCCTATAAATTCTAAAGCTAAATTTGAGTAATACCTCTGAGTTGATTGAGAAAGCATTTTTCTTTACTAGTAGCTTACACAAGTGTTTGTTAAATGTGGAACAGACCTTAATTTAACTAGGGCTAAATTTACCAAAGAGCTAAATCGGAAAACTACCAAGTTCATTTAGGGAAATCAATAGGAAAAGAATATAGATTTCTGACTAGCTGAATTTCAAGCTTGAACTACATATAGAACATATGTATTTGTCCTTACTTATAATTTTAATTTCTCTTGGTTGTATTTTCTCTTGTCTTTGGCTACTAGACTCCAGAGACTTACAGTGTCCAGCACATCTTTGTGAAGGCTGCTGTAGACTGTAACCTAATTACTTCTCAATTTTTATTTATTTTTATTTTGTAGTAAGACACATGTACTGAGTTTTCCTACATAGTACTTTCCTATACAACCAAAAACACAAAATGTGTTTTGAGCTTTTATCTGTTGCCTTCTCAGATTTCTGACATACCACTTGGGAAAGTAAGCAATGAAATCATACTCTGAATTACCTTTACTGATGCAGAGACATAAAAATATCTTCTTACTTAATCTCTGTACCTGGACTTCAGCAAAGTGTTCAGGACAGTTTCTGACAACCTCCCCTTGACAGACTGGAAAAATACAGATTGGATGGGTGGCATGTGAGGTATGTAGAACACTGGCTACCAATTCACACCCAGAAGGTGGTAATCAATGGCTTTCACTCAGGCTGGCAGACTGTCACAAGTGGGGTCCCCCAGGCATTGATATCGGGCCCCATATTCACAAATTACATGAATGATGGGATTAAAAGTACCCTCATCAAGTTTGCTGAAGATACGGAGCCAGATAGTGAGGTGAACACATCAAAAGGGCAAGTCATCCCTCAGAGAGGAGACCTGGCAGGCTGGAAGGGTGAGCTAGCAAGAACACTGTGGAGTTTAGTACAGACAAGTGCAGATTCCTGCATAGGGGATGAAATAACCAAAAAGCCCACCACAGGCTAGGATGTTTGAGGCTGTGGAGCAGCCTTGCTGAAAGGGACCTTGGGGTCCAGGTTGGCAATAAGCTGAACACGAGTCAGCAATGTGTCACTGCAACAACAAAGGCAGATCTCATCCTGGGCTGTATCTACCCAGGAATTGCATTCCTTTAAAAATTACTCCAGGTGGTCTGTTTTGCTGTTGTTTAATTTGTGTTTTGGGGGGGATTTTTCAACATTTTGATTGAATATATATAAAAGAAATTAACATTCAAATTAATATTCTTCATCTATAGTACAATAATGTTATTTACAGAAGAAATAAGGAACAGAGGGAACCATGGTGGTAAGTCAAATTTAGCTGACCAGAATTTAAGATCAAAATATTAGTTTAAAATAACATTCTTGATTTGATACACTGCTCAGTGTTTACATAGGAAAACCATAGAAAGATTTTTATAATAATCTTCAGCTGCCAAACCCAAAAAGGCATCTGAAAAATTTCTGAGCAATATTTAACTGTTCTCTAAGTAATATCTAAGTGCTTAAATTCCTACCAATAAACATACAGATGACAAGGACAAAAAGCTTTTTGCAGCTCTTTGCAGCATAGGCAATCTAGCAAATGTTTGCCCAGACACAGAAAAGATAGAGATATACTTCAATACACTCCATAGAAATGGCCCCCAGGGAGTCCTAGTGATGCTACAGAGACACTTAAAAGTGCAAGGATCTGTCAGAATTACTTCCAGATCTGGAGTTTACCTTATAGATTTTATAGATAATGACTTGGTAAAATATATCTTAGTTATTATATTGTGATCTCTTTTAAGCAAAAGGTAAAATTGTGTGTTATAAAAAGATGATGAAACATTTGTATTTAAGTTAGTGTTGAAGATCATAAGCCTTAAGTGCTGGAAAACCTCAGAAATTATAATCATCCATTACTTTTGTACCTTAGTGCAGCACAATATGTATCTTGACCAATACAAATACCTGCTGGTCAGAGGGTCTTTTTCTTCATATGATTTTGGGTGTTGTAAACAGTATGAAGAAGTTAAAATCCTACCAGAGTTTCTCATAAGGCAAACAAAACAAAAAATAGAAATGTTTTGCTTTTTCCTTTCAAGGCTCCCAGGCATTTCCAAAGTGCAACATGATTTTAAGGTTAACCGTCATTCCTACCCCTCAGTTCCTTACATTTTAAATGGTTAAGTAGAGACTTTCCATCAGCATGAGACTGTATGAGGTAAGGAAGTATAACAGCAGAATGTAAATTTTTCCATTAATAATCTCAGCACAGTGACTCCGATGTTTTTTTTGTGTTTGGGACTATTTCTGTGATGCAGCCAAGGAGCAGCCACTGTTGGGAATTCTGGGAACTGCAGTGATTTTACAGTGGAACTAAACAAATGCTTTCCCCCAGTGTGATTCCGAGGGAACTGTACAAATCTCATCAGAGGGAAGCTGTACTATTTTTGCTCAGCACAGCACTCAGAAAATTTCTAAGATGCAAGGCATCTCACACATGTATCAACTGTGAAGAGCATTTGAAAATACTTCCTTTTCTGTGAAATTCAGCATTTTGACATTATCTTCGTGGCTACCACCATATTCTTTTGTTAAACTGAGATTTTGACGGCCTTCCTGTGAATGAGCACGCAAACACAGTGGCACATGCAGATGAGGAAATGACAGAGTATTGCAGGTTGAAATCTACTGCCTGAAAGAGTGTAAGAGCCATCTTGTTGTGTACAGTGAGTGATAGTCACACTCACCGAGACTTGTATAGACCCGTTGTCTTTCTGACAGTGGTGTGAATCATTTTCCACTGGTTATTCACAGTGCGTTTCTAGCAACTCTCTCCTGCCTCTTGCTGACCAATGCAAATAGAATGCTCTTACCTCTATCTCTACCCCTTAATTATGTCAAAGTTTTTCAGTAAAATGCTTCCAACTGTCATCTTTTTCTCCAAAGATATGATCTTTTAAATTATTTTGAAAACAATGCATCACCCAAAGAAAACCAAACCAGCAAACCATCCTTTCTAAAAGATTTAATTGACCAGTAATTAAGAGACAAGGAACTTCTTATCTAAAGAGAAAGAAAACTTCAGGGCTCTCTCATCTCAGTATGAAAAAGCAATTCCTTTTTCATGTTATTAATGAGGTTAATGTATTAATTCTCTAGTGTTCTCAATATGCAAGGCAGTTTATAAGAAATCATATGAAAGGGACACAGCTGGTATCCATTGTTCTTCAAAGGCAACGAGAAAAGAGAGCACAGTTTTTTCTTTTTTCGTGGATGTTGTCCAGAGGTTGTCATGGCTATAAATTACTCAAAAAACACCCCCCCAGCAACAACAACAACAACAAACAACAACAAAACACCAGAGATCTGGGTAGTGACTGCACATCATCACTGTGAGCCAACCTCAAATTGTCCTATATTTCAGACTTTGCTTAGACTTACCTTTGCTCCCCTGCACGAGCATGAAGCCTATGCACAGTTAACACTGCATCTGGAAAGCAAAATAGAATTTTGGTGGATCACCCAGTACTAATGAAATCACTGTACAGTCTCCAACTTTACTTACAGTTTGTTCTAAGGGATTATAGTAAACATGGATCATGATAGGAAGTGTTTGTGGATTTGCTGTAAATTATACTAGATGGTAAACCTGTCTACAAAAGAAAAGAGGGAATTAGCTGCCAACACTTTCCACCAGGAAAGTAATTTTCCTTTTTAAAGCAATTACTAAAATTCCTGATGGTTTTTGTAATGTAGTTGTCAAACAAGCAGAAATAAACCTATTATGTTCCTATTGTGCACTGTCCAGCCTTAATATTTTTAAAAGGATGAAAATTGTTCTTTTGTGATTTATAATATTGGGTCTTTCATTGTACCTTTTGATTTGATAGTGTCTCCTTGTAATCTGTTGTCATAAGCCTTAATTGTAACAGCTTCAGTTTAAGGATTCTTCTGAACCATGTAAGAGCTTGGCTTACATACAGGGCTTCTATATGCAACCTTTAAAATGCTGACAGTTCCAATCATTTGAAGGAAAGGAAGGCTGGCCTCTGCTGCTCTAGTCAAATACTTTGATATGGGTTATACCATGTTGCCAAACATACTCTCTCCCTTGGTAGTACTTCTTTCTCTCTTACTGAAATAATTGCAGGCGAAAAAGAGGCCCGAGCTGAATTTAACTCCAAAGCCAACATTGCTATTAAAAAACAAAAAACAAACAAACAAAAAACCCCAAACAAACAAAGAAAAAAAATCACAATACCAAGTTTTGAAAATATTTACTATGGCATATATTGAAGAAAAATATTCAGGTAGAAATTCAGTCAATTTTTCCATACTTTCAAATTCCAGAATATAAGGATCATTATGTGGGGAATTACGAACACCTAACTATTTTGTTTGCATATATATATATGCACACCCTCACAAAAGGAAAGCTGAAATACCAGATGTGGATAAATTGATTTTTTTTCGTTGTTAAACTGGAATTATGAAGTCATTGCAGAACTAAAAGACTGTGCTAATTTGAAGGAGTTAGGAGTCAGCTAAGGCGGTTGATTTAATACTTGTCAGTACAATTGCTCTTCTTTTGACAGCACAGTTTTTATTAGTTCAATATTTTTCCTATATTAAGGTCAAGATACCTTACTTGGTTGGTATATGCATAAAAGATTTTCAGTAACCATAATTTAGTTTTTATTTCTGCTATTTCTATTAGATATTGTGCCTTCAAAGTCTTTTGCCCCTGATTATAACTAGTGTGATTTTTCCTAATTCTTAAATCCCTCTTCTTGCTATGTGTCTGATACATGACTCACCTTTGAATTCTTTTAGAATTTCAAACTCTGATTTTTTTTTTCCCCATATACATAAATACTGGGGAAGTTTTATTAAGTAAAGACATCTATGAAAAATGGCTTACAAGGACTTACTTCTTTATAGTAGATGGAGTTCCATGATAAAAACCTAGTCACCAAATCTAGAAAATCCCAGGCTTTATATGGGGAGGATTCACTAATAACAATGATTTGTTTTCTCCTCAACTTATTCCTTCATTTCAAGCAATAGGAAAAGAACATGAATGCAGTAAATATAAAATTCAGATTAGAAAATTAAAGTGAGTAATTCAGACCTAGCTCACAGCATTGAGCACATGTATCAAAAAGTTGTCCTCCTTGGTAAGTTCTTTATATGTTCCAAATACTATAATTAAAAACATTCCCCGAAGTGCATTTATTTTCTTTAGTTTAATTCCTTTCCTCAGCAACTGAGGATGCTTACAGGCCCTCAGATGAAGTTCCATCTGCATTGGGAATGCCTTCCTGGAAGCTACATACTTATGACTTCAACATAAAAAACATTGATGCAAATAAATTCTGCTTCATCTCCCTTTGTACCCTTAGTTAATACACATTTCTCTATTTCTTAGGAAGCATCTGTGGGCTTTATTCATATGTTGCTACCCGTTTGCAGAGATATTCCTCCACCAGTTTTCTTCAGAACCATTACTAATATGAAGTAATTTAATTAAAAACCCAAACAAAAAACCCAAACAAAAAAAACCCCTGAACCACAACCCACAAACAAACAAAAATAAACCCTGACATTTAGATTCTTCAGAACAGGATACCAGTCCCTGGAAGATGCAGAAAGATTGTACTGTTAAGTGCTAGTAGAAGTCTGAGATCATAAAATTTATGTCAGGAGGTCCATATGTCAAGAGTTCAAAGCAAGTGATTCTCCTTCTCTACTGGGCTTGTCTGAGACCCCAGCTAGAGTGCTGCATCCAGCTTTGGGGTCCTCAGCAGATGAAAGACATGGACCTGCTGGAGAGTCCATGGAAAGGGCCAGGAATAGGATGAGAAGGATGGAGCACCTCTCCTACAAAGACAGACTGAGAGAGTTGGGGTTGTTCAGGCAGAAGAAGAGAAGACTGAGGAAACCTTATAGAAGCCTTCCAGTACTTAAAGTGGGTTTATATAAAGGAGGGAGAGGGACTTTTTACATGGACAGATAGTGATAGGGCAACGGGAAGGGTTTAAAGTAAAATAGAAGACATTTAGATTAGATGTTGGGAATAAATTCTTTACTCAGAGGGTGGTGAGACGCTGGCACAGGTTGCCCAGAGAAGCTGTGAATGCCCCATCCCTGGAAGTGTTCAAGGCCAGGTTGGATGTGACCCTGAGCAACTTGGTCTAGTAGGTAGAATCCTTGCCCATGGCAGAGGGGTTGAAACTAGATGATCTTTAAGGTCTCTTCCAACCCAAGTCTTTCTATAGTTTTATGTTTCTGTGATAATACTGGAGAAGGGGTCCCATATTGTTCATTAGCTGTATATTGGTCCTCTCTATTTTTCCCATTAAAACAGACCATTAGAATAGAGGAATTATACGTAGTTTTACAACAAAATATCAACAGTTTGATGCTGATAATATGTTGGGTTTAACCTCGTGGTGTTAAGCTATGATTTGTGACGTGGACATTGAACCAGCTCAAGAAGTTAGTTTTCTAATTTAGTCTGATTGAAAACTGTTAATACTCCAAATCTTTTTTATGTGGAAAAGGAGGAAACACTCTCTCTATAAATGCAATAATTTATCGGTAGTACAATAGAAACCTTAACATTGTAATCTAAGACTTGTTATTAGTCCACATCTATTGTTTTAGAAAGACAAAGAATATTTGTATGCAGAAAAAAAAATAATAATAGTTCAGTGATAATTTTTAAATATATAATTCTTAGTTTCTACCCATTTTCCTGATTTTATGTTCACCTTTCCATGACCCGTCTGGGTTGTAAAATTGATTACTTAATTCTGGTGTTGCTGGTGGTCTGTTACAAGTCATCTCCATCCTGGGTTCTCACTGGGAAGCAGCAAAGCTGATACTCTTTTTCTACTTTTTTCTTGCTCCTTCCTTCTTTCTTTCATGCCTTAGATTCATCTAGGTCCATTCCTATATGTTTTCTAATATGCTTTTTAAATCTTGCTTTTTCCATTAGTCTGCATTTCCATGTTACATCTCAATATATATGTTGCTTATTGTGGATATTAGATGCTGTTAGATACCCGAGTTCTCTTTGTTCCTCCTAAAACCAAGCCAGTTTTGTCTAGCTCCGATCTGCATTTTTTTTAATTAGCATGTGGAAAGTTGCTTATAGCCGAGAAGACTCATGTGCAGCCTGTGTCCCATCCCTTCTCATCCCATGTCTGCGTTCCAATGTGCTGCAACCTGTATCTCCTGATATGAGGACAGCTCCTGGTATGAGGTCTGTGCAGTCATACCAGGCTTATATTTCTCTGTAATGCAACATTATGCTTGAGTAATAAATACCACATTCTAGAATAACTGCCTGTTACTGTCATCTACATAGAAGGATGAGCACACCATGAAAACATCAACAAAAGTTAAGAAGTTAGCCATAGCAACCCCCGATCAATTAGAAACATCATTGTTACAGCTAAATAAATCAAAACAGGGGTTCAGGCAGATGAAAATTTCAGACAGAGCAAGCCTGACAAGTGATTTGCAAAATCAGTAGAAAGCTTATGGCCTGTTGTTACCAATGGCAATACCCTGTATTACTGGACTACAGGGTAACAAAACTCAAGTTGAAGATACTGTAGAAAGTCTGTTTTATTATGCAGTTGCAATTAGTGTACTGTGTTGTCATCTGGTAGACCATACTATAAAGTATATAGGCATAGTTTTTTTTTTTTTTATTATTGATGCAATGCCTATATAATTAGGCTTTAAAACAAAAAAAGTACATATATATATCTTATCATATATATATATTATATATATCTTATCCTGCTTTGAAGATATTCATGACTTGCTTTTATCTTGAATTAGTAATGTGTAATCTAACTAATTCCATACTGAAAAGAAGATATAGTAATATATGTTTTGTTGTTTTCTTTTTGTTTGTGACATCAGTAGTTGTACTAGTGTGTTTTCCATCCTGGTATATTCTACGGAAATGTGTTAAAGTAACGTGTTTGTCAAAATTTATGCTACATTTATCTAATGTTTTACCACATACTAAAAATACTCATTTGGGATATTTGTCTCTGATTGTGTTTTGACAAGAAAGACTGTTTCAAGTATTATAAAACATTGTTTCTGTAGGTAAATGCTAGTTTTTCAGAGGAGAAAGATGGTTCTGGTCTGCAAGAGGAGGCAAGCAAAGGGTTAAGGCTGACAAGAGCTGGTTAAGAGCAGGGAGGGCAGCTTTTTTGCTGAGGGAACACAGTCCCACAAAACAGAGCTAGGGACAGTAACCATGGTAGTTTTGTGACCGAAGAACTGCTCAGCTGATGCAGGGTGCTGTGGTGGGGAAAAGCAGCCCTGAGAGACCCCGGCCTTTGCTCTCAGGGTCTGGGCATCCCCTTACTGCAGGAAGTCAGTGATAGGGTTGTGCATCCAAGCCAGGACAGTTCTTCCATCTATGGCAATAACTGTGGCTGGAGTAAATGTCCTGGCTCTCTGGGCAAACTGAAAGGTCACTAAACTATGAGACACTCTCACAATCAGTGGTTTATACACTGTTCTCACCTGGGATGATAAAGGAAAGGTGTGCTGTGAAGCAGGGCTAAAGTGCCCACGCTTCCAGCTGCGCCCATTTCCAGTGGTTGTGTCAGGGTTTGCTGGGTCAGGTGGCCGTGTGATGGCCATTTATACCACAATAAAAGCACACTCATTGCTTCTGCCTGTGCTCTTGATCTCCACGTGGAGAGGGAAAGCAGACCCTGCCTAAGCAAAGCCCCCATTATGAGTGGTGGGGAAGATGGTACAGAGCTCATTCATGGGTTTCAGAATGCTCTGTTGAGGCTCTGGCAGGCATCCCTCCAGGGTTACATGCATGCCTGAGAGCTACCATACTTTCCTGTGCTCTGAGGCAGTGTCCACTAAGGCCTCTCCAGGATCCCTGTCACATGCAGCCTGGGTCCCACTTCAACACCCTGCTGGGCTAGGGAAGCACAAGGCACAGTCCCCAACCCACACTGAGCTTCGGGGCTCAGCAGTTAGCTGAGAGAGGAAAAACAATGATCAGTCAAAAGGGATGAAATGTATAAAATAAATTCACATGACAAAAGTGTTTGCAGAGATCCTGATTTTGATGTAAGATGTTTACCTTTGTGCAAGGCAATTTGGAACATAAAGCTGTGTAAAGTTTTTATCTTCCAAAAATAATTAATTTTTCAGTTTTGTCACAGCACTTAATCATGGGTTCCTCCTTTTCCGTGTTCATTTCAAACCTGAAAAATGTGTTTACTTTTGTAATGACTCTGTTGAGTAAGTTGCATGAATCCATGTAATATATGAATGATACAGGATTATAGTGACTGTATCGGTTTCATTTAATTTTTAAAAAGAAAGCCACCTCCCAGTGTAAGTCTTAGTTTTTCAAAAGGAAAAACAGAAGAAATTTTTGAATGATAGGTGGTTAAGATCATTGCTGTAATTGCACAGGAGTTCAAAAAATATAAGCTTTTTGTCGTCAATTGAACGTTTCTAAAAAGTAAGCAAAGTAAAAGCACTATTTAGCTTTCTTTTTAATGTGAAAGATATTTTGTGTTAAATCTTCTTTATTCTCTTTGTCCTATTTTTACTTTCTGCTTTTCAAATTTTATTTCATATTTACTGACATCTGAATGCAATGCATGTTAAAAGAGACTCTGAGTTGGGAAAAGGTAATTCAAGACATAGGCCAAATTTATTCAAATTTTTCCATTTAATTTTTTTGAAATATTTTAGATCCATTCTACCACATTAGATATTTTGCAGTCTTCACTTTTTAAGTCCATGATCAAACTATTTCAGAATATGCTTGATGTTTAGATCCCATTAAACTCTATATATTTCCTTAAGTACTTAAAAATAGTAGCTAAACATATGCTGAACTATTGAAATAAAGTCAGATTTAGGATTCTTATAGGATCAATTTATATTTGAAAATAAAAGCCATGAAGCGGATTATTTTTAATCACTTTCCAAAGTTTTCATGAAAAGGACAGAACATTTATTATTTAAATTTTGTGTATTATTTAAATTTAGTGGGCTATTAGTAGGAAAAAAATTGAACTCAAATATTACTTGAAAAAAGGGAGCACTATCTCTGTTTTTCTTCCTATTAATATCTCTTTCTTTCTGTGATTCATCATTTATTCCTAACAGGTCCTTAGTTAGTTTGCTGAACATTGAAAATTTTCATTTCCAAGTTTCAAGGCATTTTTACTGTTAGAATCAAGCAGTAGTATAGACAGGATTTGTATCTCTTGTAAGACATAATTCTACATCCAGGCTTCTGCATTGATGAATGGTGTCCTAAGTGTTTCATAGTTTCAAAGAAACATGTATGTCCTATGAAATCATACCTATCAGCTTGCACTCTTACTACGACTGATAAGACTAGTTCAGATTACTCAATTGTCTCAGCATGTTCCCCAGTAAAATTCCTACATGAGATGTCAGCAGTGATCTAATGGTTTCAAGGGTTTTCAGCATCAACTGTGGCTTTAGTCGGAAAATGTATTTTACTTCATCATTCTTGCTCCATGGAATGCAAGCTAATGCAATGAATTTGCAATCATTCCCTTGATCTTCCCATGTATAGAAGAAATCACGAGAAAACATCATCAATACAATTAGTTTTTACAACAGTTTTTCTGGATGTTATTTGACCCCCGTAACAGAGGTGGGTTTTTTTCTCCTTTTTGCATATTCATTCATGTTCTCAGTGAAATGGCATTGCACTTAATTTACATTGGCTAATCAGAAGATTTTTGCAGTTTTGACTACTGTGCATAATACAACAGGCAAGATACTTACCATATCTCTACTAAAAAGCCTGTACCATGAGTTTAATCATGCTATTTAATTGCTAGGCTTAATTTGAAAATAATTGTTCACAGTAATTAAGTAAATGCCCCAATTTCATTAACAGACTTCCTAATTAGAAAGTACAACATAAAAGTGCTAATGTTGCTTCATTAAGCTTGAATTACTGGTTCTAATACTACTTTTTTACTATCTATACAATTTCTTTCTGCTGTAGAATATCAGACTAATAACTGGTAGTAGATTAGTAACAAATTTCCTGTTGCTGCACATTGATGTCCCAGCCAAATGTGCAGTGATTTACTACTTGAAGAGACTCAAATCTATATTTTAAATTTTAAGTATAGTCTGAAATAGAAAGAAATCTGAGATATAACACTATTTAATAAAGTATGTAGTAGTTAATTGTTTTAAAGAATAATAAAACCATTTTTTCAACATTTAATGTCTCAATATATGTTTTCCATTTGCTATATAAGAAAATATATATGAGAAGTAAATGAGAAGTAAAAAGATAGTAATTGTGGTTGCTAATAAGAGATAGTGATGACCAAAATAATTATGGCAGTGTCACAAGATGTCATTATAGATGTCATGTGAAATGTCATTAATAGTCTTTAACTGTGAGAGTTATTGTTTCTTTAGAACATTGAAGGATCATTTCACTTTTTTACCATATTAATATAAGTGTGTGCAAGATGAGAAAGGTTATTTCTGTTTCAATCAATGATTCTTTTTCTGCATATAAAAGTCATCAGTATTCAGTAGCTTCATTGTGCCATGGAGTGGAGAAAAGAAATTGTAGAAAAAAAGTTGAACATAAAAGAAATAAGGAGAAAATTAAAGGGATGTAGCAGTACATAAAAGCAAGAAATAAAATCGCATTTGTTTGGTTCTAAGTTACCTCCAAGCTCTACCTCAATTTCCTTTATTATTTCTTGTACCATCTCTTGCTTAAAATATAAGGATGATTAAAAATAGGTCAGCATGAAAAACATTTTGATGTATTTCTTGTGAAATCCAGCCAGCTGTTTCATGTGCTGATCATTAGTAGATAAATGTAACATTGACAACATTTATGTAATTATAGATTTTAATATTTGTAAAAATATAGATAGAGTTTGGGATTTTTTTTAGTTTTGGACAGCAACATCTTGTCTCATTCATGCATGCATATGCATATATAAATTGTAAAGCTCATAAATAGGAAAGAATAATTTTGATGTACTACTCTCCATCTAAAAATATAAAGTCCTGATTATATGTATGGAATATGGCTATGGTGAAAAAGTTACAAATATGTAGAAAAGTTGCAAACAGACCATGTATGCCAATTTTAGGGGTCAAGAGGAGATTGAGACAATTTTCCATACTGAAAGAGATAATCAAATTTTTCTTGGTACTGAAAGAAAATACAGCAAAGAGTAAATATCTTCAGCTGCAGCTAATCTGGTTCATTGGACACTACGTTTCAGTAGCAGAGTAGGGCAAGTTACCCAGAGAGGATGATACTCATCCTGGATGAGCTGGACGAACCTCAAGAATCATGAACATAAAGCCACAGCTATCTTAACTTTACAGGTTTAGGTTATTATTTTAGCATAGTTATCTTTATCCACAGTTCGATATTCTGACATGTGAACTTCCTGATCCCTCTCATTCATTTCAGGTTATATGGCATTCATAATCCCACCACAGGGTACACCACAGTACCTAAATGAAGGACTCTGGAAATACTGCTCATCTTCCTCTCTGCTAAACTGGAGCTACAACTTTTTTTCTGAGTCTTTAACTTCACAGGACCTTCTGAGGTCCTTCAAAGAAGTAGCACTGATAGGGGAATACATGAACTGATGGGGCAATATTGCACTGATAGGGGAATACTGTTGTGGGATCTGTGTGTGGGAAAAGGGAGATCTTGAATGGAAAGCTAAGTTTCAGAGAACGTAAATCCATAGCTGTCTTCCTCAACTAAGCCTCTAAGTACAGTATATAGTACCCATTTTACATCAAAACTTATTTTCCATGAATCCATCAATTTTGCTATATTTCTTTCATTCATTTCTGATAATACAGGTGGTTTCAGACCTTTTCCATTATGTGCTGCTTGAAGGAATGAAGTTTCCTATCAGAGACACAAAGTGAAGTTTATTTGCCTAAGGCACTTACTAAGTAGACAACAATTACACCACCCTGTGCGTGGGGGCTATTCTTCTGTTCCAGACTTCTTGTGATCTACCTAGTAGGTATGCCTCAGTTTCCACAAAAGTAGCCTTGCCTTGCATCCCAAGGAAGGGGAGATCACGAAGGCATGGGCCAAATGTTCCTCAGGAGTGCCCAAACTGGGCTCTCAAGGAGCAGTTTACATACCTCTCTTGGGAAGTTTCTGTGGTCACCTCACAGCAGTGCCATTTCCCTGTTGCTGGGCAGGCTTGGGCCCAGCACAATGAAAGATCAGAGCCCTGACCAAAGCACTGCCACTTGATCTGGATTGTCTCCCCATGGTATCCTATGCCAGCCTTTCTGTGGTTTTGCCCAGGACCAGAGGAAGCCTGCACACAGGCAATAGTTATAAGAGCAATGAAGTCTGTATTCACTTTTAAAAAATACTAACACAGTTATTTTTGTATGTGTATACACATTTACATATATTTGCTGAAATAATTTCACCCAGGTTGAACAAACCATTTTATTTCTTTCTTGATTTCTTGGCAAAGTACTTCAGAATTTCCTCTTGCATTCTCTCTATTGCTCCCCTGTATTTAGCCAGGGGTTTTTTTCTTTTTTTTTTTTTCCTTTTTTTTCCCCTTTTTTTTTTTTTTTTTTTTTCCTTTTTTTTTTTTTTTTTAAATCATGAAATGTAAATGGGTACAACTTTGAACAATGTCTTGCCTATACAGGAACTCAATTTATAAAAAGACTGTTTGTAACCATAGTTTAGTGAGATGTGATTCCAGCTTCCAGAAATGCCAAACTAACCTAGATTTGAATTAATTACCACAATGTACAAAAATTCCATTCTTTATTGCTTTTTGTACACTTGATCCATTCTCATCTTACGATATGTTTAAGTTCATCTGCTACCTCAATCTTCATCTGTCACTGTCTTCCTTCAGAAGCTTGATATTTGCTTTTTTTCAGTAGCTGGAATTTTTCCTATTTGTATTTTATTATATGATTTTAGTTTAGTTTATGTTATTTTATCTAAAGTCTTTATTTGCAAGTGATTTAAGACTTGTTCTATAAAGAAGGATAAAAAGCTGTTGCTGTGAAGAACTTAGGATAGATCTGTGATGGGACCTGTAGACAACTTCATTTTCTTCTAGGTTTAAATTTCTGAGAACTGTATAAAAATTTAGGGATATATCAAAACTAAACCTAACCAAAGTTTATCAAGAAAACAGAAAAAAATATAATCTCTATTTTTAGAGTTGTTTTTATAGTTATGCTACTTCAGCTCAAGATATAATCAATGCAAAACAGTGACTATATCATCTCAGAATAGAACAGATTACTTCAGCTGGAAGGGACTTTGTGATGGGTTGACCTTGGCTGGATGCCAAATGCCCACCCGGCTGCTCTGTCACTCCCCTTACCAGCCAGACAGGAGAGAAAGTAAGATGGAAAACAGCTTGCGGGTATGGATAAGGCAATTTATTAAAGCAGAAGCCAGGCGAAATCTTGAGCGTGCAAAAGCAAAACGTTTTATTCTCTGCTTCCCATGAGCAGCAATGGTCGGCCACTCTCGAGCAGCAGGGCTGCAGCACATGTACGGGTTCCTCAGCAGGCAGCCATTGGAGACAAGGAGTGCCTGCCTTCCTGCTCCTTGCCTCAGCTTTTATATCTGAGCTGATGTCATATAGTTTGGAATATCCCCTTGGTCAGTTTGGGCCAGCTGGCCTACTTGGGTCCCCTCCCAGTGTCCTACCCTTGATTGAGGAAGGAATGATACTGTGCTGACGCTGTGCTCAGCTGTAGCCAAAACACTGATGTGTTATCAACACCCTTCTAGCTGCCACTGCAAAGCACAGCACTGTGAGGGCTGCTGTGGGAAAATGAACTCCAGCTCAGCCAGACCCAATGCAGACCTACAGCAATCACCTAATTCAACTGCCTGACTACGTCAGGGCTGACCAGAAATTTAAATCATATTATAAGGGCAGTGCCCAAATGCCTCTTCAACACTGGCAGGCTTAGGGCACTGGCCACCTCTCTAGGAAGCCTGTTCCAATGTTTGACCACTCTCTCAATAAAGAAATGCTTCCTAATGTCCAGTCTAAACTTCCTCTGGCATAGCTTCAAAACATTCCCACTCACCCTGTCACTAGATACCAGGAAGAAGAGATCAGTAAGTCCCTCTCTCCCTCTTCAGGAAGCTGGAGAGAGCAATGAGGCTGCCTCAACCTTCTTTCCTCCAAACTAGACAAGAAGAATGATCTTGAGTAATATGAAAACAGAAAACATTCTGAGGTTCATACTAATATGAAGCACACAGAGAATACTGATAATAACACAATACTAAATTTCATTCAGACACTGTACTTATTTCATAATACTTTATAACTGAATTAAGGACTGACCAAATTTTTCTCCATCTTTCTAATGAGTCTGACAGTTTCTTCCTTGTTACTTCAGGGGACTGTCTTGATTGAATATTTTCCTGATCATGTAATATTTTATTCTGAAGTTAGCATGACATTTTAGTAGCCATAAATGGCCTAATCACTTACAAAGCCAAAGAGCTTTTGCAGCATATCTTCTGTGTGGTAAAATAAAATCAGTTTTAGAACTACTGTTGCTATTTTAGAACTCATCCATTCATTCTCAGAGGATATTAGCTGTTAGGTTGGGTTGCTGCTGTATCTGTAAAACCTACAAACATTTTCAGAGGCATGATCTGCCAAAATTTAACTTCAGATGGAATTGTGGTAAAAATGCACCTAAAATTAAGGGTCCTGATCCCTTCAAAGGTGAAGAGTTACGTTTAGTTCAGTATGTCATTTAACATCTTCTTATCATTCCTCTACAGAAAAAGGATGTTTTGGAAGCATTTGAACACTGTAGCTGTACCCAAGGGTAGTCTACTTGCATGTAGATAGGCCTCATTACTGTTGTATATGAATATGTATTTCTTTCAGTTACTTGAGAATACTCACATCAGTTTTGGCAAACTGCTCTTTTGCTTAGCTCTTTTAATCCACGGTCCTATGTGAACACTCTAGTACGTGCATAATCTATTGCTATTTATTATCTTAACTACATACAGAATTTATCATAGATTGTTTACAAGTGTCTTATCTGTGTAAAATTTGATCACTTCACCAGCGGGAACTACCTGGGAATCTCTGGGTCATACTGCACAGGATGTTAATTAACACTTAAGGACTAGGCACAGCAGCAGTTTCCTGAAATCTCCGGAACTATCCAAATTTGGTCATGAAGTACTTTTGTAACCGTCAGTCAAATACTTCTACTTTGTGAACGTGGCTTGGAATTCAGCTGATCACCTACTTTCAGGTCAGTTTCATTGTTTAAAGGACTCCATTATTTCCTTAAAGCTGAAGGTTAGCAGCATGACCCAGGAAATTAATGACAATTCCATTGGGCATACACAGTGGCTGGTACCCTGCTACGCATACTAAGATCGTAGAACAAATAGGTTGGTCGTGCTCATGATTCATTCACAACTTAAAGTCCTCAGGTCCATTTATAGTTACAACTATAAATACTAGTGAAATTGGAAACAACAGTTGGGTCCTAGGTGAAATTCATAAGATGATACAAATTATATAAAAAATAGGTTCATAATCTACTCTTAGATTTTATGCCCAGAAATCTGGATCAGACAGATCAGACAGTTCCAAAAAAAAACTTATTTTGTAACTCCGTTGCTTGGAAGGCTAAGAGTGAAGTGTACTGCACATTCTTTGAACATCCTCATCAAAGCTAGGCAGAAAAACAGTGAGTAGGGATGGATGGTCTGGTCTGTCTAGCCTCATGTCTGGTCTATCATTTGTCCACCTAAATTAAGAAATGCCTGAGAGGACTTGTAATATCACTTGATGAGGACCTGTGAAGAAGAGAAATTTTCTGCGGAGCAATGAGAACTGAAGGGTTTATCACAAATCAGAAGGCCATTGTCTTGACCAAGATCAACAACACTGGAAGCAAACACTGGTTATCAAACCAACACTGGAAGCAAAAATATAATGTGGCAAAATGTTTCCATAAGGCCTATTTTTTCTTTTTCATTCTTTGTATTTATGGCTATTTTGAGTTTATATTTTAATAAAACAAGCTTTTTGCATTTAGAAATCCTTTAGATCTTCTTTAAGAAGTCTGGATAGAGACACTCAAACTTCTGGCTAGTTTGGATCCTACAGCAAGAAGTGTGTCCTGGCCTGTGTCTAAATATATACAATTGCTGTTATTAGGCTCCAAGAATTCTAACCTTACAAATGTGTTCTCTGATAGTCTACCACAGAAAAAAAGACAGTGTTATTCTAGCTCAGATTTTATTCAGTTCATGTGACTTTGGCAGTATCTGTTCAAAATATGGGCTGGTGTTTTCACTGGCATTAAAATTAGTATATACTTTTCATTGTCTCCAAGGTTTCTTACTAACTCAATATATGTTTTATATATCAAATTATTCCAATGTCTTCTGGGTTTGAGAGAAATGCGTAATACAGATTATTTTTTTAATTCCCTTTAACTGTTGTTAATTAATACTCTTCTATGCAAGACCAAATATCAGCTGGAGTGCATGTACTATTGCTATGAGAAAGAGAGTTTACTTTTATCCTTTGCTTCTGGTGAAATGCTGCCTGCTCATCAACAGCTTGTTTTGATGTTCCTTGTAGTTAATAACTTTCACTGTTAAAAATATAAAACCTGGAGCATTAGTCAACTTACTCTTTTCTCTTCTAGGCTAGATCAAGAAAACGTTTACATGTTAAAACAAGTTTTTGATGCTGCAGTCCATCTTCTGTAACATATAAGTGTAAAAAATGTAAAACCAGAAAGCTACACAATTTATTCTTCTCATGTTCTTGAGTTTTAACAGCCTCCAAGGTCTGACCTTTCTGGAGGTCTTAGAGTGTTGTTATTCTTTTGTTTCTGTTTGCTGTTATCCATATCAGGCAAGGAATTTTTTAGAAGTCCATCATCCAGAGTTTTGTTTTACCCATATATTTGTTGAAATGTTTATGTCATGACAGAAAACTTATAGCTAGCATGGCTGAAAGTGTCTGTCTTTCTGCCTCCGTGTTTGTGCATTTTCATTTACTTACTCATTATTTCCTCATCTTGAAACTTTTAAAATATGGATCTTACTGTGTCTCTGTAGTTGGTTTGTGATTGCAGCTAAGATTTCATGTAAACAGACACTACTATAGTAACCCTTTCAGTGACCCCTATGGAACTTAAATTACAGCTTTTATCTTTCCTTCAGATGCTTTAAAATGTTGTTTTCTTCCTTCTCCTCTTAGCCCTGAGCCCATAACTCTTTTCCTACGTGATTAACATTAGTTTTGTAAGGGGGAAGTTGCAGAATCAGGCCTTCTATTTGTGTACGTGGACTCACACACTTAGTTTTAATTGCTTTGTTCTCCGTATTTGTTGATAATCCAGTTAAAGTGAGCAACATTACAAGACAAAGAAAGGGAAACAATAAAAATAAGCCAGATGTTACTTCAGTGTAGAATTTAATGTTTTCATCTGTTCATGAATAAAAAAGAAAGAAAGATGCTTTTTTAGAAAAAAAAATGTGCTAGTGGAATATGATGTAATATTTAAACATATATATTCATAAGAAATAGATGAGAATGTAATCAGCTCTTACTACTTTACTTATTATTAAAGTTCAATTCCAGTGCCAAAAAGATATTTTATGATTACCATTTTTTATGGTTCATGTTATTTGTCATCTCTCTTATAGGGAGTTCCTTCTTTTTTCCCTCATTGAAATCTGATATTTTTAAATGAGAAATCTGGGAAAGAAGGAGAACACATTAATCTTTTGGCAAGTGACAAAGTTGATAATTTTAAAGTTTTCTTTGGAATAGGATTGAGAACTAAATTAAAAATAATGTGTGTCCTCCCAGGTAGATCAGTGAAAACCCATGAAAATTTTTTCTCCCTCAGGGGGAACTTTCACATGTGCTTTTATGTTAAATTGAAAGTCAATCAGCTCTCTTGCACCCCTCTACTCTCTCATAACCATATGCCATGAAATTCCTCCAAGTAGGTCCCTGAACAGGTCAAAGTCTGTTGCCACGAAATCTAGGATCATGATCCTGCTTTTTGTCATTTTCTCTTCTCTTGGGATCTTAAATTCCACCATCTCACAGCTGTCAAGACTGTCCCTGACCTTCACCTCCACAGCTAGTTCATACTTGCTTGTAAGTACCAGATCCAGCAGAGCATCTTTGCTTATCAACTTCTCAATCATCTATGTCAGAATATCATCATCAGTACATGCAGGAATCTCGTATACAACACGTACCCTACTGTGTTTTCCCTTCAACAGATAGTGGAGTAACATAGCTGATTTGATTTCAGAATTATGTGAGATGCTTTGGGAGTCTGACAAAATTTAGGATTTTGTCATTTTCTTTCTTGTGATGCACCATGGGAAGCATAATGGGAGCCAGACAGGTGACTTTTCAGTCACATACTTCATCAGCAGCTCAGCAGGCAGAAGGTGCTACTTGCAAATTCTGACTATCCAACCTAAAGAAAAAATAATGGTCACAAAATGAAGCAGTTCATGAAAACATATTAATTATGGCATCTTCATTTGCCTTCACATTGCAAACTACCATTCTGCTATCAAATAGTTTTTCCAGCAGCTTCACTAGATCTTCTAGTAACAGACCTGCCAGTACCACTAGTAGCAGGATGTGCAGGATATGCTCTTCATGAGTCAGATTTCTTTAGAGTCAATGTTACCGGTGTGAGAAGACTGTGCTGTAGAGTTTGGTTATCCAGCAATTGCTGTGGAGTGTCAGGATTACAGACAGGAATTTATCTGATGCATAAACAGCAAACCACTACTAAATTTCTCTTTCCCTGTTTACTAGCACACAGAAACATCATTTGACTTTACTATACAGATTAATGGCCCTGAAATGATGAGAGAATCATTACTTTTTTAAAAATGCTGTGGGACTGATTACACAATTTGCCATGCTCAAATTGTACACTGTTTTGTTCATTTAGGCTTCCCAACTATACAGAAAGGAGGAAACCTGCTTCCTATTTTTCACCCTTTGCTTTGGCCTTGTTTATAAACTGTTTTCTCAAATTATGTGTATATTGTGGAACTCACATCTTTACATTTATTTGAGGCTTTGTTTAGTCCTATAAGTATTAATGGTGTTGATGATCTGCAGTTTTGGCTCAAGAAATCTTTCCTTGCTCATTAAGCATTGCTGCAAACAACTATTTAATTGGTTAGAAAAAGTTGAATGCACATCTTTGGAAAAAATCATGTGACATTGCCATGTACCAAGCCAGAATTTTCTGTGCAGTCTGTACCCTAAATTATGTTGAATATTAGTTTTTCTCACTACCCTCAAGGTGAAAGACTTCATGAGAAATCTGAGATTTCTCTGAAGCTCTCTGTGTAGAACTTCAGGATAGGCAGCTGGGCGACATCTCAAGATCTTATTTGCTCAGGTGCTTGTAGTCCTCCCTTCAAGATAGGCTGCATAGTTGTTATTTTTATTTCATCTCAATGAACTTGAAAGGTATGGTATTTTGCATGTAAGAGGTTTGACTTTGCACAACTTTAAATAAACTTTTCACAGTTCTTTTACATTTTAATGAATTCAATTAAAAAAAGTGCATCTTACAATAAAATGTGAATGATTTAAAATATTGAATATTTAAAACAGAACTCATTGGAAAAAAGTTTAAAGCCTAAACTAAACAAGTTTTGAAATCTGTTTTGCTTTTATTTTTTTTTTGATTGGTTGATTGCTATGTAAAAATGTATATGTGGCTTTCTGCATGTTTACTCTTTTAATGAGTATGATGATAAAATTAAATGATATGCCAATTTAGAAAGGCTCTGGAAGTTTCATGATGGCCTTCTAGAAGTACCTGCTCTTACAGGTCACTGTATTCGATGGGGGATAATAAAATTGTTCGTTTAGCACTAACATGTTAGGTCACTTTCAATATGCTTTTTTATCCAGTGGTAATTTACACAAGCTGTTTTTAATGGATATTTTTGTGTGTGTGCTGTAAAAGCTTTGCTGAGTTGAGTTTTTGAGTAATTTTTCCTACCAAGCCATATCAAAATTTTGTTCAGTTATAAGCTTCAGATCATGTAATTTCTCTGCACTTCTCCTTTTCCGACGAAAGAAACCCCTTCCAACCCTTCCTAGCCTCACTTTAAATTCTCCAAACATAACCTCTTTTTCTTCCCTATTACTTTTTCATATTTGGCAGGTGTTGGAAGACTGCTAACGATTCTCTTCTTCACAGTCATGCTGGCAAATATGCTGGACCTGCAAGAAGTATAGAAAAAAACCCAGAAGTTATTGACATTATTTTCCATAACAACAAATAAAAAAAAAAAAAAAGATAAATTTTGGTTTTACTTCCTTCTGGCTTTTCCCACTATTAGGAAATCTGAATGCATTTTACTCCTTTTACTTCTGCATTTTGGTACCCTGCCTGTTTGTCTAGTGAATGAGTTAATTCTGAGAGCTTTGCCTGGAGAGCTTGTCTGCAGAGCATCTCTAAATGTGTAAGGAGCTTGGATGAATAAGGTTAGGGACTGCACTTCTGCAGGAGCATCTTATGTAAAAAAGACTTGGAACTGATTTGTGAGAAAAGGAAGCAGAAAAAAAATATATTAGAAACAGAGTTAGAATATATTAGCAGGATATACAGAGATATTATAAGTACTACTACACTGATAGTGTGAGAGGGCAGCTTTATCATGTAAGAACCAAACAAAACCTCTGTGCATGGAATCCCATATTATATTTCCTTATACAAAAAGATATACTGTACAGTAAGTTGAGTTTTGCAATTACTTGCTTCAGAATAATAAGAGTTAACGTTGTTCTTCACATCTTCTCTCTCTGTTTCTGTGCTTTTATATTTGTAGGCAACTGTATGCCATGATAAGTGCCCTAAAAGTTTACTGCCAAGATGCTTTTCATGCTATCTGGTAAAGTGGCTACATAAAATGCTATCAAGTATATCTTATAAAACACCATGATAAAAAGGTGTGGAATATACCTCATACAGTGATGATACAATGCCATGAAATGTACCTCATAAAGTGCTATGAAACCTACATCTAGGGCACTGATCAAACTGTGAAGCAAATTAATTTGAACGCAACTTAGTTTGCAATAGTCAAATATATTTACTTACAAAGTAGTGTAATTCTGATCTCCCAGGCAGAAGTGAAAGAGGAAGGACAGCTCAAAGTCATCATTTTGAGCACATTAAGAGGAGAAAAGGCATGACAGGGTGCATGTCTAGGAGTGAGCTGGACCAGGAATTATAAATAGATAGGCAAAGTCAGACAACACTGTAAAACACATTGTTCCTGTGACAATATAAATCAGTTTCTCAGACTGACCTAAATGCATTTTATCCTGCTCAGGCAGGAGGAGAATAACCTTAAAAATACCAGTGTGTATGAGCATATCATGCACCTATGCCATTTTATTTGGTAAAAAAGCAGTTATACTTTATTATTCTTACTACACATCATCTGTAAAAATTAGGGTTATCCTAACACAAAGAAGACTGTTTCAGACTTTCTTCAGAAAACACAGAGCCTGTGTTTTGTAGCTTCCTTAGAGTCTGTTTTCAGAATCTGAAATTGAGAAAAAAATTAGGACTTTTAAGAGATATCTCATTGTTGGAATGATAATGGCCTTCTTGTCTGTCAGTTTTACTATTCCTCTGTGCACTACTCACAGTAAAATATAGCTTGGTGAATACATTCCTGGTCAAAATTTATCCTTGCTTCTTTTTCTATTGACATGTGATATGAGCATTTCCCTGAAGTCCAGATTTATTGCTGTCTTCTGGGGAGCTTTCTCTCCTTTGCTCTTGTTCCAGCACTGCCTGGTGTCCTAGGTGTCACTCCTCTGTATCCTTCCATTCTAAGTGGCTTAATTGTTTCAGCAGTTACTTACAAAGGTGTCCTGAATATTTTTCTCTCCCCAGAAATAAACACGATCCAGGATCTCTGCTGATCTCCAAGGAGTTGCATAATGTATAGCATAAAGCTCAGTATTACAACTCTCACAGGGAAAAACTTCTCTGTTTACTTGATTTGAGCTAAATCAGGGTTGAAGCATTTATGAGCAACAAGTAATTAATCAATAATGAGAGAACTACACCTTCAGGATCAGTGTCAACAATACAACAGATAGACCTCCACAGTAGATATGAGGCATTTGAAAATGACCTGCAGAATTGTGAACGTACTTCAACACCTAAATCCCCAAAATTGTCATATGCAGAGAGTGCTGTAGGCATACTCCCTGTGCTGAGTAGTTAGCATAAACTGGGCTCAATATTAGTTGATCCCATGAGCCTGTGTACTATCACAGGAACACTGAACACTGGCTGGGGGACTGCTTAAATCAGTAGAGACAGCTCCCCATGTTAGTGTTTTGTTATATGTTTATTATAATCCCACAAGAATATACAAACCCTAGTAAAGGCTGCTAGCCAAAGTAAGCAAATTTCAGTTCTCTCTCTGCATTAACCCAGTAATTAACCTTGAGCCAAAAAACATTTGGGGCTAAAAGCCTGTCCTGCCTAACACAGTCAGATTCCCCGAGCTTTGAAGATGCTGGAGGAAGTACAGATTTAAGTATTTTATACCGGAGACAAAAAGACTGTAATATGTAGAGAACTAGAAAGCTTATGGGCAATATCATGAAATACATCAAGTCAAATACCAAGAATGCATTTACATAATACTTAGATTTAATTTGGTGATTGTCTGGGTTATCTTAGGAAGGCTTATATATTTTGTTTTCTGTTCATTGAATTTACTGTTTCAAAAGGAGCAGCTTTGGGAAAGCTGGAGAATTAAATCCCTTTATCTGTCCACTGAATTAGTTCAACTCTGGGAGCAGTTGTACTTATCGGTTGGGCTTTAACCAAAAGCTATTCAAGAGACAAGGTGCTTCTGTCTGCTGAGACCGCTGACAAGAATGCCAACAGGGATGCAACTCTCTGAGCCAGTAACTTCAAAGAGAACTGTGCTTTAATTTAAGCACAAGTTAAGGATGTATAGCCAGCAATTTTGCAAAAAGCCTGCACTGCTTTCTTCCAAATGTTGCCAGAAGCAAAAAGGTTATAATGTGTGAGGGGTTCTTTAAACAATAAAGGGATGTTTCTGACACAAATTCGCACCCATAAATCTTGCTTCCCTTGAGGGTCCTTATAAGGCTAGGCTTCTAAACTCACAAGTGCTGAATCTATATACAACATCAAAAATCAACTGTGTGTCAGGAAAAGTACAAAATAGATGTGTGTAAGCTCGTAAGCTGCATCAAAGTGTCATCTGAAGATGAGGGAGCATATAATAACAAAGCAATGTGCACTTGATTTGTGGCAATATGGTGTGGAATTGCAGTCCTTCTAAAAGAATAAATGACATAGATTTAAGGCTGTCCAGTCTGAATGAAAGATCAGATGATACCAAGTAATGAAATGTGTTTGTGCAGTTAATTTCTTTGGTGGATGAAGTTCTCTAAAATTCTACTGCCCCCAGACTCTACCTGTTAGTTATTGTTGTTTATCTGAAGATAAAGATAGACTGTAGAAAAGCTTTTGTGCTTGAAATTTTCTGCTTTTTTTTTTCTCTAACTCTGCACGTGTGTCTGTCTGAAAGACACTGTCTCCCAAACAACCTTGTCCTTTGTATCAACATAATACTTTAATAATCAGTCAGCAATCAAGACACCATTGTGCCAAGCAAAAAGTGGAAGAAAATCTATGTCATAAGGAGCAATTCTCTGGATGCAGTAGTGATCTTATTCTGTGTCAGGACATAAAAAATCATTATTCATTATCATAAGTATTATCTACAGCAGTCATTGAAAACTCTGCTCTAACCATGGTCAAACTTTTTACCTTGTTGTCTTCTGTCTTCGAGTGACATGAAATTTATATCAGACAATCCATACAGGCTCTGTGCCTACAACCTTAGGAGATGACTATGGATGTGAAAAAACCAAGAGAAGAAATGCATAAACAGGATAGCAACAATTTTGTTATATGTATAAATGAGATACATTAAAAATGATGAATGAATATATAAATGCATGGTAAATGCCTAGGCATTAAAATACATTTTAAGCTATGGAAATAGTGTTCCAACTGAAAAACGTATCTTGTAATGTTGAATTTGAAAAAAATAAATAGTATGTTGAAGCAGAGATAGTTATGCTGTTAGTTTTTGCGTGTTTCTACATGACAAAAAAATCATAAATATTAATGTCTAAAAGAATTGAATCCTACTGATAAGTAGCAGAAAATGTTTGACACAATGGAGAATAAGAACTGAAACTGTAACAATTAACATTGCTTATTGCGTTATTAATCATTTATCCTTTTATTGTTAATAACTATAGCTTCACAACTTTGCATGAAATTAAATGATTTTTTAAAAATACACTTTTTTTATTAATTTTTCAGTTCTTATATGAATAGGGAATGGTAAAGAAAATTTCTGATTCTGGAGGTCTTACACAAATGTGTAAGGGTAATGAAAGCAAATTTAATAGAATATAGCCTAAAAATCTCTAATCTGGTAGACCAAATGAACAAGCATAAGTACACTGTCAGTGGTTTCTATGACAGAAGTTGAAAATTAAGTATGTGATAAAAGGTTGTTTGTCGCTGTCAAAGGCATCATTCAGGTTTCTGGACAATTTTACTGGGTATTACTTGGATAAATTCATTTATATAAAATTTAGTATCAAAGTAGATAACAGTTTGTCCTACCTGAAAGTGAAACCTATGTCTGACCAGTGATTTAACTTCATTCGTAAGAAGATTTGTGTATTAGTTAAACTGCACAGTTTAATTAGTTAAACTAGTTTAATTAGTTAAATCCACGAGTAAGTCAAAGCTAACTGTAGCACTTCAATACAACAGTGAAAACTAGTGACTTTTCAAGTTATTGTGGCACTCAGGCAGTAATAAGTAACAAAAAGAAGGTATCTAAAAATAGTTATACTGGTTTCAGGAAAAATACTGAAATGTCATCTAGGAAATGTGGATCTTTTCAAAGGAGCTGTGGCAAATCAATTTTACTCAATTAGGGTTTCAGAATGCAAAGATAATAAAACCAACAAAACTACCATGAATGCTACACTGCTTAAAACTATACAGCACGAAAGCCATGATATTCCTTGGAGAACAAATGCTATTTCTGCTACAGTAAGTGGTATTCCCGTGTTGTTCTTACAAATGCTGGAAACTTAGGAGTGATGATTCAATAAGAGCTCTTCTCATCTTGCCCGTGCTGTGTCACTTCACACTCGCCTGCCCTCCCACCCAAGCTGAGTGAGAAGTGCCGCATAGCATCAGGCATTAGGTGTCTGCATGGCTCCTCTGTTACACATCTCAAGCTTCAGCACCATGGAAGACTCTAATGCTTATGTAGCCTTAGCCCAGACCGCTAAGTCTGGAGTGAAAGGAATGAGTGGTATTGGACTCATCATGCAGGGAAAGCCGTTGGATAGACGAGACCTGAAGAAAGACATTAGCAAACTGTAGCACAGTCTGAAATAATAAAAGCTGAAATAATTATGAATGGTGGCTGATACTGTGAGAAGCAATTAAGAAAACTGAAGCTGTCATGGATCTATTCCATTTAGCCACCTTTATATAAAAATACAATCACCTGATACCATCAAAGCAACGATCTGTGATCTTAATTTGGAATGGTAGAAGGTAATAGAAAAAACACATAACATTAGATTTGCCCAAGTGTCTGTGACTTGAATGATCCCAAAATCTATAAAAGCATCTAATGCTGGCATCAATGAAAGGTAGATCACAGCATATCACAGCCACTCTATGTTGTGGGGGATCTATTATTTTTTTTTTTCTGCACCCACACCCTAAATATTCTAGCCACCCAAAATTTCATCACTCTTTTTCTTCCTAAAGTCAGGATAAGACTGCTGAAATTAGAAGGAAATACTGAGTCTCTCCTCCCAGAAGAAAGAGAGATGTATTTGGAAAGGGAAAGCACATACACAAGATATTGTTAAACAAGATGGTTTTGGTGAATTACAAAGAAAAGCATTTGAGACAAAAGACAGCTGTGTGACTGACATATATTGGAAGCTGGATGATTCTGAAACCAGTAAGTTTTGCTAATTTTGAATGAAATGCAGCTTTTATATTTGTTTTCATTTCAAGAAAATAAAATCTAGTAATCTAATATTTGAGTGAGGACTCCTGCTTAAAGAACTATGAGCTTCCTTAAAAAGTCACTATGATTATAAAATTGAAGATCTGAGTCAAAGAAACACAGAATACACATATTTGGATGCACATTATCTATATTAAAAGTAATAGTACATATAAAAATTTTCATCAAGACAGAACAGACAGATAGGTGAAAACCTACCATGGCCTTTGGAAAAGTGGAACATGCTTAGAGACCTAATAAAAGTGTTAGCAGTGGTCTCCAAAGCTGCAGCAATAATCCCTGCACAGTCAATAATGGTATTATAATTATCCTGAATAATTTTTGCAATACTAATGTTCACTCAAATAAATAGCAAACTAATGGATGTGGTGACTAAATTTTTGTAAAAAACTGAGCTATAACATTAGCTTTTAAAATCAAATATTAATTCCAACTTTCACCATGTATCCATTATTAAAACATCACAGCATTATTAAAATGCTTATGTCCATCTTTTTTTAATCTTTTTTCTTTAAATCTGAAATTCTTGCCCCATTCTTTCCTAGTCAATGTCTGTATTAGTTTTTTAAATGCTTTCTGTCTTTTTTTTCCTGTCTTTTTTTTTCCCTGTCTTTTCTTCTTAAGTTCCTACTATGTGTTTTACTCTATCTCATTCTGTGAGTTTCTCATACATTACCGCTTGTCTCCACCTTTTTCATCTGCATTTCTTTGATCCTCTTAACTTCTTGTTAGTCTAAATCTTGATTATGGAGTGAATCAATAGTGGAAAATGTGAGAAACTGAGGCTGCAGATATGTCCAAGTCTAAATTTTCATGGCCTACAGCTTTTAAGGAACACCTGCTTTTGTAGTGAGTACAAGTGGGAAACAGAATACTCAGATTTATATCCACTGGCCTTAGGTACTCCAGTCTAACAATTAAATATCCTGCTGGATGTGAATCCACTGAAGATAGCCTTCAACACATGCACAGAGAAAAGAGTGATGTGCTTTCTCATTAGACTGCTGTGGGAATTTGTGCTATCGTTTTGGCTATAGTGGTGTACATATTTTATTTTAATGGAAATAAAATTTATGTGAGAGACTGAGGCTTCAGATGCTGCATCCTCTGTAAAACACAGCAAATCACATACATTCAACTTTGCAGTAAGGTGGAGAGTAGGTAAAGAATAGGCCAAACAAGGATTTTCAATTAGTCCAGAGATATATAGCAGAGAAACAGCTAGGCCAACCCCATTCCGTTGCATTTCCCTGCATATAAACGTTATATATATATGGAATAATGTAAGACTTTAAACAGCAGACTATTAACTGCATTTTGTTATGAAACTATTCCTCTCACTCCCCCAAATCCCATTTCTATTAGCAGCATGGAGAGACTGACAAATATCAGCAGTCAGGGCACCAATTATTGTCTCAGATTTCACGCAGCTGTACAGGGCAAGGTACTGACACACAGCTGTGCCTCATCACACATGCTTAGGCAAATCAGTCAACTCCATAAAATGTTCTCCCAGGGAAGGCATAGGAGAGTAAAATAGTGGGTTTTGTGGAGTGGACTTCTTCCTCTAGTAAGCTGCTAACTTTTTTTTTTTTTCTTTTTAGTGTTTGCTTGGTGGTATTGATTTGGGTTTTTTTTTTGTCTGATGATATTTATTATCTCAATAAGGCAACCTGTATGTCTGTTTTCAGTTTAAAATTTGGTTCCACTGCAGAAAGCAATGAAGGACAACACATGTTTGTGGTGGTTTGGGTTGTTTGTTTTGTTCTTCGGTGGTTTTTTTCATTATTCAGCAAAGTAAGTTTATAATATTATTTGTCTATAAAGGTCTTAAAACCTTTTTGTAGTCTGTTAGGTTAATAACTGAGTTATGTGGCCCAAATAGTTCTCCTAGTGAAAAAGGTTAATTCCTGGTAAGAAGACAATTGCTTGCTTTGGGGAGCTGTGTAAAAAAAGGTTTTTGCTAGAAAAGAAAGTTATTTTATAACCAAAGGTATCAAAGATCTTAACTATAAAATCTAGGGAAGTAGAGGAGGAAACTAGGCTTTTGCACAAGGTTTAACTTGTACCCTATATTGGGTGCACCTGACATAGGACAAGACAATGGATGTCTGAATTTCCTTTTAAGAACTACCAACTTGCTGCAAAGCCTAATTTTGCCAGAAATGGTTGTATAAAATAGAAGGTTCTTGCTAATATGTTCACTTGTCATGTTGAAGAGTTGTGGCCCTTTGGATTGAAACTTTTATCTACATGACAGTTATGAAAGCTAGTTTGATGTTGCTTCTGACACTACACAGTATTACTACAGATAATGAGACTGAAGTACTCGATGTGCAAGAGACTTCTGACCTATACAACCAGATTCCTGAAAACTTAAAAAAAGCAAAGGTAGACAGGAGAAATTTCCAGACATATTTTGTTTCACTACTTGGTGCAGTGTTTTTAGTTAGCTGATGCTCTCTGCATTAAATTCTACAAAATATTCGTTAGGGTTTTGAAGGGAAAGATTGGTAGAGTTACTATATGTGGATCATACTGACTGATTTACTGATATTTTTGTTAGAGTATTTAGATATCTAAAATCTAGGGTTTTTTGCTTTGTTTGCTTGTTTGCTGTTTTAAACATATCTGGATATCTACATGGAATTAAGCTTTTAGATGCTTTTCAGTATTTCCCTATGCCTTACTTGTATGCATAACTAGCAAAATATGGTTTTGGTCCTCTCTATGTGCTGAGGAGATTAACCTCCTGGCTAGAAGGAGACAAAGTAGGGATCTAAATAGTTTGGAAGACTGCTTATATATAGCTGTAGCCATTTCCTTTAGTAAATGTGTTTGAAGTTACACTTCAGTTGTACAGTGTAACGTGAGAGGTTGCATCCCTTCGGGTTTTTTCCCCTCGATCTTTTTCTGCAGATGTACGGGGTGTGTTTTCTTCCCATGTTGGTGTGGACCCCTTTAACTGTGGAGTACTGCCTAAATATAATATAACTGTTGCCTAGAAACCCCATTATACCCAGGTATCATAGCAGAAAACCTAAATTCTATCTGACACTAGTGTAATCATATCTGCCCTGTGCATACACATGAAAACTGAAATTTGCTAGTGCCTAAAGTATGTAATATCTGTTGTATTTGTGCTTTGAGTGTATGTTTCTTCACTGCATAAATTATAACTGTACACTTATTTTCTATGCACTTCAAATATACTTCTTGAAACATCTTATTTCTGCCTTTGATTTGTATTGTCTGTAATAGTAGTTATTTTCCATTATATTTTAAAAAAGTATTGTTTGCTTTCTTCTTACAGATGAGATATTTATGCTTTGCATTTTTTTTCTTTGAAGCAGAAGAGGTATGGAGATGTATCTGTCTAGAGGGTGATGTGGGAAATAAGAGAAATGCTGAGGCAGGAAGAATCCTTGCACTGTGTGCTAGTTTAAAGGCAAACCAGTAGGAGAATTTACCCAACTCAAGAGATTATAAATCAGAATTACAATTTAATAAAAATAATACAATAAATATAATTATATAGAGGAACAATTGGTTTTAAAAAAATATACGTCTCAAACCCTGAGATGTATATCCCAGCACCCTAGGGCACAAACAGAATGTTGTTCATTGGCCCCCCCGTGCTGAGCCTCACCTGGTCCCCCTGAGTCCAAAAGCAAAAAGATAGGAAAAAAACCCTGTTGGTGTGAGTAATAGTCACAGTCTGGTCGAGGTTCTGGTCCTTCTTTGGATCCCACGAGTGCTACTGGAAGTCCCAAGACCCCAAGACTATATACACTCAGGTTCAGGCAGGAATGCCCAGTACCTCCCCCAGGGCAGGGCATTCCAGGGTTGATAACTTGGAGTCCTGGGTGTGAGGGCAGGAACATCCTCTTATCTCACAGGCCTCTTAACACCCAGCTGAGCCTGAGGGGTCAGGTGTGCTCTGGGCAGCTGCTGCAAAGGGTCTCTTGTTAACAGTTTCTGGGAAATTACATAGCAGGTGTAGAATACAGAGTTTGTGTTACACTCACACAGTGAACTGATCCCAGCTGCTCTAACTAGGACACACTGTGTCACTTATGTGATCTTTAATAAGGAAGAGAGCTCCTTTGCTATAGAGCTCACCTAGGAACTTTGTTATATAATAACAGGACACTATTATTACCTAACACAGTCTGTGTCTTAAACATAGACAGTAATAAAAAAGATTTACTGTTTCACAGGGTCATGACAGAAAATATTTAGTATCTAGTCTTTTGTGTGCTTTTAAATGAACTGCTTGGTGTGCTTATTAGAATAAGGTGTCTAAAATTTTCTTTGTGGTTTTTAATCATCTTTTACATATTTATTTAGTACTTACAGGAGCTTAACAAGTCTATTCTTGTTGCCTGTCTTTTTCTGGGATAGTCAATTAGTCACTTTAGTGTCATGATGTCTCTTCACTATTGTAAAGTGTTGAAGATACTTCATGATATCTTCAGTTGAGAGGATTTTGCTGGTTTGAATAGCAATGTTGTTGCTTTATGTACAGAAAAAAACAATAAGCATGGAGACTAGACACTTACAAATATTTGACCGAAAATTCAGATGAAAGTAAACATGAATACTCCATCCTAAACACAGATAGACTGAACAGCTTTCAGAAGAGAATTTTTTGGAATGCAGCTTTTATGGTATTTTTAGCAACCCCAACATTTTTACTATTCAATCTGTAACACAGTCTGGACTATCTGTATTCCATTCTCTCTTGCTAGGTAAATACATGTGGTTTTTTTTCTAACAGTGTTATTGTGAACACATAATGTATTTTTTGGTAGTGTGGGCTTTGTACATTTTTATTGTGTTTTGGTCTTCTCCCAGTCTGCTAGACCTATACAGAATACAAGCAACTCCAGCTTAAGCAGTAGAGACCTACAAACTAAAGGGAAGGCTTGAAATTGTTTTGTTAGTTTGACATTTTCAGCAACTGAAACTTGGACAAAAGTTTTAGGACTTAACATCCTATAATTAAACTTGAATTCCTATTTTAGTCATTACCCTTTGTTGAAGATAATTGGAAATGCTCTAGATTGGGGCCTAAATAATACAATGAAGGTTGAATTGAAGGGTCTTAATATTTGAGTTTCTGGAGCAGTCTTCAATATTTAACAGTTAAACTTCTATACAGTATTGTGAATACCCTCTGGAAGTGTTGCAAAAGCTCCAAGAAACCTTGTATTTTTTGGTATAACTGTTGGAAATGCAGAGAAGGTGGGGTTTTTTCCAAAGAATCTTGATCCACCTTTTTTAAAAAAAATCACTTTCATACGGAGTTGCTCCTTCAAGACTTCAGTTCCTATTTACTTATTTCTCTAAATACTGATTTGTGAAAAGTGTTGTGATATTACAGGCTATGCTACTTTGCAGCCTAATTAACAAGCTGCAGACTGTAGATTTTTTTTTCTTAGTGCTGAACCCTTCTGAGAATGTGCCCTGATAGTAATACTGAATCTCTCAGAAAACTGGGTTTAGCAATTTTGTCTGTAGCTTTGGCTGCCTTCATTTGATTTAATTTGGTTTTTGTTAAATTTCTTTTTCCTTTTAAAATATTGCATTAGGGTTTTTCTTGAGATTTTATTTGTTTAAAGTGGCTTTTAAAGTGTGTGTGTGAGAAATGCATCACTTTCAAGGCAGTCATATCAATACATAAAACACAGCAGCAAAGGGAAGCACTCTGATGCTTTTCCTCTATATAGCCCATATGCTATCAAGAAGCACTTGCAATATATAAGCTATCCTATGGAAACTCAAACTTTCTCAACACTGACAAAGCTTTCCAGCTACATTTAATGCAAAAGCCTGACTACTCTTACACGGTGCTAACTATGATAGCACACTGTTTATCACTTATGTGAGGCTCTTTACTAAGGTAGAACTGAAGCTCTTGAGACAGTGTTTTCCAGAGTCTCTATGGCACCATCTTCTATTCATTTCTCTCATGTTGTTATTCCCAGACTGTTGGTCTTGTACTCTCTGTCTGAAAACTCTGATAGTATTGTTGTGGCAGGTTCATAAGACAAGTGGCTGCTACTGATATGAAATTCATCTTTCTCCTTTCTAGTGTTCTTTTTTCTTGTTTTTTAGCATTGAATTTATACTATTTAGTGCACAGTAAAGTTAGATAGTCCTTTAAATAACCTATAACTTGTGTAATATTTACCTATCACATGCATAGGAGAATGTGCAACATTTGTACCTGGTGAGCATACTCTGATCAAACCTAATAGCAACATTAATCAGAGGCAGTCAGTGGGGAGTCTTGCAAGAGAAGTATATAATAACACAGGGGCAGAGCATGGAGGAAAATAGTCCTTTTTCATTATTACAATCTAGTGCTTAGTTAACTCTCATTTGAGGTAGTGGATGCAAATATAGGTACACTTGGGGTAAGCTGAGAATTAAATTTCCTTGTTTTCACTACTGAAACTTCCTTCTTAGGTACTCATACAAGCATTTGAAAGAAAATCACTTTTTGCTGTCAATGTCTGGACAGTTTCAGATGACCTGAAATCCTAAAATTTTTGTTCCATTAGTTATCTGCTTAGCAAAATAAAAAACCTCCATTCATTACACCCACATGGTAAAATTTATAAGCATTCTCTGCAATGACCCTTTATAAGGGAAATATAATTCTTTGGAGAGGACAGAGGAGGGAGAGAGAAGACCTACATTTTGTCTGAACTTGTAATTTTCCACACACGTTTAAGTCAGAGGTTCACAGAATCCACTACACATTCTTATTTGATGTACAAAGTGAGAACTTCAGTGTGCTAGGCTTAATGAATCCCATCAAAGTACATGCAGAGCTTCAACATGTAAGGTCCTTCTCTACCACTTTGTAGAAGTGTTTAATGTTCTAAATATATAATGGATAATAAGAATGCTCTGTTCCAGGAATGGGTGGAAGGAAATCACAAATTAAATTTTTTTACTGGTTCAGTAAGCACTAAGATGCATTTTTTTTTTTTCCTCCCACACACACAGTTGAATAGGGATGAGGTGGTTAAAAGGAGAGGAAGATGCAGGAAGGAAAACCTTACGTGGCTACTCTGTCTTCAGGTTAGGATTCTTTTAGTCTCAAGTGACTTTGTATTGAATTGACATTGCTATACTACCATGTACTGCAATGAGATTCCACAAGCTATGTTTCTACTGAATGTGGAGTTGGCTATTGGACAGACGTGGAAGAAACCCTGTCTTGGTTATGATCTCTCCCTGCATAGCAGATGCATCAGGGTCAAGTTGCAGATCTCTCATAAGTGTGCTACGAGTTGTCTGTGGAGTTCAGCAACCTCAAAGGATGGAAGTCATTCTTCAGCTGACTGGATGAAGCATACATTGTAGTCTAATCATACTTTAGCTGGAGTGCAATGTAAATGTAGCTAATGTAGCTTTTCTTTTTTTTTTTTTTTTTAGCCTGGAATCCTTTGCAACAAAGAAATGTTTATAAATGTTGCTACACTCCCTTTAAAAAGCATAAATATTAAACTTTTAAAAATGTTTGTGCTTCAGTGTTCTTCTAACAGTAAGTTACAAATTAAAGGAAGAGGTCTATATTTAGAAAAAGGTTTTTCTGACTGTATTCTGTAATTAGATGTATAACCCAATGACTGATTACTTATATGACCCATGTAATCTTTTTTGGTAGAGTTTCAGTACTTTTTAAAGCTAGGCTTCTGGTCAAAATCAGTGATTACTGAACTAGACTTGAAAATACTTGCAGACTTAACAAGAGCCAGGTTATTTGGTGAAAGGCTTGTCTCCACAGACAGAGGAGCACAGCCCAAATGGACAAAGGGAGCCTGTGCTTGACTACTCCAAAGCCTGTCTCTGAAGGGCTATGTGGTCTGTAGGGTGAAACATAAAGATGAGTCAGTGGAATGTTTCTTGTCACTTTCTGAGGCTGAGGGCTTTCTGTGTAGAGGGGACTTGTGACAGGATACAGTGTTTTGGGATTGCACAGGACTTACTATGAAATATTTAGGGGAAGGATAAAAGGTGGGAGAAAGAGAGAGCTTAAGGTTGCTTTGAGAGGGACAAGCATGGGAAGCGGGATAAGAGGCCAGAGAGGCCAGTTGTACAACTGTAAACTATGACCATGCAATGCATGTTCAGGTGGAACTTCCTGTACATCAGGTTCTGACTATTGATTTTTATCTTACTACTTGCTAGTGAGTAGGTTAATTGTCTTGGGAGCTGTGTATCAAAGCATTTTCAAGTCTGGGCTGGACATGTGTGTGTCCTACAACTGTAGGAATTGTCTACTAGAGGGACCAGCGGTTCCAGACCAACTTCTGAAGAGGTCATAAGGCCTGGGGATTGATATTGCTGTGCATGAGTGTCTCTGCATCAGGCATCCAGAGCCAAGAGGCTCCACGTTCTGGCTACTGGGAATGCAGGGACCAAGGTCAGTTAGTTACCGGAGGGGTCCACTGTTGGTGGGTGCGTGTGTAAGGAGTAGGCTCTGTATCAGCAGCTGGAGGCCTCGGGCTCACATGTCCAGGTGCCAGCAGACAGGATAGCTATTGGATAGACTTGTTGTCTAAGCCCAGCTTTGAAGGGATGCAGACTCTGTGTGTGTGTGTATATGTATCCACTAATGGACTTTTATTCCTAATCAGTCAGAGAAGGGAACAGATGAGACCACTGTTGCATGAGAGTTGAGTGTTTATCTGAGTGGCCAACCATGTGTCTGCATTGTGCACATATGTTTGAGCGTGTGTGCCTTTGCTATGGATTGGATTGGGCTCGGGGAGCGGCTGCAGCAACCTTGTTTCTATTGCACTGGCAGTTTTGGCCACCCCGAACATCAACAGCTGAATGATTATTGTACGTATTAAAGGTCTAGTTCCTCGCCCTATAATAAGAAGTAATGTAGGGGAACAGGAGAAATTATATCTCTGCCTGGAAGGAAGATTAAAAATGTGAATGCTGAAAGGCTAAAACCTGGAACTTGGTTAAAAATATTCTTTTGAAGTTCTGTAACTCTAGAGTTTGTGTGAAGTTGGGTGTTCATGTTTGTTTGTTTGCTTGTTTGTTTGTTTTTTGTGAACTTGTATTATTTTCAAATTTTGGCACCATCTTTTGACAACTATGTAATCTTGTGACACTTGCAGAATTCATCAATTTTTATCTGCTTTAGACAACAAAATTTTTCTCTAAATTAATTCCTTAGTGTGATATGTAGTCTTCTAGAAGCAAAGAGGAAGTAGTAAAGTGATAGTAATGGAACCTCAAAGAAAGTAATGGACTATCCAGACTGGGAAAAGTAGTCAAATTTTAACCAAGTGCACAGCTGCTTTTGACTTTCTTTGAGGGTGTTTTCTGTAAAAAACACTGAACTGGTTTCACGGACTCTTTAATCTTGCATTTATGCAACTTTTTTTTAGATTTATTTTAAATGCGTGGTTTTCTTTTAGCTGATTGCCTGTTTCTTTAACATAGGCATGCTTATGTTCTTATTTTTGCTAGTTTATAACACTTTGTAAGGCAAAAAGATAGTTATAATAGTTATTACAATATGAAAAAAGAATCTTAATGATCAAAAATGCTGATAATTTGGGCAAACAAAAACAAAGCAGTTAAAAGTATTTAGGGGTTACCCAAGTTTATTGCCATATATGTCTTAAAGGAAATAATGGTTTGTTGGGAGAGGATCAGAAAAAAATATTAACAGGAAAATGAAGCACGGGAAAACTGAATTATAGGTTATGATCTTCAACTGAAAAACAGCTGGCAGATCTATTGATTAGATAGAGTTGTGACTTCAAGGATGAGCTTTAGAAGAAATACGAGAAGTTTAAAAGGAATATCAGAAAGACAGCCTCCATAGTCTGTAGTGTGTTGCATATCTAAACTTAGTGCGCAAAGCATAGGGGGTTGTTTTCTAAAATATAAAGCCTTTCCACAAAAAATCTCTTCATTAACCTTTTAGAATTGCTTCAAAGCTATGGTCAATATGTAGAAGCTTATATGAGGCATCTTGCAATAAACCTCTGGAAACAGCCCTACCAGTATTGGTTAATAGTCTCCTTTGATTGACAGACTATTGATATTTTCATTAGTGCTTATTTTCAGATAAAGAGACTAGGAATTATTTTTTTCTTTTCACAGTTCACATGCAAATAATAAAACATATGCCTGTAACTGGATGCTATTGAAATGCATTAGATGTACAGTGTTTTCCTATCCATCTCATTCTACTAGATAGTTTCCTTCTTCTTACAGTGATTTTTTACTCCAAACACTTCTTACTAAATATTCACCTGAAACTGTGGAGCAAAACATATTTGCTGAAGGGAGACATCACACATTAAGCTATAATTGTTAGTCAGAGTTAGAGGCTTAAGAAAGGCGTAACATAACATTAATTCTTATCATGACTGTTTTGAAATCAAGAAATTTTTATTGGTTTTACCTCTCAGTCAGTGGGGAGAGAAGTATGCTACTTTAAAAGACTCTTCTTAGCACCTCAGTTAATACACTACACTGCTTCAACTGGAAGATGTTAGATAAAGGTACAATTACTTTTAAAATGGAACACTGATGAATCATTGAAATCAAAAAGGAGCTGTTTCCTATTTCCACTTTCAGGAGGCTCCCATAAGGGGAGTAATACGGCTCCAAATTACTCCAAAAAGGGAAGAGACTTAATAATATATAGGTTGGTTAGCATATGTCACTTAAACATTCTGTTCTTCTGGAAGTCTCAGCATTATGCTTTAAGGTCTATGTTTAGGTAGACTTCTCAACTTCTTTTAAAAAGCATTTGTCCAAGGATATCCTTAAGCAGTTAGGGCCCTTTAAAATTTATTGTTCAGTAAAATGCATTTCTCTTATTAAGTCTACTTCTACCATCTATCCTAAAATGACTGTGCTGTCATTCTTTAGGAATAATCAATATGTATCTTATACAGTTGTAAAGGGCCACCTTTTTGATAGGTGAAATTTCACTGGAATGAAATATGACTTTTCCAAGCACTTACAGATTCCCCCCATGCTGCAGGTGAAAAGTAAGAAGAAATCTAAAAGTAAGATTCTCTTTATGTAGTAGAACAGCTTTGCATTTCTGGCATTATACAAATCATATAATCTATTCCAGTTTATATAAAGGATTAATTTTAGTCATCTGGGTGATATCAAACTTTTGCTGACCTCTGAGTTTTGGGGTATTTGTGTTTCGAGAGGTATTGTTTTGGTTGTGTCTTGGGATGTTATGCTTATACCTATATTAGTAAATTAAATAAATCTAAGGGTACATTATGAATACAACTGTACTGTGTCAGCTAGCCTTAATACCTGAACATTAAACTCTCAGTCTTTAAAAATATAATTACTCTTTCTAAATTGGCTTTTGGGAGTAGTTTCTGAATATTGCCAATGCCTGAATCATGCCCAGAAATAGTTTGGGAGAGCACTGTTTAGTCCAGGCCAAGAACCATGCCAGACAGGGCTGTTGTAACAATTAAAAGGAGAGATAATTGAATTCCAATGCTGTGGAACACTTCCTAGTACTTCTAATGAAATAGTATATGTCTAGCCAATATAATAAGCCCAAAATTGCTTTGGCTTTGTTAATAAAATTGTTTGGTTTTGTTAACTAAATTTCAACTTTTTATTTAATGCTAAAATTGGCACTTAGGGACACACACATGCAAACCACGCTTTAAAAGGGAAATATATAATGAGTTTGCCTTAGACTGCAGAGAGAATAATCAATTGACACAGCTTTGAATAGTTCAACTGGTCTCTTCAGTGGCAAGTGAACTCATGATTTTGTAAAATAACACATTTTCTTTGTTTTCATTTGTGTTTTATTTGTTTTTTATTAATGTTCTGTTTCACTGCCTTAGCTGCTGGATGAGGCTGTTTCAAATGTCATAGAGCTGAAAGCTGGACAAAATTAACTCTAGACTCAGGATTAACCAATGGAGATGGTATTGCAGATACAATCTCCCTAGTCATTGCTCCTTCCCCCTTTTGTTAAGGCTACAGGTCTTTTGAACATCTTCAGTAGGAGCAGAAACTGAAATCAGAAATTCTGGATTTCAGCTACCTATATATGACAGACATCCTCTCTAATGTGGTGGTCGAATATTTTCACACTGCTATAGAAATTTCAAGTTTTTATATAACGTGTTCAGTCCTTAAATATTCATTGTTGTTTCTTAAGCACCTGATTGGTGCAAATATAGGAAGAATTTTATAGCAAATAGTCTAGAAAAAGAGCTGTAGTAAAAACTTCACTGTACTATGAGATTATAGGGGAGAGGTGGTATAACTGATATACTGTTAGCATATGGACTTTGTAAAAATAAAATAGAAAATATTATCTTTGCTGTGGGACTTGGTCCTCACCAGTTTGTTCCACAAAAACTTGTCATCCCTGATCTGCATATTATACAGACATTCAGTTTTCTGGTTTTAAGGGGAAATCATAAGATTAGTCTTTTGAATTTTTCTAAATATTTTATATACCTTTAGAGTCCCAAATTTTCTATGAAGAGTTCATAAACAAGAATGATCTGAAGGTAATATGGGCTGATAAATGTGTGGCTTTCAATTAGCTCTTCAGTGGATCATCAGCTATAAGAAGCAGAATATTTTCAAGGAGGGTAGATTTACACTGTGATGAAATCCTCAGTCACCAATATTGTTTTCTAACAAAGGATTTCTGAAGTGATAAAGAACCACTTTGGGAAAAAAGCTATTAAAGAAAAGCAGAAGAGACGGGAAAGATTTGGCTATGGTTTTATGAATGATTTAAATATGCTGTTACAAGATACAATCACATTTCTAGCATCAGCATCAACACTCCCTGATCTGACTGCAAGCTAGCTGTGTAAAATAAACAAAGCTTAAGCAGTTTCTTTTGACCAAAATCAATTGTACAAGGGATGGTAGTAGGAACCCCCTTTGCAATAGCAAGGAGATAGGAAAAATTAGACCCTCAGTGAGCTTGAGAGGAAAGCTGGGAGCCTTTGTTTCTAACTACAATCCTAATTGTCCTAATTGTTTTGTGAAACTGCACTTTTTTGACATTACTATGTAAAACGTGAATTCTGCCACAAACAGGCTGCTTTTTTTTTTTTTAATAAAGCAAAGAAAAACAAACAAGAACCCCCTTCAGGCACTAAAAAGTTATTTTGCGTGTGCAGATCCATATATCAGCTCTATTTAGACCTATTTTTCACTTGTCATGTGTCAGTACTTCTCTGGTTGCTGTCAAAATGTTTTTAAACTTACCCTGGATGGCTTGACCCCAGAATGCTTGCCTTCTCTATCCAAATTCACAAATATTGCCTAACCACAGACAATCTCCTCCCCAGAGACCGATAAAAAGGTGAGGGATGGGAGGGTATTCTTAGATAACAAGCAGATCTGTTTGACACCCAAGATTCACAGCTTAATATACATGAAAGCTATACTGGGGACTACCTGGAAGGATTAATCAAGAAGATACTCATAGGCGGGGTCTGGAACAATAACTTCTTAACCTATCTCCTCAGAGGAGTTGTAGTGTTGCACTAACACCCCATGGAGTGGAGAAGTATAGAAACAGTCCACAGAAACTTGTTCAGGAGTTTTGCATTTAAAGTAGCTTTAGGCAACTGCAGGGGATAAATACTCATTTATTTTACAGAGGGTGGGTTTTTATTAAGCAGAATTTGGTTGTCTCTAGGATGCTTCAAACTGAAGAAGCAGGAAGGAGATGACAAAGGTAATTATATTTTTCTGTGTTGTTGTATTGAAACTTTAAAATGCATGCAGTACTGAAATAGAAAGTTGTTATATATTGGCAAGTAGTACTACAGTTTATTACTGTAAAACCTGTTTAAAACATACTGGTAGTTTCCTAGTCAGACTTGGAAGCAAGATATTCCACAATTTATGTGCAGCCTTCCTTTAATCACAGTATAACACAATGATTTAAGGAGTAGTGCCACTCAACATCACTGATTGTAAGATCACTTTAATAATTCTCTTTATGTCATGGCAGGAAATTTTTTAACTTTATTAATATCTCATCTTGTAGGTTCTTCCTGATGAGCTGACATTTTGTGTAAAGTAATTCATTAAAATTGCCCTTTTTCATTTTTGTCCCCTTCTGGGTGTATTAGGTATAAAATTTAAAATCACATTTTTAACAGAGGAGGTTGGTTAAATGAGAATTGCCTTTAAGACTGTATTCATTTGTGTCTTAATAGCATACTGGTTTTATTCAGGTAACTCTATTACTTCTTCCAGCAGTCAGTAGATGGGGATAAATAGGCTGAAAGCCCAACAGGATAAGTGATGTTCAAATCAGGTAATCCTGTGTCAGAAGAATAAAGGGTAATGTCTTTAATTCTAATGTGAATTCTTTGTTTGAGAGTGTGAGTTAACAGAAATATGTTATTTTATAAGCCAGACTCTCTTCGATTTGAAGCAGTGCCACGGTAACCCCACCCAGCAACCAAGCACCACACAGATGTTCACTCACTCCTACTCTAGTGGGATGGTGTAGAAAATCAGAAGAGTAAATGAAAATTCATGTTTTGACACAAAGACAGTTTAATAGGGAAAGCACAAAGCAAAACAAGGAATTCATTTACCACTTCCCATGGGCAGGCAGGTGTTCAGCCACTTCCAGGAGAGCAGGGCCCCATCACATGTAAGGATGACTTGTGAACCTGAGAAATCCAGTAAAGAAACCACTCAGAAGCTTTTGGTCTTTTGAGTAGCAAAGGTATTTATTTGTCGGCGTCGGGAACAAGAGTGGTTTGCACCACAAAGCTCTTGCTCGAAGGTAGCCATACAAAACAGGGTAATTTATATAGTCTATGATTACAACATCTGACATACATATTCATATGATTGCGACATCTAATCATGCATATTGATAATAGGTGGAGCATTGGCGAAGCTCAGGCAGAGCTTGGGGTGGAGCTTTTCTTGGCCCTCAATTCTAGGGGTACATCTGCCTTTCTTCATCATTGAGTCTGGGGTCTCTGTAGTCTTTCTCAGTGTGACCTCTCTAACTTTCCATTGTCTTTGCCCCAGTCACTGAAGCTTGGAGGGATCCCTGGCTTCAGGCCTATTCCACCTATTCAAATGTCTACCTTAGCTTACTTTGCCCTAATTTGTTACCCCTAAGCCCATTGTATAATATTCCTAACATTCTTCTCTAGTTTTGGGTCCACTGAACTGAACAGAGCAAACAAAAATTTCCTTTAGCAACATAAGTAGAGGAGATATGGAGGGGAGAGTTTTCTTAGAGCAAGATACCTTGATCAACTCTCTTTAGACCTTGCTCTCATTTCACTTGGGAAGACAAATGCTGTCACTTCAAACACCCCCCCTTTCCCTCTTCTTCTCTCAGCTTTCTATACTGATCATGATGTCTTATGGTACAGAATATCCCTTGATCAGTTGGAATCACCTGTCCCAGCTGTGCCATCTCCCAATTCCTTGTGTACCCCAGCCCCCTTGCCAGTGTGGCAGTACTAAAAGCAGAAAAAACCTTGACCCCATGGAAGCACCGCCCAACATTAACAAAAACATCCCTGTATTATCAACACTGTTTCCATCATATATCCAAAACATAGCCCCATAATAGTAATGATGAAGACAATGAACTCTACCCCAACCAAAACAAGAACATATTTCTAGCTTTAGGCTCACTCAGACTTTTCTTTAGTATAGGATGGTGTGATGGTATTTTTTTCCTGGAGATGCATTATCTAACAATCTCACGTAGAACAGGTCAGATAAATTATATAGACTGTTTTATCATTAATTTGAAATAACTGAGAAGCCATTCACACTTCATTTTTTGCGTAATGAAGCATAGTTATGATATTATTTCAATAAGATAAAACTTGTGTCTACCTGTTTTGTTACAATTTGGGGATTTGTTAAGGAATAAAAGAACACAGAATAGTATTCTATACACATCAAACTTGTCAAAATGCATTGACTTTCCTTCAGTCTTTCATTCTTCATGGGATGTGGAGTGGGTGGGGAAGGGATGGAGAGCTGGAGACACTTTCATACAGGATGGTGTTTGACTGAAGTTTAATACAGTATTTGATGCAATGTAAGACCTCAGATTTATTGTGTATTGTGCTACTATACCTGCAGCAGTTTCTGGTTCATTAGGAGCAGAGATCCTGTGCACTTTCTCAGGGAGCAGAGGGTAAATGGTGAATGTATCTTGCCAGTTACAACAGCTCTTGTAAGAGGTATCTCATCTTTGAAGCTTATAATAGTAACATTTTTCTTGCATGCCAGTCTTGACAGTTTTTCCCTCTCTGCAGTAAGAAATTAGCTTGTAGGAAATTCTCCTTGCTGTGGAGACTCAAACATGTGTGTCTAAGGTGTAAAGAAGTGAAGCAAAAAGAAGCATAACAGAAGAACATTGCTTAACTTGAAACATCTTGCTGCTCTCTCATGCTACAATATTGTGTTGTAACTGTAACTGCAAGTGCTGCAAGTCATGCTACAAGCAATAACAAATGATGCCACCCAAAACGTGGCAGTAAAAACTTGCTCTACGGTTGAAGTACCACGTGTGTTCTTAAAGAATGAAAGTTATTCACAGTGTTCAGATAATGCACAACATTTATTCAGTCATTCTGGCTTTCTGTTTGATTTTTTTTTTTGAAGATTTCTCCAACGATAGATGCACCTAGTTAATTGTTTGGGTTTTTTGCTTGCAACAGAGTTGCTTCTGTTCTTTCTTTACCTGTAATGTATTTTTGCAATATTAGGACTAACTTTGGAGAGAACTATATTCCTGTATTCTATATAGCCCCATGGGAGTAAAATTCCTACTACTATTACTGAATGCTTGTAACTTGGTAGGTGGAGGGGGAAAGTGGAGAAAAAGGCAATTGTCTTCTACCAGAGGTTGGAAAGAATGCAGGAAACCTGCCTTTGAAAAACTTTAATTCTTATTATGGTTACCAGCCCATACATTTAATTTCCAACTCAAAAGAAGAAGGTGGCTGCAAAGCCAGGAATTGGCTTTCTCAACCAGTATACCTTACTAGAATAGCTGGTTGCTGTCTCCTTTGATGTGGCTAAAGGAGGTGGTCTGCAGCATTAGCAGATTTTAAATAAAAAGACAAAAAATCTAAATACACTCTAATCTGCATGTTGTAAGACTTGTCACATGTGTCAATCCAATTTCTATTCACACCAAAATTGTGGAACAGGAAACACACAAGTACCAATGGTTTGACATGTTAAACTGCAAAGCCATCAGGAATTGAAATGTTCTGACACTACTGAAATTATTATCTAGCATAGAATTGTGTCCTTAGCCAGATTGGCCTCTCTTGTAATGTCTATCAGGGAATTATCTTAGCCCGTAAGGCAAGAGTGGAAATCTTCCTTAGGACAGAATTAGCATTAAGTCTGCACATACAGGAATATGTTCCGCTGTGTCACAGAATCAATTAGGTTGGAAAAGGCTTCTGAGATCATAAAGTCCAACCTGACTGAGCACCACCCTGTCAACTAGACCATGTCCAGTCCTTCCTTAAACACCTCCAGGGACAGTGACTCCAGCACCTCCCTGGGCAGTCAATTCCAATATCTAATCACCATTTCTGCAAAGGTTTTCTTCCTAATGTCTAATCTAAACCTCCCCTGGTGCAACTTCTCCCCGGAACCTCTCGTCCTGTTGCTAGCTGCCCTGGAGAAGAGGCCAACTCTCACCTGGCTACAACCTCCTTTCAGGTAGTTGCAGAGTGAGATCAGGTCACCTCTGAGCCTCCTCTTCTTCAGGCTAAACAACCTCAGCTCCTCATTTACTGCTCACAGGACTTGTGCTCCAGACTTGCTGCTTTTCATGGATTCTCTAACTTTATATAGCTGGTCCAGGCTGTAGTTGGGGTCTCATTGGCTCCAGTCTTGTGGAAGTCCATGAGTCTTACAAAAATCCTGAATTTTTGAACTCTAGAGAAATCTTTTCTGGGCATTTTGGGGAGCTAACTTCTCAAATCCGCTTCAGACCTTTTTCTGACGGATAACTAAATGTCTCTTATAAGGCAGAAGCAGTGAGACAAACACACTCAGCACAAGCAGCATCTGAAAAAAAAAAGAGAAATTTGGACCATGTCTAGCACATTTAGAATGTGCTTTAAAAATGTTCAGGTCCTCTTCTCACTAAAAAAAAAGCTGATGCCTTTTATACCTTTTGTCATTTAAATCACTAAGGGAAAGAAACATGCTCCAAATAGTGCACTTACCTTGTGTTGACACTGCAACTTTAAGATACTGAAGTTTGAAACTGTTACTGGTATCCAATCATAAAACAATCCTTGAATCATTCAATTGAAAACTGACTGGGTCATGCAACATTTTGAATATGTCCTATACTTGCAGTGAAATTATAGGTTACTTATCAAAAATATTTACCGCTTTAAGAATACATTCTTGCACTGTTGCAAACACATTAGTGCAGCAGATTTCTGTAATGAAGATTACGTAATGCACGAACAGTGCCCTCATTAGCAGATAACATAGGGAAACTGAAGTATTTGACAATGGATCATTCTTTCCAGGATGAGTATTGTGTAATGTCTTTCGATGGAAGTAATGCTACTTTGGAGTATTTCAACTGTAGTAGAGGCTTATGAAAATTAGTTTCTAACCCTTTATTTCAGGTAGGTAGTGACCAAAACTTCACTTACTCTGTTCAGTTGAATAGCTTTGAGCCTCTTGATTGCTCTTGTAATAAGTTACTACTTATTTTACTAAATGTAAGAATTTAGATTGTTGTATACTTTATATTCGTAGTTCAACAAATCTTCTGTGTCCTGAGATGAAGCTAAATTTATGAAATATTTAGGGACTATAGTGAGAAAAGCTACTTGAGTACACAAACCAGAAATAATGGTTCTCAGGTAGAGAAGAACCAGGTCATTGCTTCATATTTTTTAATCTAAGAAATACTAATTAATATATAGTCTCAGAGAGGGAGAAGGAGGAGAGGAAAGCAATGCTTATTGAATAGTGAAGGAAATATTTCTCTTCTTGTTTTGTGGGAAGAATTTCTTAGCTTTTGAATTTACCAATTTATCTTTTCAGCTCTTAAATTCAATTATCTTTCAAAGTTGTCATGTTCTGTTCAGTCAAGAGAAGGAATATGGAGTCTTGTTGATCTGAGTAAGAAAGAAAATGAATACTGTAGTATAAAAGGGAAATATTAAAGAAGAAAACATTCCTGCCCAGTGTCATCAATTTAATCTGATGCATAGTCATTTCATTTGACAGTATATTAAATTCAAAGTTAATTTGTTTGATGTAAAGCCTATACATAATAAAAAGGGAGTAAAAGAAACAAGACAAAGCAAAAGCTACAAAAAGAAAGCTGTGGAACAGGTAGACGTTATTTGATTAATGAAGAAAAGTGATGTGGTTAAAAACAAAAAAAATAACAAACAAAAACCTCAACAACAACAAACAAACAAACAAATGAAAAGGAAAGAAAAAACACACTCAATCCCTCCCAAAAGAGAGACTGTTTCATGCAGAGCAACAAGATAATGAGGCACATGGTCAGCTTTGTGTGCAACCTACTATGTCCCAGGAAAATCAGTATTAAAAGTGTTGTATTGACTGTGTTTCTATCTTTTGACAGCATCTTGAACTTGTGATTTGGTCAAAATATTAACATCTAACAGTTAATTTTTATCCAGTCTGTGTATTGGCAGTAAACAGTTGAATATCTCTGGCACGCTTTATGAATGAGAAAATATATGTGAAATATAGTCAGATGCAAGTAATGTCCTGTCCAGCCTGGTGACTGACATGGAATGTCTGAATGCTGACAGCTCAGGTGACATTAACTGGCTTGTTATACTCACGACACTCAATATTTGTTCAACACACTTGTAAGCAACATCAAGATATTTTCTAGTTCAGGTCTTAACTTTTAGTCAGTTGCTACTATTCAACAGTGTCCAGGTCTTCATGTTGGCTCTCAAAGAAATCACACTTGAGAGATTACTTATTCCTATTAGCTGTAGAGTATTAATGTCTAATATAAACCTAGACTATTAATGCCCTGCCCCCCCGCCACACCCTCCCTCAATAAACTTAAGTGAGAAATACTTATTTACATGTTTCACAATTACTGCTGTACAGAACCCTTTAGATGAGCTCAGGCACACAAGGAAACTGTTCTGAGGTGACAATAAACTCAGTTACAACTGAGTGTGCAGTTATGACAACACAGAGGTTGCAAAACTACCCAAGCTAACTGAACCTAGCTTCTGAAAAAAAGAGTCCTAACCTACATTTCTTTCAAAAGAAATGCATTTATTTAACACGAGAGAGGTAATCTATTGTGTTTGAACTCATAATTATATTGCCAAAAATAGGAAACTAGGCAATTCCTTTGTGAGAGGGACACTTGTGTATACAATGCTTTGAAATCTCCAAATATTTTGATATCCTTAAAGAGTAAGCAATAAGGTATTTAGAAGTAGGTAGAGTAAAACAGATAAATTTAGAAATCTTACTCATGCTTACCTTACAGGGAAATAATCTGTCCTTTTTCCAAACTAGAAAAAAAAAGTTTCAGTTTTACTTTAGAATCTATTTTTCTACTTTTTTTTAATCTGTTGATTTTAAGCTTTTTTTAGCCCAGCTTTTGCTTGGATGATGCTTGTTCACAATGTAACACGTTACTCAGAAGATCAAAGAGACAGCATTAATTTGATACAACTATGTATTATATCCTTATTAAGCACAGACTATGTTTAAGATAAAGAATTCTTGCACTGTTTCAAGTTCAATGTCTTTGCCACGATGGAAAAAGATGATATTTAGTTGTATCACAGATATACTAACACATATCTATCCCATTACCTTTACAAGCCATGTGTCTAAAATGATCAAATGAATTATCTGCAGTGTCTTGAGGTTTGAATATGAAGAAAAAGCTCTAATTTTAGTACTGACATTTCTCAGTTACTGAACTCTTGAGCACTAGTATCTTTTAAAAAAATCAGTTCTTGGGAGTTTTTTAATCTACAAATAATTAATTATTCACCAAGGATACATTTTCAAAATGGAGTAAGTCACATGGTCTTAAATTATGATACAGGTGCATATTGCTTTTCCTTGGACAGATAGTTCACAGATTATTTTTCATTAAAAAAACCTGTTATTTGCCAAAAGGTGAAATAGCAGAATGAAACCTGGATACTTGCACTGAAAACTGAATACTGCTGAGATTGAAGCCTGTTCAGAACTAATTTTAAACAGTAAGGTTTGAGCACTGATGTAACTTTAAATTCTCTGATACTTTTAATTTCTTCAGGGCTTTGCTAGTGTTCTGGGTGTTTGGATGCAGAATAAAATGTAATGTCACTGAACTGAGGAAGACTACAGACTTGAGAATTAAAAATGTTGAAATTGCAGTTACTGGAAAAAATTAAGATGCAAAATTTGTGAGGAAATATATTAAAACAGGAATTTAAAAAAATTGCACAAGTATAGGATGTCAAACAAATGTTCATGTGGCAGCTATACCAAAAAAGCTCAATAATGGATCTCTAGCTGAGGCATAACCCAGGGATATCCTGCTGTTATGAAAAAAAAAAAAGTAAATACGACATTCTGGTATAAGTGAATCTACATTCTTTAAGGTCTTTTGAAGTAATCCTTCTCTACTGAATACTAGCAAGATCTTGGCTTCTGTCCAGTTCTGAGCTTTGCACAGTACAATTGGAGAAAGCTCAGAGGGGATAATAAGGGTGATCATAAGTCTACTAAACATGGCTTACAACTAAAGTATGATTCAGTTCATGTTATTCTGTTTAAGAAGAAAGTCTTAAATATGTAGAACACTATTGTAAAGAGAGCTGGAATAATTCTTTGCCATGTCCACAAGAAGATAAAAGATAATTAATTCATTAAATAGTAAGAAAGATTAACTGTAGATATTTTAATTTTTTTTCAAAATGCTTTAGTGGGAAAGTACGGGAATAAATTGCCTGAATGTAGCTTTTCCCATGGACGACAAGTAGATAACCAGGTCACAGAAATGACGTAGACAAAATGATGCCTTAATGTAAGAGAATATATTTAAGTGATAATTCAATATGTCTTTAAACCCTGTCATTCCATGGTAAATGAGCAAAACGTATGTTAGTTCTCTAGATTTAAATAGAAAAGCTTTCACTTATCTTCCTCTCAATTTTCTCAGGGATATAAAATCCCACACCTTCCTTTTCTCTCTATCTGTAGTTGCTTGTAACTTTCTCTGACTTTTATTGTAGCCTCTAGCTCCTATATTCCTTGTCCATAACAAGGTAGCAGCTATAATGCTTCAGTCTTGCTCATGCTATTCACCTTGGGTTTCAGGCATTAGCAAGGCTATCCCTTGCTTTCCCACTGAAGAAGGTAAGGTTGTTGTTTGGGTTTGGTTGGTTGGTTTGGTTTTTTGTTGGGTTTTTTGTTTGCTTTTTCCCCTGAATATTTTTTTTCTCTTTGACCATGAAGTTAGGATGAACATTCATGTATGGTAGTCATTCATTTCGTTCACCTGTCTCCATTGTCCACACATTCTCTAATGTTTCTGTGACAGGCTTTAAGAATTTTTGTGACTTTTAACTTCAGACCACCATCTTTCCTATCTAGAAATTGTTCTCTGCCAGAAATACAGTGTCCATCTTATTGACTTGAGAACTTCAGCTGGAATATGTAGAAGACGAGTGAGTTTCTAAAGCAGAAGATGGTGTTTGTCGTAAGGTATATAGTGTTATCAGTCCAGATTATCTAGTTTGTCTCTTGCTTTTCAAGAAGACTGATTGTGTTGACCAGAGTAAGGTTCAGCTACTTTTCAATTGACATAGGTATTGCTACATTTGTTCTTTTAATTCAGTATTGCTTTGGATTATACCCTAGAGCTGTATACCAGAAAAACATAAATCTTCATAAGATCTGTAGACCATTGAATGTTCAATATATGTGCAATATAAGAAGTGAAGGTAACAAATGTTTCACTTCCTAAGGATCTGATGGCTCATACCTACTTAGTGTGAAATGAGGCTTAAATAGGATGTTTACTTTCTAGTAGACTTGGGGTACCTCATAGCATTTGTAAAGTATGTTTTGTCTTGAAATGAAAGTAATCATGGGCAACTACTGTGATTATTGAGGACCTATGCTCATTTGTTCAAGTATGGGTATGCTAGGGAAATTTGATTCCAGTTCCTCTCCTGGTTCTCAAAGATATATTTTCCTTCTAAATTTCACTTGCATGCAACTCTGTCCAAAAAACTGATTGAAAGTTTTAATTTTTATTACACTGAGTTTGTCCCAGAATAGCTTATATTTTTAGGAACTAGCTAGAAAGTCTAGTTGCTGTGGTTTTGATTAGCTGGGAAACATCAGACTTGTACTCTCTACTTCCTTATTTCACAGAGAAGAGTACCACCAATTTTTGAGTTCAGTCTTAGTCATACATCCTTATTTGCAGCAAAAATATTTATATTCCAGGCAGTGTGTGGGACATGTTATTATTTGTAAATGGTTCTAGTTAACTTATTCTCCAGCTTCAGGATCATATTAAGTAAACAAAAACTAATTATCAGCTTGTTCTGATAGAATTAATCTCACTCTTTTCATTGAGTTACTCTGAAGGAAGAACTTGGGGGGTTTTTGCAGGCAACAAAGATATTCCAGTAAATATCAATCTCCTGAATATTCTTTTAAAATAATATATTATTAAATACCTCTGTAAATACATATTTCTATGAAAAAGACAACCTAGGCATTTCGTTGCTTTTAACTTCACCTTCTTTTCTTCCAAGAGATATGTAATGTATTTACATTTAAACAAAATGTGTCATAAATATTGAGACATATTTGTAAGTTATAATATATTATTTTTACTGTGATTAATAACTGATATCTGGATTTTTTTTATTTTTTTTTGGTGACCTGTAACAAACTTTTTGCAGTATAGAAATTGCAACATACCTAGACACACCAAGTTTGAAAGACAAGTGTACTGACTTGGCTTCAGAAACAAATAAGAATATTTCCTGTCCTCCTGTGGAGACTTTGCAGATGGCTAAAAATTTTAGTACATTTTTAATTTTGTAAGAAATAGATAATCTTCTCCAGAATGTGAGCATAGGGTGAATATATGGACTGAAAAATACAGACTTAACCGTGTTAGTGAAATGGATCCGTGTTTCTGTCTAAAACAATTTTTAGAATGTTCTTAGATGTACCATTCATTCCTGGTCTGTAAATTGAGAGACTAAGGCAGTTAAGTCAAAAGTGACTTTCCATTTATGAAGGAGGCATGGGTAGGCTCTTTCCTGAATGGACTTACTTGTACTGTAGACAATGAACTGTGAAAGGTAAAGTACTTCCGGGTCCTGTTGCCTTTGGTCAACCTTAGCATTTACTACATTTCTGCCACTATAGTGGCAATTGAGGGTGAGTTTCAGATTACTGGTCCAAATTTCCTCTCTTGCTCCTTTACATCAACTTTCCTATAACAGTGGCCCCCATGCTATGAGCTCATCTTTATAGTATTCTTCAGAGGGGACAGCAACAGGAAACAAAATAAGTGTCATCAACCTGCCTCTTGCCAGTGCATAGTTGCAAAAAAGAGGAAAACAAAACCATAGAAATAACATCTGCAGCTCTGAAGGATACTCTGGACAGCTAGTGGGGATCTTTCTGTTGCTGATCTTGCACACTGTTGCAAAGCATTGAGAAGTGGTAGCTTTTAGAAATTTATTCTATTTATGCAATTGTTTTTGCTGGAAGAGACCTGTAAGATCATAGAGGTCAACTGTGAACCTAGCCCTGTCAAGTCCACTACTAAACTATGGCCTTAGGTGGCATATCTATGTGCCTTTAAAATACTCCAGGGATGGTGACTCAACCACTTCTCTGGGCAGCCTGTTCCAGTGCTGGACAAGAGTTCCTGTGAAGAAATGTTTGTGTAATATCTAATCTAAACCTCCTCTGGCACAAACTGAGGCTGTTTTCTCTTGTCCTACTGCTTGTAACTTGCCTGGTAGAAGAGACCAACACTCACCTTGTTTCCATCTCCTTTCAGGTAGTTGTAGAGAGTGATAAGGTCCCCTCTCAGACTCCTTTTCTCCAGGTTAAATAACTTTAGCTCCCTCTGCTGCTCCTCATAAAACTTGTGCTCCAGACCCTTCACCAGCTCTGTGGCCCTTCCCTGAACATGCTTCAGCACTTCAATGTTTGCCTTATAACAAGGGGCCCAAAACCGAGCATAGGATTCGAGATGCAACCTCACCAGTGCGAAGTGCAAGGGAATGATCACTTCCCTGCTCCTGTCGGCCACACTATTTCTGATACAAACCAGAATGCCATTGACCGTCTTGGCCCCTTGGACACACTGTTGGCTCATGTTCATCCGGCTGTTGACCAACATCCCCAGATCCTTTTCTTCTGGGCCACTTTCCAGCCTCTCTTCCCTAAGTCTGTAGTGATGCATGGGGTGGTAGTGATCCAAGTGCAGGACCCGGCACTTGGACTTGTTGAACTTCAAACTGTTGGCCTCGGCCCATCGATCTAGCCTGTCCAGATCCCTCTGAGGAATCTTCCTACCCTCCAGAAGATCAACACTCCCACCCAACTTGTTGTCACCTGCAAAATGACTGTGGGTGCACTCAATCCCCTTGTCCAATCATCGATGAAGATATCAGACAGGACTGACCCCAATACCAAGCCCTGCAGATTCCTGCGGAATCCCACTAGTGGCAGGATGCCAATTGCATTTTACTCCATTAACCGCTCTTTAGACTTGTCCATCTGTTTCTTAGGAAGTGGGAAAGAGGTCATCCTGACATGAAGTGACTTCTTTTTATGGACAAGTTTCTGTAGCTTTGCTCCAAAAGCATTTAATATCTGGAGTTTCTCAAGGGAATGCATTGAATCACAATTTAACGCTAATGTCATACTCTTGTTACTGATGCAGGGCTTCAGAATTGTTCTTTTTTGGTTCTTTATGAGAATTCAACAACACTGAGGGTCATGGATGGGGGAAAATTACTGTCAAAACGAGCTTTCTTCTTTATATCCCCAAAAGTGTTGGAAAACTTGCATTTATTGATAGCGATTTCTGCTTCACTTTATAAATGAGATTTGCAAAATGTAATTGTACAATACTTCTGCTAGTTTTCCTGGAATTCCTGCTGTTTTGGAACTAATTTCTCAGCCAAGAAAGAGAGAATTAAGTATTACATTTATTTCCTTGGAACAGAAAAACAATTAAATAATCATATTTATAATCCTACTCCTCTGAAAGTGTTTCAGTCTTCCCTCTCCCACCCTGACTCCACTTCTGAAATTATGTAAATGCTTGAATGCAATAGTGTCTGATAGCTAGACGTTTTATAAGGAAGAGTATATGAAACATAATCACATAAACAAATCATGGTTCACTTCAACTTTTCCCATTATTTATTTGCTGCTGCTTTTTTGTTTTATCTAGGATATGTATATCCTACCTGCCTTCTTGTACTGTACATAGCACTCAGATCATGTCCCTGTAAAATAACTGGCAACTGTTGCTTCTCCTTCTCTTGATTGTGGTTTTAGTTATCAGAATAATAGGTGTCTGGGAAAGGTTCTCTGCATTTTGTTTTGGTGGTTTTTATTTTGTTCCCCCCTCTCCAACTACACTTTAATTTGTACTATAAATAAGTCTACTGTAAATCAGTCTACACCAGTCTGAAGTTACAGAAATGTGTGGTCAGAATGGTTGCATCATGAAAAAGCCAGTAATTAATAAAGAAAGTTTAGGAGTAAGAAAGAGTCATGTACATGATGAACTGGACGATTGAAACACGAGACTCAAGTATACATATTCATACATAACAATCAGTGTCTGGCAGGGTAGGCATTTAAGCCAAGATCTTCAGAGAATTGGGTATCTCTCTCTTTTCACTGTTGTAAGTCATTAAACTGCACACAAAAATTCAAATGCAAATTATAATATTTTTCTAAACTGACAAATACAAATTCCTCATTCATGAGTGATTTGATGTATGGTTGCATCAGGGAACTTGGAATTTATTGCAGGGTTTAACAAGATCTGTGTTTTGAAGAGTTTGCCTTTAATGTCTGGCTAGTTAGAAAGCAATTTTGGAAAAGGAAAACATAGAAACAGCACACTTTGTTAAACCAGTGTTTCTTTGGAAATGTTAAAAATATGAACAAGTAACAATTGCAGGTGAGAAATTACTGCTTGTTAGCATTGCCCTCTGGCTAGATATGAAATGCCAAGTATGTCTATGTAGAAACTTGAGCTAGATGTTTGAGATCCTTTAACAAGCACCTGAAAAGAAGCTCTGATCTCTGTAAATAAAACCAGAGGTGACAGTAACACATATTAGACAAAAGCTGCTGACTTGCTCTAGACTTACTGATGTATTTATTGTGTATACACTTGCAGTGTAGTGTAAAAAGTAGGAAAGTACAAGTCATTTTTAGCCTTTTCATTATCTATTAGGGGCAAATTTGAGATCAAGAGACTTTTTCAACAAATGACTTTTCAACTGAAACTCATTTTGTGATGAATCACTAAGTACCATGGAATTAAATTTAATGTCAAGTGTGAAACTGTCATCTCAGTAATCTGTCTTTCTTAAAATGTGAAGGAATTCCTTGAATATTTGGTGCTGTTGCTGTGTATTTTGTGCTATATTACAATTTTTTGTAGGATAAAAGGTAGCTAAAATGACTGATTCTTGTGAAATAGAATTCTTCTTAATAAGCACTATCAAAGGTAAGATTAGTGACAGAAGTTGTTTTTTTTTTGTGATCCTTCCATGAGACCACCTCTTTTTCTGCTAGTCTGAAGCTGAAATGAGCACCTACGGATTACTAGCAATTTTGAAACAGATGCTACTTTAGAGTTAAGCAGGTTTTTGCACTAGCAGGCACCCTTTTCAGTAAGGAATCCTAGGGTTTTTTTGAAAAGAATTGTGAACTGAGATATGATTTCAAACGTTTTATATTTATTAACCTTTTGATAGAACTTTTAAGAAATTACTTCCTAGCAAACAATGTTTTCAACTGGGTTTGGAAAACTTGCTCAGTCTGAAAAAGGAATTTTAAGAATGGAAACATCTAAGTGGTAGTAATAAAGTTTTTGATGCATGCTGCTGCTATCTTGAAATAAAGCCAATGAATAAACACTATTACACCTAATGCTACCATAGCAAATAAAGTTACTGTTTTCTAATTCAAATCTCTACTTGAAATTTACTCCCTGTGGCAAAATTAATGGTCCATGTTGTTTACTAAAAGAGAATGATGTACTGATATTCTTCATGTAAAACAGAAGCTGAGGATCAGTTACCCCAAATTCAATTGCATGCCACCTAGTTTTTCTGGTAATTATCTAGTAATAATTACTTAAGATGCTTGCACAATTTTTAATGTCAATTGATAGAGAATACAAATTCCAGTGAAACATGCATTCTCCCTAAAGCAGTCTGAAGCAACCACCAAAAGGAAGAGGGTTTTACCCTTCTTTAATGTAAGGATTTGCTACTTTAATGCAGCAGGGGAATTGTCAATACTAAATAACCTTTTTTGTAACTGAAGTCCTGTCTCTTTAATTAAGAGGTGATCAGACTGTGTTGCAAGAGGAAGGAGAAAATGCTTTAGAGTGACAAACTTAATCTGCAAGGAGCCCTAGGTAGAGGGATTTAAGGGAAAGCTCAGCTCTAGAATTAACATCACTGTTGATGCCACCCCCATTAAAGACATCTGAGAGGGGAGCTTCTTTGCACTTTCCCTGTGAGAATATCTGGAGGGTCTCTAAAAAAGGCTTTCTGGTTGGTTTGTTACCTTACACATTTTCCTCAATAAATGTCATTTATAGCATAATGCAAGCCCAAAGCGCACAACCCTAATTCTGAACATGCAGACTGTATAGGGAGGGTAGTGAGGAAGTTTGGTGCATGTTGGTGCAAGGATGCTGTACACAGACTCTTGTTTGTATATTTATAATTGGTTTATGTTTCCTGTTAAAAAAATATTTTTCTTTGCAATCTTGTTACTTTAGATTAAGCTCAATGTTTTTTTAAGTTATTAGAAAAAGCAAGGCACTGCTGACATAAGGGTGTGCTGAATTTATAAGTTACTGTCCTCAAACATTCTAAAGTGAGGACTAACTCAAAAGGATCAGAGAGGCAAGCTTAGTACTGACTTCTAGTAACACTAAAGGCTTTGTGGCATGTAGTGAAATACTGGACTATGTGCTTGAACCTCAAAGTCACTAACAACATCATATTTATATAAGATAATTGATTAATACAACTTTTAAAAATCCCACTAATTTACTAGTCATCTGTCTAAATACATTCACTTTTTATGAAGTTATTTGAATACCAGATTTAAAGAGTGGACTACATCTTAAAATGCAATCCTGTGTTATTTTTTCATTTTCCTAAGTGGACCATTTTTCTTTTTCCCAACAATCATCTCTCTTTTGTCCTTGTGAAGTCTAATCGATCATATCCATAATGCATAAAAAACACAAGCTTTCTGAACTGAAGTTGGGGTTCATTTGCTGATGACCGACTTCAGTAGTGCTCAACAAAGGACAAAAGAGTTTGTAATTGCAATTAGATGGGACATGGCGAATGAAGCCTTAATCATCAGATGTAGCATCTTCTAATCTGCCCTTGAATTAAGAGTACTTCATCTTTTTTTCAATATCTATTCACTTTTTTTGAAGTTCAATGACAATCATGGTTTTATTCTGCCATCCTGTGACAATGTGCAATAAGATGGTCATGCATTGTACAGGAAAAAATAGAGAAATTGAGCCACTTGTTCTAAATTTGCCAGCCCTTACTCTCAGAGGATACGGAAGTTCTTGCTTTACTAGAACTTTTACCATTGCAACACTACTTGTGCACCCATTCCATTTGCTGGTGGGTTTGCTGTGGTTTTTTTAGGAAAAACAAGAGCAATAACAAAAACAAACAAACACAAACAAAACCCCAAAACAACAAAAAACCCCAATCAATCTTTTGAAAATCATATTACTAGTGGACTATCTCATGGTACTTTATTTTTGAGATTTCATAGAAATATAACTTTATTCAGCTGGACAGTAGAACCATTAATTTTTTTTAAATTTTATTCATCTTATAGCATGCTCCAAATAACTTTTACTGTCATCTGATACCAGAAGCCCCTTTATTTAGAAAGTCTGCTTCAATAAGGAATAATAACCAATAAAGGACAATAGTTTGTAAATGTTTTTTGATGTTGTTGCTAACAAAAAGCAAGAGTATTCGTAATGATCAAAACTTTTCTGAGAAAATATGCCATCCCCACTGTATAATTTAAATAGATCAAGTATTGAAAGATTTATGTCTCTCTTCAGCTGGCTGGGGAAGCCTTGGCACTATGTTACAGTTACTTTTTTTATGAGCTTTCATTGATCATAGGACCCATCTCTAAGAAAATGTAGAAATCAATGAAAATGTTGCTGATTGAAAATGCTGTACTGCTTGCACAGAGTGGTCAGTACAACACAGGAATATATGTTCATATGGAGATTTATTTGCTTCCTGACATCAGTGAACACTTTTGTAACAGGACTGAAAGCTGAAAATGCATTCTTTAGTTAATTTGAGGATTAATATAAGCTAATGTCTCAATCACTTCTTGGGATAAATGGTAGGTGCTGGTGTCTGTGGATTAATGTCATATAGTTGACAATCATTAGGATAGTCCTAATTTGGGATTTCATTTATTTGTTAATTCTGTTTTAAAATTATTAACCATGTCACGTGGATTTAAAAATACTTTCAGTCATTCCATGTCATGTATTAGGCTATATCAGATCTTTTAAAGTAAGTCTCTAGGTACTGTTCTATCAGTAACAAATGATTACTTTTTACTCAGGAGAAGAGATTGACCCCCACCCCACTACATGCTTCTCTTGGGTAGATATATAGAGAGCAATAAGATCTCCTCTGAGCCTCCTTTTCTCCAGGCTGAACAACCCTAGGTCCCTCAGCCACCCTTCATAGGACTTGTGCACCATGCCTTTCACCAGCTTGATGAGACTATCCCCCAGCTGCTTATAGCTTATTTTATCTACTGATCCTGGCTGGGTAGTTTATAACAGATCTCTCACCAGGATATGCCACCTCATTGGCATTTCCCCTGATTCTTACCCATGGTTCATGGGTAAGAACCACAGACCATGTTATCACCTTCATTAAGCTCTAGGCAGTCAAAGCTAATCATAACATACAGGGCTACCCCACTGCCTCTCCTTCTTTGCCTAACCTTTCTGAACGGTTTATAGTCATCTGTTGCAGCACGCCAGTTGTGAGAGTTGTCCCACCATGTTTCTATGTTTGCAACTATGTCAGTTTTCCAGTTGCACAATGGCTTCCAGTTCCTCCTGTTTGTTTTCCATGCCAAATGCATTGGTGTCGGTGCACTTGCTGGGCTGTTGATCCTGACAGCTTTTGGGCTAAACGAACTCTGATTCCATGGGTTTTAATAGATCAATAACTGATGATGTACCTTTGCTGCTGCATCCCTACCTCCACTAAGATGGTAGACTAAAGGACATTGCTAACATGTCATCCCTCAAACATTGGCAGACTTACCTCTAATGAGACTGGGTTTATCCCTTTCCCTTTTCCAATCTAGTTTAAAGCTCCCTGTGAACCCTGCTGACTCTTGTGCGAAGATTCTCTTCTGCTTTTGAGACAAGTGTACCCTGTCTGTTGCCAGTAGGCCTGGTGTCATGCTAATTGACCCATGATCAAAAACCTCAAAATTCTTCTGGTGACACCAGGCTCAGAGCGAAGTATTGATCTGCTGGCTCTTTCTGCTTCATCCCTTATCATTCCCCACATCCGAAAGCATGGTAAACACTGATTTTTTTTT
>VXAY01007070.1:518778-533344 GCA_013399855.1 Oxyruncus cristatus
TTTTTTTTTTTTTTCATTCTCCTGATTCCTTAATCAGTCATTTCAAGGCTCTGAAATCTCTCTTGACTGCCTTTGGACTTCTTGTTGCAACTCCATTGCTGCTACTTGAAAAATCAATAGTACATAATAATTCAAGGACTGTACCAGGGCAGAAAGCAGTCTTCATGTCTTTAACCCAAATCTCAGAGAGACAGCACACTTCTCTAAAAAGTGGATCTGGTTGATATATTTGGCCTTCATTTCCTCTCAGGAGTGAGTCTTCTATGACAATGTCCCAGGTCTTTTACTTCATGGAAGCAATTTTGATGCGGGGTGAAAGCTGATGTATCCTTGACAACATCTCCAACCTAGGTGGACTGTCTTCCATGTTATTGTTCAGTTTTGTTTGAAAAGCAAGGGAACCTGGGAAGATGGAGTAATCAAAGGGGGGGGATGTGTCCTCTGTGACCACCATTGCTCTCAATCCCTTAAATTACTGTGTTCAGCCAGGTGGAGTGAGGATAGAGGATCCTCCAAGTCATGCATCCTGTCCCCTGGTGAGGCCTGTTCCATTATTTTTTTCTTGGATTCCCTGACATCCCTCTACCTACTCACCACCTCTCAGAGCTCAGTCACTAAGTGAAGGAGTTCATCTGCCTGGGCTGTTCTTTCCTCTAGAACTAAGCAGAAAGAAGAGTTGGAGGAAGAGGTTCTCATTTTTTCAGTTAGAGTAGTAACATTTAAACAATAATTAGTAGTAAAGTGGTAAATGCAGTGCATTTAACAAATGCAATGTCAAGCCAAATCTAATATAGTTAATGTATCTCTGTTTCCTTTTGTTTTTCAATTGTCCTTCTCTTTCCATGAGAGTAGTGTATGAGACTGGTTAGAAAAACACATTTCTGGTTTGACTAGCTCTTCCTTACTATGCCACCCACTGGTTGCACAAATAGCCCCAGTGGTTGTGAATCCGAGAAATCCGGTAAAGAAACCACTCAGAAGCTTTTGGTTGTTTGAGCAGCAAAGGTATTTATTTGTTGGTGTTGGGAGCAAGTGTGGTTCGCACCACAAAGCTCTTGCTTGAAGGTAGCCATACAAAATAGGGTAGTTTATACAGTCTAACTGCTATGATTACAACATCTTACCTACATATTCATATGATTGTGACATCTAATCGTACATATTGATAATAGGTGGAGTATAAGTGGAGCTCAGGCAGAGCTTGGGGTGGAGCTTTTCTTCGCCCTCAGTTCTAGGGGTACATCTGCCTTTCTTCATCATTGAGTCTGGGGTCTCTGTAGTCTTTCTCAATGTGACCTCTCTAACTTTCCATTGTCTTTGCCCCAGTCACTGAAGCTTGGAGGGATCCCTTAACAACATAAGCAGAGGAGATATGGAGGGGAGAGTTTTCTCAGAGCAAAATAACTTGGTTAACTCTTCTTAGGCCTTGCTCTTGTTTCAGTTGCAAGTCCTTTGAAGCAGTCGTGGGAGAGATAACCCATTGGTTGGGAGATACGTGGATGTTCTGCACTTGAGAACAAACTTCTAGTTTTGGCCCATCTTAACTAATGGTTGAAGTTCTTATACAGATGTCATAGGGAGGAAACACAGAACAGCTAGCATACTGGGATTTCTGTTTTGAGCAGGACTTGCAGAATGTTACGCTACTGCATGTAATAAGAAGTCAGTACTACTTTATCACTTAGCCACTTTTCTATTCTGGAAGTCACAAAAGTTCTTGTGGATTTTTTTAATGTGAGCTAAACAGTTCTCAGCCATGTAAACTTATATTCCAGGAGTCTCTTGGAGAAGCATGTACCTGTGACAGTTTCTTTTTCTTTTTAATCATATTAATTATGATTATCCTGGGAAAGGATGACAGAACAGATGAGTACAATCTCTAGCCCATTCTTATAAGTCAGGGAAACAGCAAATGTGTCCTTGTAATAAGTCACTTCAATAATTGTTGCAGTTTTCAGCATAGTCAGTTGTGGTTAGAAGTTAATATAGATGCTTCCAAAGCGTTATACAGCTAGAGTTCCTTGGTATGGTGTTTTTATAGAGTGATTTGATGTCTGAAGAACATTCAAAAATCTGAGACTCTAAAATCTTGACTGCACTAGGACTTAGTAGGTCAGGTAGTTCTCTGTCATCAATATTGAGTGTTTACTTGAATGTAGGTAGTAGAAATTAAGATTTAAATAATCAACCTCTTAGCTAACTGTAACCACCTAAGTAAACTATGAAGATAGGATGTGATTTAATTTCATTTTAATGAAAATTTCCACAGTGACAACATTATCTTTGTTTTAACTATTGCAGTATTAGTAATTTCCATTTTTTACTGATCAAAAATGAGTCAGATGAATAAATGACTTTTTAGTTGGCTAATTAGAGAGATATGACTGAACAAAGTTCTAAATACTGACAATTACAGCTTTTGAGAAACGAGGCAAATATTTTTATTTCTATATTCAGTAATAATATATAAAAAGGATCATTACTTAAGTTTAATTTCTGAGGTAAACAAGATCTCATCAAGACACAACAAATGATACTGGAAACCTGGTGCAGTGAAAGAAGTTATTCCGTGTTGAATTATAGAGTCAATGAAGTATGAAAATGATGACATTTAATATCTTAAAAGAAGGCTGCTTCAGGAACTGTTTCGGCACTTTAAACTGGTATCTCATAATTTGGTCTCACCTGGCCAATCCAATATCACAGTATATCTGCCAGCTTTTCAAACTCTGTTTCTGGTACTGCTATCTGATTTAGAGAGAAAAAGATGATAGGACAGTATGCAACAATAAATGTGATATTTATAGACATTTCAAATCAGGCCACTTTTATGATCTGTACTGTTTATGAAGCTTAAAATGCCATTAATTTCAGTATACAGTAATATGAATACTACTTCAGTAAGATAAATTCGCCTATTTACATGACTTTTCCATTTCTCTGGTATTAGTGAAATAGAAAGACGGTGAGATCCTCTGGCTTCTGCATCCAAGCCAGCACTGCCAGCACTACCAGCACTACCAGTTGGGGGAAGAGTGATTGGGAAGTTACCCAGTGGAAGCAGGCTGAACATGAGCCAGCAGTGTACCCAGATGGCCAAAAGGGCCAATGGCATCCTGGTCTGTATCAGGAACAGTGTGGCCAGCAGGAACAGGGCAGTGATTGTCCCTCTGTACTCTGCACTGGTGAGGCCCCATCTGCAATCCTGTGTTCAGTTCTGGGCCCTTCACTGCAAGAAAGAAATTTTGGTGCTGGACCCAGGGAAGGGTCTGGAGCACAGGTCTTATGAGGAGTGGCTGAGGGAGCTGGGCTTGTTTAGCCTGGAAAAAGGGAGTCTCAGGGAGACCTTATCACTCTCTACAACTACCTGAAAGGAGATTGAAGTGTGGTGGGGATCAGTCTCTTCTCCAGAGCAACTAAATATCAATATAAAGCTGAGAGTTTATGCATAAGAGTATCTACTTAGCAAGTAATCAAGCTGGAATAAAAAGGAAAGAAGCACTAGGTCTAGGAGAACATTGGTTATGCTGCTGTCAATTAGTATGAACATCAATGTACCAAGTGATGTTTTTGATCACTACAAAGATTTTTGAAAAAAAAAAAAATGTCTTTTAACTGTACCTTTAAGTCTATCAGACCCTTATGATGACCCCCTCATGTTAATGAATCCCATATGCTTAGCTCTGAAAATTGTTTCATCTTTCCAACTATTAATATTTATCATGCCGGGGTTTATAGTCGTAGACCATATCCTTATTAATAAAACATTAATCGCTGAGTTGAACAGCAGGCATGTTCTGTAGCAGAGCAGGATATCATGATGTATGGGGGAAGGGAGTGTTCCTGACACGAGGAAAGATCAGGGAAATGCTGAGACCTACCAGGAGCTGCCAGCTCCCATGAGAACAGCTGATGAGTTGTGGGTGGGATCTGGAGTAACAGTGGCCACCCCTGATGCCCACAAAGGACATCCCTGGGGAGTGCAAGTGACCAGGAGCACAGTGATCAGGATGGGCAGACAGGCTGTGGCATGTCAGCCACAGCATGGTGCAGCACTTTGCACAGGAGGGCACACAGGGAGGGTACTTCTTCAAAGGAAAGACGTTCCACTGGCCAAGTGCAGACACTTGAAGAACCACCATCTGTTGGAAATAGAACACAGCAGGGTATATGAAATCCTGGAGGTTCCTGTAATGTATTCATGATAGCTTCCTTCTTTCTCCATCTGATAGAGGAACCATCAAGGAAAGGTGAGGACCTCTTTCTCATCAACAGGCAGGGGTTGATTGGGAATGTGAAGCCCAAAGGCTTCCCTGACTGCAGTGACCATGAAATGATCATTAAGGCAGCAAGGAGAGTGTACAGCAAGCTCACTAACTTGGATTTCAGGAGAGCAAGATTTTGACCTCTTCAGGGTCTGCTTGGTAGAGTCCAAGGGACTGGAGCGAGGAGAGGCCCAAGCAAGCTGGTTTATATTCAAGGGTCACCTCCACTAAGCTCAGGAGTGATGCATCCCAACAAGAGGAAGACAGGCAAAACCATTAGGAGGTTCATGGATAAACAAGAAGCTTTTGGACAAACTTAAGCACAGAAAGGAAGCTTGCAGTAGGTGGAAGCAAGGGCAAGTAGTCTGTGAGGAATATAAAGAGGTTGCCTGAACAGCCAAGGATCAGATTAGGAAATCTAATGCCCTGATAGAATGAAACCTGGCTAGGCATGTCAATAACAAGAAGAAAAGCTCCTATGGGTATGCACCTTCTAGCAGACTTCCAGTACTTAAAGGGGGCCCTCAAGAAAGCTAACGAGGAACTTTATAGTAGGGCAGACAGTGACAGAGCAAGGGGGATTGACTTCAAACTCAAAAAGAGCAGATTTAGATTAGATTTTACTGTGAGGGTGGTGAGGCACTGGAACAGGTTGCTCAGAAGTTGTGGATGCCCCATCCCTGGAAGTGTTCAAGGCCAGGTTGGATGAGATGTTTGCGCAACCTGTGGGAGGTTATAACTAGATGATATTTGAGTTTCCTTCCAAATCAAACAATTCTGTTTCTATGATTAAAGGACTGCTAAGAGAAGAAGCAGGATTTTTTTTTATTAACTTTGAATTACTTTAGATAAAGGGAAACTGCGATAAAGAATTGATTCCTCGATGGTGAAGAGGCTAGAAAACATTCCTGTGCTAGTCATGAAGGCAGAAACTAACCCTCTTTCAGTTCTTCCTCTCCTCAGCTGTTTGTTTATTGGAAATTTTGTTTATGTTTAATGGATAAAAGTGTTGTTTTGTTTTTTTTTCTGCTGTGACTTCAAATTACAACAAGTTGTATAGAAGAATTTTGTGGATGATTCTACTTTTTTGATAGCAAAGATTTCTAAACTTCTATGCCTGCTTAATTTGAAGTTTTCAGGAAAATAATTCAGTGCTTCTTCCTTGAAAAGTTAAAGTATGGAATGAAGTTAAATAAAAGTATCTTCTAAAGTTGATCGCTGGCATCTCTTGAACACTCAACACTCCATGAAAAAATCCACAGTCTTTCCTTATTTGGTAGTTCTTAAAATTGACCTAAGTTACAATATATGTTAAATGTGGAACGTGTTCCAACTGCTACCATTATCAAAGATAATTGTGGGAAGGGAAAGGAGTGTTTTGTAACTCACCCATGGATAGTTTGACCAAGACCTGACAGCAGGATCCAGATTTTTGACTAGCATTCTAGTCTTCCTTTGGCATGCTCCCACTCATTTTAATGTTATGGTGATAGTTACTAAAACAATATATAACTTGACATTCCAGGTGATCAGGGGAATATAACCTGACAGCATTTCATAACACATTCTTTGACTTGTCAGCTACATACAGATATTTAAGAACTTATTGACATAGTAAGTATATGAACAGCTTTTTGTTTTAATTAACTTCTAATGGGTGAGAGAAGCACATGTAAAGCAAATCACAATTCAAGAGATGGCTGACATCCCATGACAGCACAGCTAATCAATATAAAAGCAGCTGAGACAACATATCTCTGGCACCGTAATAAACTCCATACTTTAGGTGTACAGGTCCCCTGTAAACAGTTGGATGCCAAATTTTCAGTTCTGATTATAAGTAAACATCATGACCCAATCACATCCATCTCAAATACTGACATTTCTTTCTCCAAGAAAATACTGTTTTGACAGTTCTGTGTGATTCCTCTTGCACAATTGTAAAGATCACAAAGGTATTTTAAAAACCCACACAAATAATCCATTCTATTTTGAAGTCTATATATACACAAGAATAAAACTTTTGGATTTAAACACTTTTGCTCTTGCAATCACAAATTGGGCAATCCCCTAACTTTCTTGTCTAATGCTAAAAGGTGGAAAAAAAACCCCCAAACCTGATAAAATATAATCAAAAGATGGTTTTTATGAGAAAGTAGTGACTTCTTTAACTTTCAGTCTGCCCTCACCTTCTTAAAACAATTATTCCATCTGTATATATTTTCTTTCTCTCTGATTCTTGGTTGAAGAGGAGCTTTTGGCTATCTTTTGATTGCTGTACCTTTCCATCATGCACACTTCCACGTGGTTGTAGGAGATCTAAACAAGACTTTCGTATACTTCCTTCTTGTATTTCAACTTTGCAGTGGTATCTGTTTTCAGGAGTGAGATGAAGGCTTGTTTTTAAAAGAAGTTTAGATATTTACTGCTTCTACTATGAATGACCATACAAATCTATGTGTGCTGCTATGTCCTACAGGGTTTGGATACATCAGAGTAAACCTGACATATGTGTTTAGATAGAACCAGAGGTTGGCATATGGGGCACCTAAATTTTTTTAAAATGTTGCTTGGCAGAGCAAAAGTTTTACCTTCAGGAGCAGCATAAACAAGGTATCATCTATATGCTGGAGTGTTTCCTAATGTTTAGTAAGAATTATGGAGGTTAAGCCTAGAGCACCATAACTTTACCTTGTAAATACGTGGGATAGAGATTACAAATAAGTTAAACACCTGATTTCCATTTAATTTCGGTAGTGCTGGGACTCCAGAGTGCCGTAATGACCAGATCTTTGTAAAATCATCTACACTTAAAAATGAGTCATGGAGGTGGTTGTGGATTCCTCTAATGTAAAGAATTACCTATTTAAATAAAATTCTGCAGATTGTAGGATTGAATAAAAGCATATCCTCTTTCATAAGAGAAAACTGAAGGAAAAGAGAGGAAGATAATCCATGGGAATATTTTCTTCCACTTGAATACAGTAAATGAAGGTGAACAAAGTTAATAAAGACTAAAAATCAACCTTTCAGGCTTAAGGATATGGTGTCAGACTGTGGAAGTGTTCACTCATCAGCATTTAACAATTTAACTCCAGGAACATAGAGCAAGTTACCTCTGTCCTTTCTAAAATGAATAGCTTAGGAAAAGCCTTTGAAATGATTGAATGATTTAAGAAATTTCACACAGGCAGGACACCTGTGTAATGCTATGAAGTAACTTAAATTCTTCTTACCCTTATTTCAAGTGTTTAAAACTGACTCTGTGTGTATCCTTTTTCTCCAATATATATTATATTCTGATCTCATATTCTGTGCGTTGGTCATATGATTTGTGCTGTGACTGTAATGAAACGATCCCTCCCCTGGGGAAAACACAAAACCTTCATCTTCTCTGTAGGCGTTAAACTCTGCTGTGTTATGCATGACCACACTTTCTTCAAAGCGCATTCTGTTAGTGTACATCATTCAAAGCACTGCAAGGAATTAATGGTCCTCTTAAGCAAAGCACTTAATTCATACACTTCATTTTACAGCTAGAGTAGTCCAAAAGAAAAAACAAGATCAACTGTGTGGCTTCCACCTTCTTAAACTGAGGGTAGTAGGTACCTTGGGTACCTAGAAGTCACTTTAGAACTTTAAAATTTGTTTGTTTCTGTATAAGATCATTGGAAGACGAATTGATGAAACTTCTAAGTCAGTTGAGTATTTCAAGCATTAAATTATCTTGAAAGCGTGACACTTAAGGTGCCCTTATACAGAAAAAAGTCATGAGAAAGTGAATAATTTTACTTTTTATTGGTTTTACTACCTGTCTAAATATTACATAGATCTTATATATTGAAAGGTAATAGTAATAATTAAAAGTACACATGAAGGTTGCTGTGAATATTTCTAACTCCTGTGGTAAAATAGTATGGGAACAAATACTTGGAAAAGTTATCTTAACATGTGAACAAAATTTCATGTGGAAAGAGTTGTATTGGGGATTTTCTCCATTCAGAAATTTGATTTTGAAAAGCCAAAGTCCTTTCAAATGTCATTTTGGACAGAATAGTTCTTCATAATATACAATAAAATTGGATGAAAATATTTAAAGTACAAAGTAAGATAGCTTCAGTATAAAATGAGGAAGGAGAGAATGCATTTGACTAGGCAGTGTATCTCTTCTCTATCAAGCAGCTCCTTGAAAATGTTAGGGGGTGTTGCTTTCGTGTTTTCAAAATCACTTTTTTGTTCTTGCATGATTACATCTAAATATATCTTGAATAAATAGCATGACCTGCGAGTGCTGAAATATTTACATATGTCAGGTAACCTAGCAATATTTTAAGAAATATTTGTCTCCAATCATTTGAATAAATGTGTATTTGAAAGTAAACAACAAATGATATCATATAACAAACCAATACCTTGAACTCAGTTTGTATATGTTACTGCAAATTTGTTTGTAATGCAAAGATGAAAAGCTCTTAGTACCTGCTTGCATTTCAGAATATCTAAAGAAAAACTTTTTTTGTTTTTTAAATAACACTTCAAAACTTGTGAGAACTAGTTTTATAGTAGTTTGTGTAGATAAAATCTATGAAGTGTTCCCCAGTAGGTACATAAATAGAACGTGGCGGTTTCAGTGTTATGATCTGTTTTTAATTTGAAGAGCGTTTTTATCTCAGACTTAATTGTCTAACAAGTAAAAACTGTAGTTCATAAAATGATGATAACAGTCAAATTTTTTATTTTTTTTTTTTTAAATGAGGAAGGAAAATTGTAAGTCTATGTAAAGATTCTGGCCCAAGGATCAGTTTGAGTGGAAACAACCCATCTTTCACTATCTTACCCTACTTGGCATCTGAGCTACGAGGATGAGTTAACAGAAAGCTAGATGGCCTAAGTTTATTAATACATTGTCGTAAACCTGAAGTCTGAATTTTGCTGAGCTCTGCTGTCAAAATACAATCTGTAGTCTGTATTGCAGTAGTATTTCCCTTCCCTGATTCCTGGTTTTAGACTTTTGTTTTCTGAATACCAACCCCGAAACAACATCCAGTAACAGTCAGGGGACTTCACGACTACCAGCCTCCAGGATTGTGCTCTTTGCAATACAATTGCCCAAAGCCTTTCAGTGATGTTACTAGGCACTGTGCTACTTTGGAATAACATAGCACTTAAGGACAGTATATTGGTGAGACATCCCTGTGGATAGAGAGCCCAGTGCAAATGGGTTTATTTAATTGCCTGTAATTTTGACTTTTTCTTTGGCAATGGGGAAAAGATCATTGTTAAGTTTTAAATACCAGTAAAACTAACTTCTGTTCTGAGCTGTTCATCAGCCTGCTCAGGAAAGACATCCAATTTTTTTTTTTTTTTAATCCTGATAGAAATACCCTAATATTGGCTCAAAAATCAAGTAAAACAGGCATAACACCCACTCCATGTTCCAAGATATCATATGTTATACGGTAAGATATCAACATCCTTTCGGTTCTACAGAAGCTTTTGAACAGGGCTTTCTGCTTACTTTTAATGCCATACACGTTTCATGTTAAGGGATGGGCTAGGCAAAAAGACAGTCATTCAAATACTACTCAAGTCAGTAGAAAATCCCAGAAATAATTAGGCTGGTAAAGACCTCTGCGATCATCAGGTCCAACCTATGACCTAATAACACCATGTCAGCTAGACCATGGACTACATGTCATGTCCATTCTTTCCTTTAACACCTCCAGGAATGGTGATTCCATCACCTATTTACGTGGCCAGCCCATTCCAATGTCTAATCACCCTTAATGAGAAGAAATTCTTCCTAAAGATTTCTTCTTCTTCCTAAAGAACAATTTATTCAAAAGAAGAAAGAGATCTGCAGTCTCTGGAATCTATCATCTTTTGGAGTAGATGAGCTTTAGTCTTTGGATCTCTTGGTAAACATAAGATCAAATCCCTGTTATATATGTTTAAGTTTATTAAAATAAATTAAATCTCACAAATACTTTTATTAAATTAAGAAACTCTGGTCTGCTTCATTACAATTAGTCCTCTGACATCACATTAATTGTTGGAACCAATGCTGAGGTAAGTGAAGCAGTCACCAACAGGAAGTGTTTAATTTACACACCAGTGTACTGAATAATATAAATATTAAAACACCATCAATAAAAGGCAATTATTAATATATAATCAACTAACTTTGTATTAAAAAACCAGTCATATGAAAAAAAATATGAAAGGAACAAAACACTGCCTTGTGGGTGGGATGTATGTAACATACTGCTACATGACTTGCATGATCACTGAACGTTTTTTTTTTCCCCCAAAAAATAAACTGGAAATACAGACTGTTTGCCTGTATATTATGCTTTTCATCATTATATGGGCTAATTTTACTTCTCTTAATGGAATCTTCCATTGAAGTAAAAAAATAATATTGAACACCTGGCTAGTGAGTAACCTTGCATCCACAGGAAAGGGCTAAAGGTATTTTTCAAAATCTCCCTTGGATGAAGAGCAGATGGGAATAAAAGTTGTTGCCACTGAAACATGTTCATGTAAAAAATGCTATTGCCATGAAATCTGACATATAGATAAACTAAAAAGCAATAATCTACAAGGGTGTTTAATTGGTTCTTGGTAATTTATGCTAGTGCATATTTTGCAACTATTTATGGTCAAATTTTATGGTAAAGATTTTGAAAGATATAAATATTGTCTATATTTTTCATGTCAGGGAATACAGAAAAGATTCTTATTATAAAAATTACAGAAAACACAAATTATCCTTTTCTATTTTTAAAGCAAATTAAAGAGTGTAGTACATTTAAGAATTGTAGTGCCTTTAAAATGTGAAGGAAGTAATTGCATTTTCATGCTTGTCATGTTATCATTCTTTTTCATGTTTTGGTAAGTACATTACTGAAAATGCTCAATAAAAAAATGCAAACAAGATGACTAGTACAGCAAGCTGTTATATTTTGCTCTATTACTATAGAAAGCTGCTGCCTCACTTTAGTATGGGTTGGTGGTTGTATGGTACAGAGTAGTTGTTGAATTAGATGGGTCCTTGTATAAATGGCAATGAAAACCAATGCCTCTCCTTTACTCAGCTCTGGAACTATCCTACAAAATTGCTTTAAACATTTGGATGGCTTTGTCAACACTTAATGAATTTTGGCCATCATAAATCTCAGATGCCCTCCCTGAGTAAAACCCCAAATTATCACAGTTTCACAGCCTAAGCTGCCCTTGCCATATGGTGAGTGCAAATGTTTCTAAAGCAGCAAATGTTCTGTCAGGGGTTCTCAGTGATGTTTTGACTGGATTGCTCTATTATCTGAACAAGTCTGCCAAAAGAAAGCACCTGCACAATGAAAAGTGTACAGAAGCTGCCAGTGTGTAGCAAGGGAAGGAAAGTGAAACATGTAGTGACAAGTTACCTTGTCATCAGAAGATATGCTGTGTAGGTTATGATAGATTTTACTCCACACCTGATATCACAAAATATCTCTTGCAAAAAAAAAAAAAAAAAGTTGAGGATCATGTGTGTGTGAAAGAACTAGCTTAGCTCCAGTAACCTTCTGCCCTTGAAGGTGCCAAGTCATAGCTTGATATACTGTAACAGCTTATGAAACAATAAACCCCTCAATGGCTTCCTAGCCAGACCTTTCCAGAGAGGTTATCAAACAACTGGCAGAGAGGGTAGATGCATTCCTTTTCCATATTCAATTTTGTTTTAGTTCTAAGATGCCAATGCTGTATGCAGATTTTTATTCTCTTGGATGATCTGGCCTGGAGCATTTCATTCATTTATTATAATTGATAGCTAAATATGCAAATGCATTAAAGAACTGACAGCATTAAAATTATTTTTACTCTTCTGAGGAGGAATACTTAATGAGATCCCTTTGCTGTAGTCCACTTTTCTGGACTTTATATAATCTGTAAGTAGATTAAATTTGTTTTTCACAGAAAAGTTTCGCATGAACGACATATGACAACTTATCAGTTCTGTATCTCAGTTTACAGGTCATTGCCATTTTTGTCACTGAGAAGAATAAGGAGTTATACTGCACCTGTTGTTCTCAAGAAACAACAGAATTCAATCTTACTAGTAACCAGAAGTGTGTGAAGTGTTACCAGGACGTGATCTCTGTGCAAATCCTCTGATTCAGGCTTTATACTTTAAATTTTACTCTGTCATGGAACTGAGGGAAGTGGTCCAGAGAGGGAATTTTATATCAGCTCAGGGGAACAGAAGTGGCCTCTGACAGAAGGGAGGGGTAAGGGAAAAAAACAAAACAAAACAAAACAAAACGCAACTGGATGGTGGGATAGGGTGGGAGTTTGGAGATCTCCCTCCCAGTAAAATAGATTAGACCAGAGTGGGAGTAGATCAAAAATCCAAGGAGAAAAAATGGGGGAAGATAGTATAGTTATTGGTATTAACAGTTTTACAAGAGTCTTTTAGGATAGAGTTTTGAATTTATTCCCACTGTAGAGAAGGATCTGTTAATGGGTTTAAAATTTCCAATTTAAGGTCACTAAAATTTAACTGTCCTTCCAGATACATCTTTGCATATTACCATTCTAAATTTTTCCATAGTAAGTTTTCATCAAAGATAAAAGGAAGAACTGGTTTATTAATCAGTGGCCTCACTAAAAGTTTATCTCAGTGTGCCTAATCTCCTACCTACCACAGGGTTGGTGCAGCTGTTACCCAGACACTGTGTAAAATGTCACTTGCGTACTATCCAAATGTCAGCTGTCTAGAGGTTTTGAAATACTTATGTTGCAGACCATACTGTAACAAACCTTGTCAAACACTGAATAGTTCTCAAGACCTGGGACGTTCTACTCCTCAGTAAAGCACTGTGTTGAATAAGCTAATTTGAAATTACTAGAGCATGTGTCTTACCGTTTAAAAGCCCAACTCAGAATAAAGGCAAATGTGTGGAAAATTTTTGTTGTCTGATAGAGACAGGGTGGTCGCTGCTATCAGCATTTTAGTAATTCATGGAGTGTCGAAGTGATATTCTGACTTGCCCTTACCTAAAGTATGTTTTGGGTGTTTAAAGACTATCCATTTTGTCCTTTCTTTATTCTACTCTGTGCATCTCTTCATAATTGACCTCAGTTTGAAGTTAAAAAACTAGGAGAAAAAGCATGATGTTGTTTTGCTATAAGAGAAGGTTGAAGAAGACAGAAGTTTTCTAGCAACCTACACCTCAGGAAGTATGAATTATTGGTCTGAACATTTTCAGACTCTTATCAGTACCAACCATGTAGTTCAAGGCTCAGCAATTCAGTACATTACACAACAACTGGTGAAAAATAAATTGGACATTGCCCCTACTATGGGAGAAACTCTTAAGGCCATACAACAGATGAAAACTGGGAAGGTGGACTGGGTTGATGGAATTCCATCCGAAGTCTGAAAGCATGGAGGCCAAGCACTCAAACTGTTCAAATTACCGAGGTATCACTTTGCTCTCCATTGCTGGTAAAATCCTTGCAAGAATACTTTTGAACAGACTAATACCCGCTATCGTAGAAGACCCTCGACCTGAAAGCCAGTGTGTTTTAAGAGTCAATAGGAGCACCACAGACATGGTATTTGCTCTCAGACAGCTGCAAGAGAAGTGTAGAGAACAGAATAAATAACTCTGTGTAACTTTTGTATTTCACCAAAGCTTTTGATACTGTGAGCAGAAAAGGTCTGTGGCAGATTTTGGAATGATTAGGATGTCCCCCCAGGTTCCTCAAAATGATCATTTTGCTTCATGAGGATCAGCAAGGCCAAGTCAGATATGGTGATGTGCTTTCTGAGCCCTTTCTAAAAACCAATGCTGTGAAACAAGGTTGTGTTCCTGCACCAATTTTATTCATAGTCTTCTTCAGCATGATGCTCCAAAGGGCCACGGCAGACCTCGATGAAGAAAACGGTATCTACATTCGATATCGTACCGATGGAAGCCTATTCAACCTAAGATGACTGAAGGCCCACACCAAGACTCTCAATCATCTTGTCCGTGAGCTGCTTTTTGCTGATGATGCCGCCCTCGTCGCCCACACAGAAGCAGCTCTGCAGCGTTTAACATCCTGCTTTGCAGAGGCTGCTGAGTTTTTTGGGCTGGAAGTCAACCTGAAGAAGACAGAAATTTTCTACCAACCTGCACCTCAGGAAGTCTTTCATCATCCCTGTATTATCATTGGTGAATCAGAGCTCAAGTCAGTCCATCAGTTCACTTATTTGGGAAGCATCATCTCCTCGGACGGTAAAATTGACAAAGAGATGGACAACAGGTTAGCAA
>VXAY01007070.1:533456-637575 GCA_013399855.1 Oxyruncus cristatus
AACTCGCCACTGGCTGCTGCAAGAGAGGAGCCCCGAAGAGGAGATAAAAGGACTCCCTGAAACAACATCTCAGCCTTGGTCATACTGATCATCGTCATTGGTCTGTTCTGGCCTCCAATTGGGAGACATGGAGACATACTATCTGTAATGCTGCTGCTTCTTTTGAGAACACACGCAGAATCATTCTTGAGGAGAAAAGGCAACACAGAAAGAACAGAGTCTTGCTGATAACATCTAAGGAGACTTTCCACTGTACCTTTTGCAACCGGACTTGTCTATCTCGCATTGGCCTTTTTAACCATCAACGTGCTTGTAACAAGTGTGGGTAGAGTCCTTCTCAAATCTTCATTTGCCAAGCCTAGCCATGATGATGATTATCTTACCTTAGCATCAGTCCACACTTGCCTGATAGTTTCCCTCTTTATTTTGTTGTTGTGCTACTATTCAAACCAAACTGCAATCAAATGTGGCTGCAATGCAAAAGTTGTTCATTCTCACATCAATTATGTATCCTTTAAATAATCATTATTTTCCGTTAGTTCTTCTGCACCTTTACAGTTGTAATTTGTTCTTCATGGATGCTAAGTATGACTTAGGATTTTCAGAGTGTTTAAGGCAGTGGAACTGGATATTATTTGGGTCTTAACCCTGTTTAATATTGAAATTAATAACTGTTTCCTTCTTTTTGATTATTACCCTGCTTCAAGTAAGATGCTTCATAATACAGAAAGGTTCAGAAATAGGAAAAAAGAGTTCTGTGATCACAGTGTCTTGAATGCTGGGGACATGCAAGCAGATCACTAATGACTATCCTTTACACAGAGTACCTCTCAATTATCTCTGCAGAATTTCACACTAAGGATATAAATGATAGGATTGGTAGGTATATTGTCCAGAAAAAACACATCTTTTTTTTCTGAAAGATCAATTTGAAAAGCAGCAACATTAAAGCTGATCAAGGGAAATGGATTATATCACTTTTTAAAATCTGCTGTAATTTAACTTCTATGAATTTCTAGAAGTTTTTCTTTAGTTACAGATTTTTGGGGATGGTGAGGAGTATGTATGTACCATGATGTGGCAGTAGCCTACTTACGTGTATGATAAGTAAGGAAAACAGTTCTGACAAGGTGATTTTTTTTTTTTTTTTTGATAGTCTTGACATTTCCCATGGAGCAATAGAAGTTAGCTACTGGATTAATAAAACAGACTTTTTTTTTTTTTTTTTTAAGCATTCCCAGAGATGAAAAATATCTTTTTCTGTTTATACATGAGTATTAATTTTAATGACACAGAATTAATACTAAAACTGGTCTGTGTGTGGAAGACTGTAGCTCTTTTAAGTCACTGCGGCATAGGCATTTCTTAATGTATGTTTTGAAGAGGAAAGCTCCCAAAGCATGTATCCCATAAAGAAGAAGAAACATGTCTGTTGCAACTGTTGCTGGAGGACACAGTTAGTGTATCCTTAGTACACTTTAGTACACTTGCATGACAAACATTGTATCCAGGTGATTCGGAACTAAGAAAGCAATCTAGGCAGCTGGTAACCAGCCATTTTGTAGCTAGACTTAGGCACATTCAATCAACCAGCAGGTTTATATTGGATGCCTTAAGTGAAAAAAAAAAAAAAAACCAACAAAAAAAGTAGGATGTTTTTCTAAAAATCTCAGGCAACACGCTATGCTTGTTTTTGTGAGAACAATATGCAGAAAAAGGTTATTTCATTCTCTGGGTCTTTAATTCAATTATATCCTAAAACTCATTGTGTACTTCAAAAATAAATTAACTAGAGATGTTATTCCACTCTCCATCTGCTACATTTCTTTAAATGTATTCCTTCCATTCCCAGATCAGTTTAAGTGATTTTTTTTTTTTCCTATCAAACCCATAGGAATGTTATAGGGTTTTTTTAATGCCTCTGTTTCAGAAATTGCCTCATAAGCCATGTGACTCTCTAGTTTACGCTTTTTTCCCCCTTGCATGAAAAGCAGCCAGTAAAACTCAGCTAATGGCTGTTTTTTATCATGTTGCTGTAGCTTGTGTTACAGCATGCTTTTCATTTTCCATCTGTGGTCTGCATCTCACCCGCAGAAGATGTGTGACTGTAGAGCAAACGATCAGACTATAGTTGAATCATTGCCCCTTGATATACTGAGAGGAAGAAAATGGCAGAAGAGGCTACTCAAAATAACAAGATCTTTGGTCTGAATTTAGCTGGTTTCTTGTTATGGGTTTACTGGTTCTAAAACTAAACACAATTTTTTTCCCTTCCCCCTGCCTCACAGTGTGTGTGTGGGGGTGGGGGTGATGTTTGGATGGGCAGGTTGGTTTTGCCTTGGGTATTTGCGAAAACACAAAAGAAGTGGCCACAGTTTGACATTCCAAGCTAATAGTTCAGGGAGAGGGGAAAGAGGACACTCAGTTTTTGGTGGCTGCGGGACAAGGAAGGGTGTGTGTGGCAGGAGCTGGGAGGCTGCTTTGTTCTCAGGCTGGTTGCCTAGTTTGCTGGCAGGTTGTTTCTGCCCCCGCCCTGCCTGGGTGGACTTTTGCTTGGATTTCATTGGAGAGGAACTTTTTTTTGGTTTTGGGAAGAGAGAGAGAGCCACCTTTGTTCTCCCTTCCCCGGTTCCTGTGTTTTTGGCAGCAGTTTTGGTGCACCTCTGCGAAGGAAAGGGGGAGTCACATGGCCAGCAGCAGACATCATGAGTTTCCTTTGGGAAGAACACTTTCTTTCTTCTTCTTCCACTCCCCTCACCTCCCAAGCACACCTGGGGGCCTCCAAGTGGTGACTGCCAGAGCCCAACAGCGCCCCCTGCTGACTGTGTTAGAATTGCATCAAAAAACACAAACTGAACTGTTCACTCTTCATTGAAAGGGATTTTTGGGTATAGGGCTATTGTTCGATTGGGGTTTTGTTTTGTGTTCTTTTGTTGTTCTACCAATACACATATATCCTTTAATAAAGGGCTGTTATTTTCTTTTTCTCCACACTTTCTCAATTGGAACCTCTTAATTTCAGATTTACAATTGCTTAGAGGGAGGAGCTTTGGTCTGCCTTATAACTCATCCTCCATAGCAAAACACTTCTGTCTCGTTAAACTGAGACATTTCCTCAGTGATAGATCTTCCCTTACAAAGTATTTTTGCTTTAATTGGATCAACTGCTGCTGCTACTCAAGATTTCAACAGTAATATTAGCTGTGTGCTAAATAAAAGATTTAAAATGTCTTTAAATCTCAGAATGTTTCCTGTCTGCTCTTCCTGATATAAGTACAGCTTACAGGGGAAGGAGTAGAATAAAGTTATGCAGATTTCTCCCAAATGTTAAATGAATACTGAGTTACTAGAGTAGCTGAGTATTTACGGCAAACTAATAAATCACAATTAAACCTGGTTGATAGGAGCTCAAGGAAAAATGTTGTTTCATTAGTTACAAAATAGGAATTGGTCAGAAAACCTGCAGCACTTTCGCTAAGCAATTTAAATACTCTGAGATATGATAGCACTGTCCAACTTTGAAATCCCTCTCTCTCTATTTATATTCAAATTATTGTACATGTAGGTGAACCATGCTTGCATTGGGTTAAGGGTAGCCTGTTCGAGACTTTGTCCAGGAAGTCATAGAAATTGGTACAATTTCTTTAAAAATAATGAACACAATTTTCATCAGGCCTAGAGGATTATTTTTAACCATGTACAAATTGTGATTCACAATATGAATCTTTCCAAAGAACACAGAAATTCAGTATCAGTGACAAAAATATTGCTGATGTCTGTTCTACTTATTTTTAAGGAGTATAAGCCTTTTTTGGTGATAGGTTTAAGCAGTAAATTCCTACAACTCATAGAGTCTCCTATTTTGCAGCTAAAACTAAATAAAAAAGTCTGTACTTCTTAGACCTGTGTTACAATTGGCTTACAATCTCAAATTACTTTCATTGTTTAAATGTGTCACATGATATTCGTTTTTCTCAAAACCCTCACTTTCCCTCAATTTTGTTGATATATAAGTATGTTTTGTTTATATAAGTATGATTTTAGATTTCTATTAATTGTATATATTTCTGAAATGCAGAGGTTTAAAAGAGATTAGTTAACCAATGTCCTCCTTTTTACTTCATTTTAAAGTGTTCTTATATGGTAACTGTTCTTTAATATTGTCTTTTAACTTCTGGAAGTAAACTGCAGTGTGAGCAGATCAGGGCAGTGTTTTCTCTAGTGTTTGAGGTAAATGATTCTGTTTGAAGTTCTGTCCCTGGGTATGTGTCAGAAAGCAGTCATAGACTTCCCTGGGACTAGCATCATGGCTTGACTGATAGAATTATAAACTGCACATATGGGTTCTGCTTTTAATGTATGATTTGAGGCTGGGCAAACCACTTATTCTTGCATCTGCTCTTTCTTCTGTGAAATATATGGAGTACTTGTATAACTTAAAGACTTTTTTATGTGCAATTTGCATTTTTAAAAGTGTTTGGCACCCTTAAATGAAGATTTATTAAGAAACACAAAAATTAACAAATCTTCAATATAGGTATATGTGCAGTTGAACAGATGTCTGTCTTGATACCTTTATGCTGTTCTAATACTACCTTCAGAGAGACAAAAATTGAACAGCTGTTGAGTTTTCAAATGAATATAGTGACACTGAACATTCATGTCATGCCGATAGCCATCCTAACAACAAAAAAGACCAGCTTTATGCCTCTGTTGTAGTTTTTAGTACAATTAGTCTTAAGAAGTCCTATGCAGTTGGTTTGGCATACCTGTGTTAGCTGAGGTTTTGAGCTTTGAGTAACTGAATACAGTCTTACATCCTTCTCTGAAAAGACCACCATTTTTAGAAGTCTGATCCATAGATTTCATTGCTTGTTGTATATGGCTGTGCTGGTTTTGACTGGGGCAGAGTTAATTTTCTTCACAGTAGCTGGTATGGAGCTGTATCTTGGGTTTGTGTTGAAAACAGTGTTGGTAACACAGGATACTTTCACCATAGATAAGCAGTGCTTACACAGAGTCAAGGCTTTTTCCACCTCTTACCCCACCCACATGAGCGAGGAGGCTGGGGGTGCACAGGAATCTGGGAGGGGAGAAAGCCAGGACAGCTGACCCAACTGATCCAAGGGATATTCCAGACCATATGGTGTTATGCTTAGCATATGTATCAGGGGAAGAAGAAGGAATGAGAGGGCACATTCAACTTGATGACATTTGTCTTTCCAGTCTCCCTGACTTGGGATAGAGCCCTGCTTTCCTGGAGATGAGTGAACATCTGTCTGCTTACCAGAAGTGGTGAATGATTTCCATGTTTTACTTACCTTGTGTGTGTAGCTTTTGCTTTCCCTATTAAACTGTTTTATCTCAACCCACAAGTGTTTTCACTTTTGCTCTTCCTATACCCTCCTGCATCCCACAGAGGGAGAGTGAGTGCTGTGTGGTGCTTAATTGCCAGCTGGGGTTAAACCAGGACAAAGGCTTGTGAGATTCAGAGGTTTCTAGATGAGCTACAGAGGAGACTGGGAGACAAAGATTCTGTCTGAAACACATACACTATTCAACTTCTCTTTAGTCTGTGTCTGTGTTTTCCAAAGCAGAGTGAGAAACACTCCGTAATTGTAAAGGGCAGAAATCTAATCTGATTTGAATCATATCTCTTTCTGCACAGAGTGTACATCCTAAGGGTGATTCACCATTTTTTTTATCAACCAGACCAATTTCCTGAGAAAGGCAGCTGCTACTATCCTATTCTGTTCTCACTTTGCCTGAGATGTTCTGTATCTCACTGATGATTTAATGCATCCCAAAGCAACCTCCCCAAAAGAGGAAATATTGGGAATTTTCAGTCTTTTGTGAAAGAAGGCACCTTGTTTAAACAGTAAGTGAACTTAGAGGCAGCAATGATGTTTTTTTTAGTTTATCCAACAAAAACCTACTTTCCTCAAGGGAAATTACTTCCAACATAGAAGGTAAGCAATGGAGGTATTAAAAATTATCTTGTTTCTAAACAGCTTCATGTTTAGCTATTAAACCTTTCTAAGCATTGAGTGTATAAGGAGGTAGAAAGAAACCGATAGATGTGTCAGTGACATATAAGAAAGAGTATAGTAACATAGAAAAAACCCTTCATCTTTAGTGACTAAATAATTCAGTCCTCTGACTTATTGATTTAAGAGTAATGGTGAGCTTTTATCACAGTTTTACTTTATACTAATCTATTTTATAAAACTCTATTTTTGGTTTTTGTGAAATGTTTGTTTCTAATTTTCATAAAATGTAAAAAAGGGCACAGAAAAAAATTATTTATTGATTTACTATATGGGCCACTAACTCCACTAGTTGAGACAAACTGTTTTTAATGTCACTTTATTCTGTTTAGGTAAATACCTGTCTTCCTCAAGGACTCTATTTCAAATAAAAATCTGTGTGATTTTTGTTGCAGATGGTAATGACAGATATTTTCTCCTTGTTTGATTTTGAGGAAGAACTCTCCTACTACCTAATAATTGCTTCCAAACTTTTCTCAAATAGCCTCTGAAAAGGAGAATTTTTCCTTTCTACAGCTTCACTGCCAAAAATCAGATAAATCCCAGTATGTATAAAAGTAGATCACTTTTTTCTCTCAAAGAGGTGGATGTGAAAAACTTATTAACTAACAGTTCTGTAAATTAATAAGTTATCAATAACATGTTATGAAATCATTCCATTTTGCTAGAAAAATATATCAACATTTCTAAATGTATTTTTGATGCTGTGAAAACTAGGCATAGCTGATTTGGTGCAAATACAAAATAATCCAATTAGCTGATTCATATACTGTTACAACACACTGATCTGTTTTTAAGACACATGGAGAGCATTAGTTTATGAATTTGTGCTAGTTACAGCTTTTAATGAATTACAATATTCACTAAGAGTAATCAATAAATAAAGACAAGTTATAGAAAAATGTAAGTAGTACAATATTTTTGCACTGCCAGAAATAAGTGAGGATTGAAATATAAGAAATTCATATACTGTTATTATTAAGGAAAGCATGTAAATCTGCAGGTGAGTCAGCTGATCTGGTGACAGCAATGTAGATGAGAATTTTTAAACTGTGTGATCTCATGATTTTTACCCAATCTTGTTAGTTCATTTTAGCCAGGAGACCTCACGGTGTTATACCAGGAAGTCGACAGTCTTTTTATTTTATGTTCAAAGAAAAATAATTGGATATTCTTGGTGCTTGTCATGCTATAGTAGTCTACCATAGAAGAGTGGAAAGATGGCTTGCTTTCCTGAGTCCTCTCTTGATTAGTGAAAGGAGACATTTTCTATTGACAATTTAAGAAATCAGTTCATTCTGTTGAGTAAATTTACTGATTTTACTGAAATTCAGAAATACTTCACGTTAGTTGAAGCTGATTTTCATGCAGTCAAGTTGCATTAACTTATCTCCAGCTATCCTGGATTTTCACTGATCTATTTGTACACATATGAAAGCTAGTATGAGAAATTACTATTAGGTCATTAATACAAAAACTTTCCATCTCCAGCTTGACATTTGAAACCCAGATTTAGGATTTTAATTGCTCAATATGATAGATTTTGATACCTATGAAAGTTCTGGTATCTGCGATGAGAAATCATGCAGGAGAATTTTTCACCAGATCAATGAAGTCCTGAATTGCACAGGTAATCAGAAAAGCCCATGTTTAAGAATCTTTGAGCAGCTGAAGTTGATGGGATTAACACACTGACTTAAAGGATGAGAAGAGAGAACATAAACAAAGAACTTTTTAAATCCCTGCAAACTGAATAATAAGCAGACAGTAATTCATAGGTTGAGGAAATTTTATTGTGAAGAAATGATTTTAAACCACCAAAATTGACAACTTGTCCAGAAAAAAATGGACTATTTTCCATGAGCAGATCTTATTGCAACAGTAAGATAGACATTAATTGTTGGCAGATACACAAATTTTAGAGATCTCTTGTGTATCCCTGCATTTCCCAATAATGCACTAATTTTCTTAGAAGTTACACCACTTTCTGTACTGTAGTAGTTAATCCCTCCATGGATGTTGAATGTCTTTAGTGCTTTCTCTACACAAACCAAACCTGCCCCACAAACTACAGATCATTTACCAACCAAAGGAAGATAGAGCATGTGAAGTCCATGCATCAACAAGCATTTTGGTTTTCATCTCTGTATAACACCTCCATTTGAAGTTTTAATGTTCCATTGATCTGTTTTCTTCCATTGGTACATGAAAACTTTGTTGGCTTTCTGTCACTGAGGGAAATTTTAGTTACCTTTCCTGTCATTTTGTGCTTTATTGCAGCACTCTAAATTAAATATAAAGGTCACACAGTAATTCTGCAGACAAATCCTATATGAAGCAATCATATAGGTATGACAGGAATCCCCACCCCACAAAGAAATGAATTCAAACAGGTAAACCCCTAAGAGATACTGATGTTACAGTAAACCCCCTTTGCAACAGGAGCTGACAAAATTTTTTACATGCCCACTGCCAACATCATCCTTTCAAACTAAATGAAACAATAAAGCATTGAAATTTCTATTGAGATTCCTCTGTAGAGGTTTTTGACAAAGTTTCTTCTCAATAAAAGGAAAACCACAAAAGAATTAGGCAGATATTCCTCTTAATATGTACAGACATTAATGGGTAGTATTACTGGTGTTTGTTTTCCAAAGAAAAAAATAATTGAATATTTAGTGGCTGTGGAAATGAGTATGTGACAAAGCAAACAATCACAGAGTTATTGAGCAGGTACCAAAGGGAGTCCATCACTGAGGAAAAAAGAAAAAAAAATTAGTTGTTCAGTTGCCTTCTGCTAAGGCCTTTTTTTGGAAGAGGATGACCACATATCTTTATATGAAGAATTTGAGAAATGCATGAGGCTAGATGGATAAATATAGCTCAGTTTCTATGATTAGAAACATGTATTAAAACTACAGTTTAATTACTTTCATAGTTATTCTTAATTAAAACATCTGTTCTCATACCAAGAGAATCTATGAATAAATAATTGGTAATTTAAAATTTGTTTCTATATATTTTCTTCCAGTGTTATGCATTTCAAGTCATTATATTTACATGTGTTAAAATCAGTGAAAGCCAATAATTATGCAAGCAGGATGTTAAAGGACGTACACGGTGAAAAAATATTTATAATAAATAAAAAAATATTATTTATGTTTTTCAATTTATTCACTAAAGATATAGCCTTGGGTGCTAAATGTCATGGGTTCAGGTGGCTGGGTTTTTGATAGTAGGGGTGCCATAGGGGTGGTTTTAGTTAGAAGCTGCTAGAAGTTTCCCCTGTCTTATGAAAAGCCAATGATAGCCAATAATAGCCAGCTCCAGGAGGACTTCCTTGTTGCTGGCCAAGGCTGAGCCAATGAAGGTGCGTTTCTGTGATAACATAGTTAAGAACAGAGGAAGAGAAGGTTGTGGCGCTGAAGAAATTCCAGGCCAAGAGAGCAAGCAGTCATCAAAGTCATTGCAGCCGGAGGAGAGGGGGGGAAAAAGGGGAGGGCCTTTCTGCACCCCTCTCCCCCAGAAGCAGGGCAAAGCTGAAGCCCCTGCAGCCCATGAGAGACCTTCAGGGTGCAGAAACCTTTCTGCAGCCTATGGAGAAGTCCATGCTGGAGCAGGTAAATACATGGAGGAAGCCACGAACCCTGTGGGAGGCCTGAGATGGAGTGAAGTCCTGCTAGAGACCTGTGGCCAGTGGCCAGCGAAGAAAAACACCTACACTTGAAGCAAGTTGTCCCGGTTAGGACTTATACCCCTGGTGGGAGACCCACATCGGTGTAGCTTATCTGTGAAAGACTGCATCTCAAGGGACAGTAGATTAAGAAGAACTGTTGGTGAGGGGTGGATGGACTCACGCTGGAGAAGTCCATCAAAGACTGCCTCCTGGGGGAAGGGACCTCCACGGAAACAGGGGAAGGACTTAGAGCCATTACCCCCCCGCCCTCCGTAGCCCATAGTGAAGACTACGGTAATTTAAGTGTCCCCTTGTAACCAGAGAAGATCTTCGGACTGCAAAGAACTGATTATAGAAAGCTGCTGGCCCAAGATGTGGAACATTCCCCCCCCCCTCTGTTCCCTTTCACCGTTGGAGAGGGGGGAAAGGAGAGCTGAGAAAGAAGGAGGACTGGGGGGAAGAAAGTTTTTGGGTTTTAAGACTGTTTTATTTTTCACTTTTTAGCTTTTATTCTGTTAGTAGTTAGTCTTATTCTGTTTTGTTAGTAATAAATCTAAGTTTTATCCTCACTCTGAGTTTGTTTTGCCTTTAACGACTGCTTCTCTCAATCCTATCTCTCCTCATGAAATTTCTTTGAAGTTTTTTTTCCTTTCTGCTTTGTTGGAGATGGAGAGGGGAGGAGGGAGGATAGTAAAGTGGTTTTAATAGACCCTTGGTGTCCAGTCAAGGTCAAATCACAACACTAAGTTCTTTGGCTTTAGAAGGGAGCAGTCTTGGGTTTTGGTTGAGGTAGTACACTGGGAATCAGAAGGTTTTGATTTATGTTCCACACATTTTTCCCTAATGTCGCAAACTATTGTGTAAATTTTGCTTTGTAAAATGGGCATACCATCTTTCTTCAGTCTGCCTGGTTAGTTTAAATTAAAAAACCCCAATAATTACTGGTTGCCTTTTCTCGTATGGTTGTACAACACTTAAACTGTTCCTCTAGTGTAGGTAGGAACTCTTAGATGTTATTGGTATGCAGACTTTTTTTTTTTGAGAAATGCATATGGAAGTAATTTTAGGTCTCTCCCTAGAAGACTGACTATGGAGATGCCTGCAAAATAAAAGTGAGTGGACAAGTCTTGCTAATACAAATACTTCAGTTTAATTGGTGTTCAGCAATTCCTGGCATTCTGTCCTCAAACCATAAGACTCACTGAGTTACAGTGCAGCTTATTTGAAGGCAGCAGAAACCTAATTCATGAAATCTTAATCCTAAATGATTAACTTGTTTGTCAACCCTACGGCAGACCTAGCATCAACTGTGTTCTGTTTTATAACATCAAACAGTGTAGGTTGAGTAGATTATAGTCATCAGCTAAACTGCATTCACAGCTATTCTGTTTTGCCAAAATAGCATTAAAGTAGCTGAAGTACATTCTCCAATATCTCTTTACTCTTTCCTGTCAGTCCCTCATTTTTCTTCCACAACCACATCATCCCTCAAAAAGACACTCAGTATTCCTTTTCATTATTGTTAATATATACATTGCTATATCCTTTTCCTCTAACTCATCTGTTCTTATTTAACACTCTGGCAGCAGTTCCAAGAAAGAAAGAAAAAAAACACATTTTGAAGTCATCCTCCCAAGGGCTGGGAAGAAGGAAGAGCTAAAGGTCTTTATTGGTTGCAGATATGCACTGGTGTGCCGCGAGGTACTCAGGTACTCAATGCCAACCTGGATACATGAGGGAGATGGACAAAGGAAATAACTGTTCTGGAACTTGAAGGTGTCAAACCACTATAAGAACCAGGTGACAAAGTGGTATGATGCGGGATGAAGCAGCCAAACCTTGTTTCTTTCCATTGCCATATGCACAAGTTATATGTATGCATACTTGGCAGTATTTCCAAGTGTTAGACTCTCCAGGTGAAAAATTAATAAAAAGAAATAATTACTTATATGGTCATATTGGGCTACTAGATAGTTTCAACTCAATCTATCTGTCTTTAGAGAAATTACATGAAATTTCTCTTCCAAGAAATATGCAACAGTTTCCTTCCAAAGAGGCTGCCTGCATCTCATTGTTCTCAACGGCACTGAAATAAACTGTCTCCTTCTTGTCTCTTGTTATTTCCCCTGAGGAATAAAAGCTAGGAGATATTCAGGCATCTTACAATGCCGGGAGTCAGAATCACATTGATAAGCATGAGGTAGCAGCCATTTTGCAGTGGATAGTCCTTTATGGAATTTTCCTCTTAGAAAACTTCCATGAGTCTCTAGTGTTGAACCTTCAAAACACAGAGAACAAGATATTAATTTAAAAAAAAGAAAAAGTAAGAAAAACATTAACTAAAATTGAAAAAAAAAAAAAAAGAAAGAAAACACCTTGAAATATTTCAGAGTTTTAATGTGCAGAGTTTTACAGAGTGAATGAGATACCTGGTTTTCACTTTGTTCATTAGGGGGAAGAGTCGAGGGTACTGCACAAAGCACTGCTTTTTCTATAGACTCTGTCCTATTTAAAGGATTTATTTTGTAAATAGATACACCTTTTGGTTAATACCATTTTGAATGAAAATAAGCGTAGGATGAAATCTTCCCAGACCTCACAAAAGAGGTACAGAGTCAGCAGTGCTTTATCCGATATATATGTATATCTACATATCCATTATATGGAATATATTCTGGGTGCACACTGCAGCAATCTCCACTGCTTTACTTTTCGTTATGGTTTACTACTTTGGTATGAAACTATGTACTCAGGCATTGGATTAGTACAGGTGTTCATGTGGATGTGGTGGTTGTTCGAGGGAGGCTCTGTGAAGAGGGTGAGCAAGGCCTGATAGGGTATTATGCACTCATGCGTCTTCCCAAAAAGTAATTTGTGATTGATTTTCTGTGCTTCTTGGGAGACTGCTCTTATAGTTTTTTCTTTTTGCTGTTCTGTATTAAAAAAAATTATGAAGAACCTTTTTTAAAACTAAACAGCGTTTCATTTCCAGAATGGGAAAATTATTTTTTTTTTTCAAATTCATCTCTGTAGTATCATTCATTTCAAATAACTTTTTCCGCTATGGAATGACAAATTACTTGTCATAACTCAAGAAACTGTAGTGTGTTGGTAAGTGACTGCATGGATGAAAAAGATTAAAATATTCTTTTTTTATAGACAATATAGCTATCATTATAGATGTAGTTACTGGTATTTGTTGAAACACCAATGATGACATGTTGGCTTATGTAATTTTGCCTGATATATTCACTTTTGTATAGTTTTTTATTTAATGATCAAGAGGGGATACTTTTTATATAGCTATATATAGCTTGTACTATGGCTGAATATTTCATACCATTTTTTTTTGCTGGAAACTTCTTACATTTTTTGGGTTTAATTAGAAAAAAAATCTGCATATAGAAGTGAAAAATTTCATGATCTATAATGCATAAGGTAATTGACTTGATACACTTTCACTAATCCCTAGTATTCTTGGGATAGATATCTATAACTTCGATATTTTCAGAAGATATGAAGTACCATGAAATGAGACAGTGATATGTAATTGCTATATCAAAATATTAGAATATGTCATAATATGACTTTAGATTTTGTTAGAAAAAATATCACTTACATCAGGCCCTATCTGGCGCTGAAGGCCAAACAAAAAAACCTCCCAAGACTAAGAGCTCAGTCTCTTAGATTGTACTCTTGATTCTTGCGCCAGAAGATCTGTGATGATTGGCACTAATGGGTCACTTGTCAACTTCTACCTGGAATAAATGCTGTACCAAACAAAAAAAGGCTTTGTAAGCTAGAGGTAAACTCAGATGGCAGCTCTATCAAAACTGGTTAAATGATGAGCACAGTATTTCCATTCTTTAAAAAAGAGAACACAAAGTCTTTTGCATTGCCAGCAGTAGGATACAGTGGAGATAAAGTTTCCTGTAGATGCCCTAGACAGGAGAAAAAGCATTTCTGTAATAGAATTAGAAATTAGACAACTCTTAAAATGTGAGGACTTTTTTGTAACTGAACCTCATTTTGGATATATGACTTACAGTATTAAACTAGTTCTAGGTGCCAAAGGAAGGTGTTTCTAATTTACCACTTCTAGCAGTCAAATGACATGGTTTCCTTCCTAAAATTCTCTTTGGAAGTACTTTCTCTTTTTCAAGCCTTATGAAAGGCAATGAGGTTATACTGTTGCTGTGGTGATCCTGCCTAATGAAAGTTTTATGTCCCCCTGGCCAATTGGCCCTCTCCAGCTCACATCCAGAGCTGTCTGTTTCTAAAGCAGACTGGGTGAATCCATGTTGAATAGTACTAGTGGGACAACTGTGGATGAAGAATACTTTTCAGAAACCTTTGTGCTTATTCTCCCTAAACTTTTTTAGTGCATGTAAGATATACATTTTCCTAGTTTGTGCACACATCATGCATTAAAATTGAGACAAGCCCTGTGTATCACCAGTAATCTGTTACCACTCACGATAGTTGTAGAATATAACCACAGTTTTCTGTTCCTTCTGCTGAGACAGAGCAGCCTTAGCTGCTTTCACTAATCATGTTTCTTACACAAGAGACATTCCCACTGTTTGAAGCTGAGGAACCTAACTTTTCAAGATGATGGTAGACAAGCTGTTGCAAGATGGGTATAACCTGTAGCCAGGGGCAACCCCAGGCCTACCACATGTAGATGAGAGAAATTATATACATATATATATATATCTCACTCGTATTTTAGTCATGAAACCATCTGGGTCATCTCCAACAGACATCATTCTCTTGCTCAGAAGCTCTTGATCAGGGAGACGATACCCACTGGTGGGACAGGGCAGTAGTTTGCACCTGAGATGATGGTTATCACTGAGAAATACCCACATGTGGATGTCTCCATAAAGGTGCCTTGTTCTTGTTACAGAGCATAAGCTTGCTTTCTTGAAGCTAATTCATTAGTAAAGAGAAGGTTGTAATCATAATTCTTTCAATATTTGAGCTCTTTTAAAACACATGAAATAGAAAAAAAACTGTCTGAATTCTTTTCATCTCAAGGGTGGGATCCACTTCTAGCTGCCACACTAGCTGAAGCACTAAATAGGAGACCGACAAAGCAACCTCTGTGCCTAATGATGTGTCCTGAACTGACAGAATATATTTAAAAATGTTAACTGAAAGAATTAAAAGAATATTGTCCTCAAAATATTTCTCATATTTTTTTCTTTAAAGTGATGAGTGTAGTGAGATGTATTCTGCTAAGGCAATGTGCCACTGCGTCAAGATGAGGATTCATCTACGAGTCATGGAATGCTGGTGTAACTGCTGTACAACAGAGGAGCACAACCTCTGCATCTGGTACAGCAGGTTCATTTGGTTACAGTCAGAAACTCATGAGAACTCACTGAGGTGTAGGTCAACAGATGGGCTAAAGATATATGAAATAAGAAAAGTTTAAAATAACTTAATAAAAACAAGTCAGGAAAGACTCCCAGGGCATCATTACTGGAGGCCACCGTAACAGTGCTTAGCTTAACTCCTTAATCCTGTCTTTTTATGTGAATTACCCAGAAAATGATTGCTCTCTACTCCTTAGATTGTCTTTATTGTTCTCTCAATATCTCTTCACACATGGGAAAATTTGCCCAAGCAAAAGTGATGCCCCCATCCCCCCAAAAGAGGATTAAACTACTATGTATGCCCTGTGGTCCCCTCTGGTTCACTTGGCTTGTACTCACATCAATCTACAAGCACGCACAGAGGTTTGCAGAGGTAGCTCTGTTTTTATGTGTGCACACAAACATTTTGCTCAGAAATCTTTTTCAGAAGTTTTATGTGTTTATTACATATTTCATTTTATTATATCTTTTAGTTCTGTTCTTTTCATACTAGAAGAAATATAACTTCAATCTGTACACCCGATCTAGGAAAGCTGGATCACAAATTCGTTCTGTATAGGCCAGAAACTGACCTTCTGTGTCAGTCACATCCCATTAAAATTTGTCTATTCTGCCATGAAGAAACTGAAAATTGCTCTACATACTGTATCTTTTTCTCCTGTCTCAAGTGGAAATTCTAAAACATTTCAGTAAGGTTCACACTAATGTATACTGTTTTCAAAGTACTTGGTGATTCTTAAAAAAAATGCATTTATTAAGTTAGTTGAATAGCAAAATGCTGTTTTGAATAGACTACATATGTACAAAAAATTAATTTCTAAAGCATCCGTAGGTTATTCTGTGTAAACACCGTTTGCAAATAACCCTATTTGCCATGTGGAAAGTAAGCAGGTTTGTGTTCATTTTCTGAGATCCTGCTGCCTAACTGCTATTCAATACCAGCTTTTCAGTCCATCCTCTAAATCTACAAACTATGAACATCCTTCAAAGGTAATCTAATAATTAATTCTGTAAACTAATTGTTTCCTGTTTTATGAGGGAAGTAATGTTGTTTATATAATCATAGAATCATAGAATATGCTGAGTTGGTTTTCTCTCCTGTTTGAACCCAAGGGAGGCTAAGCAGAGAGGATTGCCTCTGGATATATATTCTGCTGCAAGCCACTCTGTGACTTTATGTGTGGGATTGAGTGTGCCTGTGCTGCAAATGCATGGCCGTAGATCCAAGCTGGTCATCTCACACGTTGTGCCTGAAGGAGAGCTCCTTGGGGAAGCTTTCAGCCAGGCTTTTGCAGGGCAGTGGAAGATATGCAACAGCTGGAAATAACTCATGGAAATTAATAATTTTCTAATTATCCTCTAGTTTAGAACAGACTTGCTACCTTCTTGTGTCCTGAGCTATTATTTACATTTGAACCAGTCTTATATGCCACTGCTCTGGTACCGTGACATTTTAAGCTCTTTCTGGACAGACACACATGATTCCACAAAGGATGGAGTAAATCAAGCTCTAATTCTGCAAGTCTGATATTGTTCTTTCAGCCTTATTTTCTTCTAATCCTGTTGCAGTTGAAGCAGGAGAAAAAATTAGACTTTGGGGTTTTCTTCCTTCAGAGGTTCTCTCATTCTCCCTGGATTAGCAGGTCACTCACTGTGTGTGGCTTGATACATTTGTCACTAACAACTTTTTTATTAGACAACTCAATGCTGCAATATTATAGTAGGAGCAATTTGCATACTACATTTTAAAGTTTAAAATTAGTAGGTTTTGAATATTCTTAGTGTTCTGGGAAGGGGGTGGTTTAGAACTGTTTCCTGGATAAGGGAAATGAATGACCTTATTAAAGTATTTGGCTTTGAATTTTAAAATGTCGTTTCAGGAGTGACGTGTACTGGTTTTTACTGCAAACATGAATATTTGAGGAAAATAGAAGTAGATCAAAACAAGGAACTTAAAAATGAAGCCCTTTTGAAGGTCTGCTGCGGTTGCTGGTAGCATGAACTGTTTTGCTTACGCATACATATTTATTGGTTTCTTCTGAAGCCCAACACAAAGCAGAAAATTTCTTTTTATCTGATATCAATGAAACTGATAACCCTTACTGGTATCATTGTATCCTTGTCTGAGAAAGTTATATATAATAAATATATGGATATAAAAATAATTGTGATGTTTCTCATCTCGTTGTAAGCATGAATTTGTAAGCATGAATTTATATGAACACATACCCACTATAAATATATGCGGCCTATACAAATACAGAAAATGCAAAGGAAAGTTCATTTCTAAGGGTTTTTTTTTTACATTTGCAAATCCTATAGCTGTATTACCTAGCCTAATGTTCTCAGTAGATTCTGTGAAGAAATTCATACAATTTATATAGTGTTTTGCATGTAGGAGCTCTATAAAATTATGTAAGCATCTGTTCCTGCAGATGCTTTTGGGGACGTGTTGAGTTCTCAGATTGAATGCTGTTACAGTATGCACACGTGAAAAATTGTGAATGTATGAAATCTTTTCCAGATAAGAGTTAAAGATTAAAGTTTCACTTGGTTTCACTTGTTTTCTATGACCAATACATATTTTTATATATATATATATGTATCTACATATAGAACATAGAATTAGAGACTATTAGGTGTCTGAATTTCTGCTACTTTTCAAATTCTCACAACAAGGTTTGTTTTCAGGCAGATTGGACAGACAATATCTAACTCTCCTTTTTTCCAAACTCGTGAATTTTGTTGAAAATGCAAGCAGAATTTTAAACTATTGATTAACTACTGCTGTTTTGGAAATTCTAGGATATATAGTTAATAAAGAATCTCACCTGTAAAGTCACAAGCCAGTGCTGTTTCAGATTAAAAACATGAAAAGAAAATTAGGATTTAAAAGTATAGGCATTCATTTGACATCTGGAAATATTGTACAGCTGGTTAAAAAAATAATAAAGGAAGAGTGAGAAGAAATATAGACAGGAATAATACTGAAGCACATAAAGTTGAAACTAGATAGTATATTTACAGGGGATTTTGATATTACCTGTATCAAAAAAAGGTTATTGTGACTTTTATCTGTTTTCACCAATGTTATAAATAAAATTTTTTTTAACCTCAAAACTTCTATTGCAAGTCTATTGTTACCTTAATATTTTTACAGTATCTTACTAGAATGTTATTTGTAAGATGGATTCAGGTTCAGAAAAGAGCAAGAAAAGTTGTTGGGAAGAAGAATGAAAAATATCTGGGAGGAGTAAAACAAGAAACATGCAACATGGAGAAGTATGTGTTTCACTTAATTCTAACAAGTTCATACATGTATTAACGATCAGGTATTAGCATATGTAATTCAAATATTAAAAAGAGAGAGAGATGATGTTCAAGCAGAAGATAGTCACCACTGGTGGTGTCCTGTTGATCCTTCTTCACCCTGATCTTCTCAGTGGTGAGGGTCCTGAGGTTGTTCAAAACTATTTATACATTTTAGCAAACAAAAGAATTAATGTTTGTTGGCTACACAGTTTTCTAATTCTACTGGTTGTTGCAATCATATTCATGGTGCATCAGAAAAAGTATTTTAAAGGTTAATCTTGATGTTAGTCCAAATTGCTTCTTGGGGGACCTTAAATGATTAGATTAGTAATTATCAGAAACATTCACAAACCCTCTTGGCTTCCGATTTCTAATGCAAAAAAAAATTTTTATTATGGATGAAGTTCTTCATTGTTAATGCACATTCATGTAATTCTAGAATGATCAGATTCTCTTCTGAGTTGTGTCAGTGTAAACATGTTTCAGAAGTGCTATGCTAGTTTGTTTTGTAATTTATTTTTTTTTAAGAGTCATCACTGAAACCTTTAATTGTGTGTGTTGTATGCCACATCTGCAATTGTCTCATTTCACTAGCATGAAACTTCATTAATGCAGAGTATCTTATGCTGTCATGTTCTGAACACCATGCAATGAGGGAGAGATTGTGGACGAGAACCTGAAGCCTTGAAGTTTAGTTTATCAGTGGCAGCTTGCTGATTTTTCACCTTGAGTTTTATTCTGTTTATGGTGTGAGGTTATGACTGTCAAGAGGATATCTATAAAATAAAAGTGCTTTATTCTTTATTTTATTATATTTTTAAAATATAACTGCCTTATTAGGTGTCTGTTGATCTGAAGAATCATAGAATCCAGCCGGGTTGGAAAAGACCTGAGATCATCAAGTTCAACCCTTGAGCCAGCACTCCTGTGGTTACTAAACCGTGGCCACTAAGTGCCACATCCAGTCTCCTCTTAAAAACCTCCAGAGATGGAAAATCAACCATTTCCCTGGGCAGCCCATTCCAATGTCTAATTACCTTCTCTGTAAAGAATTTCTTTCTAGTATCTAACCTAAATCTCCCCTGACAGAGCTTAAGACTATGCCCTCTTACTGATAATTGCCTGGGAGAAGAGACCAACCCCCCACCTGGCTACAACCTCCTTTCAGGTAGTTGGAGAGAGTGAAGAGAAAGATCAATCCTAGCATATTTATACTCTGCGTAAGAACATCTCTGGCCTCACTGTCAACATTTGTAAAACTTGCACGGAACACTGTGAAAAGGTTGTTAAAAAAAAAAAAAGTAGTCCTACTGTAGACATACAACAACTAACAAAAGCCCTTAGTACACAGAACTACTAAGTGGTCTTCATTACGACTCCCTTGAAAATTCTGAGTTTATGTTGGATCATGTCGGCCATCCTATTTAGATACTAGTATTGAATGCATGGCTGATTGGAATTTTTTTTAGTTTTTTTTGCGAACAGCAGAAGAAAAGTGCTGAAGTTTTGTACCCATCAGAACACCAGAGATGATTATTGTTTTACAGAGTTTACTCTTTGAATTGGTAAGGATTTTTGTGAACTCATAAAAATACAGGGTATTTGCCCCGCAGGCCACTCACAATGTTGCTTATCCATGTGTGCCAGAAATAATCTCATAAATTTTGCATGAAATGGTCAATGATCACAAATTCAAAAATGTTATTCTCCAGCATCACATACATGTATTTGTACAACAGAACAATATTCACTGATTTCTCATTTCTTCCCCAGTGAGTAGTGCCAATCCTCCTAAAGAGTGTTCTTATTTCATCTGTTAGTCATAGTATTTGTGTTCTGAAATTTGGTATGATTTGACAAAAGTTGAAATCACCACGTTACATTTTTCTTCCCCAAATTAGACTGATACACTAGGTAGAATAACTGCAATGAATTTTCTCTAAAACTTCGTCAGGGTGGGATGGGGAGCTTGATCCTTGACTGGATGAGTGCAAGAGATTTCTTTGTTTTTCAAATGTTAATTTTCCATGAAATTGCATTAGAACATTTCCAAAAACTAGAAAAATTGCACCAACATTACATTGACTTTGTATTGCCTAGAAGTAGTACAATAGATCTTTATCTGATTAAGTAATGGTTAACTCATTGATCACATCAGTATTACTCTTCTGTCAGAGTTGTGTAAAAATCATCATTTTAGAGAAGTAACCTATTACCTATGGAAATTACTAGCGTGCTGTCCATGGACTAGCAAAATCAGACTATGCCCATGTTAGTAAGGTTTTCTTTTATTTAGGCTTGTTCTCCTTTGTACTGTCAGAAAGTTCAAGATACAGTTTCTGAAGAATTTAGTGAAAAGTGTCTGCTATAAATTTGAATTGCCCTCTTGATCACATCTAAGAGCATCTGACAGATGTAATAGAGATGCAACTTGCAGTGTCACTTTTGATTATTTAAAATTTAAATTGGCTTGTTGAAATATACTGTGAATGGTTGTGGATACCATTCGAAGTTTCTATCATCATTTAAAAAGTTTCAGTGTAGTGTATTGCTTTATTATACCTTCTCTAATTTAAGGTTTCTCATTTTATTTTTAAATAACTTTGTCTAGATATAGAATTTCTAAATAATTATGCAGATGCATACAGAAAGTCATTCCTAACTAATGGTATTCTTGGAATCTTGACTTTCAGGTGTCTTACATGACAAGTGAATACTGCAAAAACCCTAGAATACAATTTTGAGAGGAATCAGTGGGGAATACTAAAATAGATGTTCTGTAATCCTTGCAGTTAGTGAACTTGCCACCTCGGACTAGAAACCATTTTTCAGTGCAAGGGAGCATGGGTCAGAGAATGCTGAGCTGTCAACTAGCAGCATAAATATTCACAAAAATAGTGTTTTATTTTTAAACCTAAAAACATAAAACCAGGTTTGTCCTTTATGCTTATTTAGAAATGCATACTTTAGAACTTACACAAGATAAAAACTGCTGATGAACTAAAAGGATTTATTTTTCATGCTTGAAGTAAAACCAGCATAAACTATAGTAATTAATCAAATTAATTCCACAAACCATATATCACATAGCCCATATTGCAAACAAAACATAATACTTTCATCTTCTGCACTAAAAAAATAGTAATCTTCATATAGGCTTGTCCTCTTTCTGAAGCAAACTAAAGCAAAAATTTTAAAAGTGTCTAATGGATGATAATTATTCTTTTGCCAGATTAAGGTTTTTCCTTTCTGAAAAAAACAAACAACAGCCAACCAACAAAAAAAAAACCCCTCTTACACTTTAAGTAGGTAGATCAGATGAAAAGTGAGATAGCAGAGTCACAGCAGATACTGCAATTATTCTACCACCATGGTTTTTATTTTCTTTTGCTCGGTAGATGAAGATGTTAAGGTAGGGAACACAACACAAGCATAAGAGAGTGAAGCAGCAGCAGGAAAAATGTGCAGGAAGAGTGTTTTTAAGAAAACAGCCATAGAATTGTGGGTTTATAGGTCCATTTCTTTTAAAACATTGTTCCTAAATTTTATAAAATCTGGTTTTCCTGCTTTGGCAGAGCTTTTATCTTAGAATATACATCTCAATGCCTTATGGTGCCCCTCAATGACATTTGGTGAAACAAGGATATACAACAGTTAGGTCCTTCCCCTAGCAATTTTCAGCTTAGTGGTAACGTTAAGAATATTTTCTGATTCCTTTTCAATACACTAAGCTTTCTTTACCTATCTTTGTCTGAAGATTGTGTTGTGATGCCCTGAGAGAAATTCGTAGGTCATACTTTCTCATTCCCGTGTTTGTCAATATTCATCATCGTACAATCAATAATTTATCAGCTGCTTTCCTACAACAACACAAACTAGTGACACAAAACCAGCCCAAGAATGTCTGTGTCACTCATGGTTCCCTCAGTTGCTCACTCTTGTTGTGCCATCTCGACAGTGGGTTTATTTATGCAGTCACCACGCTACTGCCATGGACCTTTGGCCCAAAGCGATGTTATAAGTCACAGATGCCCATTTTGCACAATCCATTTTACTAAGTGGATACACTATGTGCTGGGAGAAGTACGTTACAGTGACGAGTAACAAGGCAGAATCTTAGACAAAGATTTTTGCTGTTTTGTTGTAAATACTTACTAGCTGTGGAACTTGTGCATCATCTATTGCTGATCTCATTCTGGTGCTTTTATAGCAGAGGTTACCTTGCTGTATGAATAGTCTGAAACTAGCCTGGATAAGAGTATTATCAGCATAGACTAGCCAGGCCAACACTCCTTTGTGTTGGAGGACGAGCTGCTCTGGGATAGGAATGTACTCCCACAGGAATTAAAGACTACTGCAAGCCTTATCTCTTTCACCTAAACAGATGATGTGATTTAGAGATAAGAGCACCTCTTTGGTTGTGTTTTCTGCACAACCTGCATCTTAGGCTGTATCAACAAGTATTCAGAAGGGCAAGGGAAATAATTCTTCCCTCTGGCATTTATAAGACTGTGTCTGGAGTACTACACCTCCTTTTGGGCTCCACAGTACAAGATGGTCAGTGACATGGTCATGGAAGGCTGAGGGGGGAGCTTTTTTCTGTACAGAGGTACCAGATGGGAACGTACAGAAAAAATAAACCCAGCCTTCTCTAGAAGCTGCACAGTAGTAAGACAAGAGGCAACAAAATGAACTTGGAGCTTAATGAAGTTTGGTTAGATATTAAGGAAAAAGAAATTCACCCTGAGGATGGTGTGACACTGGCACAGGTTGCCCACAGAGGCTGTTGGATCTCTATCATGGAGATATTCAGAACAGAAGAGAATAAAGCTTTAAGCCATCTGGTCTCACTGGACCTCTTTAGAGCAGGAGGCTGGTCTAGATGACCTTCACAAGTAATTTTCAAGATGTAAGCTTTAGATATCAGTGGTTCTATGAACAAAAAACAAAACCACAACTTAAAGAAATACTTCACTACGTGACCAGAAATTGAGAAAGAGAACACGACAGAAATTTATATCCAAATTTTCTAATCTAATTAATGGATGCCAGTATTTGGATCACAAAGGGAAAATATAAAACCATTAAAATATGTAAAAATATACATGTTTATAAAAAATGTTGATTATTATCAATACAGCTAAGGAAATAATATCACTTATTTAGTGCATCCTAGATTTTTTATTGTAATTGTGCTTGTCATTACAGTACATTTACATTGTAATTGATGCTCTTTCCTAAAGGTGCTCTGTGGCTGCTGTACTGGTGTAGCATTTTATCTTATTTGTCAGTCACAGCTTGTGATATATTATAACATCACATAAAGCTGTGCAACATAAAAAGGGGAGGAAAAAAAGAAGGCAAATGATCTACTCTGACATAATTTCTGTAGTGCAAAACAATTTTTTATTTTAATTCAGACCTGAGAACCCAATATAACATATCAGCTGTCAGTCATGACTTGTGCCAATGCAAATATATTACCTCCTAAAAGAAACACAAGGCTTCAGAGATACTATTTTTATTTTATTATAAACAGTTGTTTCCTCTTTTTTATTATATAAGGCTATTAGACTTGATACATAAAGTGTATTAAAAGTCCACTTCCAAAACTATGTCTGTTTTAACAGCATAATTTTCAATTACTATGCAAGTTTCTTTTCTATCATGATGGCTACTATAGCAGTAGAAGATAAAATATATGATAAATTCTAAAACTAGCAGATCAAGTCATACTAATTTGAATAAAAATAAAGGTTGAAAAAATAATGGAACTGGAAAGAGTTTTGCTGGAAACAACAAGTGTCCTTTGAAGAAATAATGTCAGTGTATTTTCTCTTATAATGTGTATGATGATAATATCCAAGCATCTCAAATATGTTGATAAATTTGTCCTCACATGCACATTTTCAGAAAGAATTGTAACCTATGTTGTTTGTTTGCTTACTTCTTAATCGACTTTCCTCAATATACTGCAGTTCTTCTGTTCATAGGTAGAGTAGTTACAGTATTTTAATTATTTCTGGAAAGATTGCATATTTCTATCCTCACACATAGATTATGTGTCACTTCTAATGATTTCTTGAACACACAATATTTTAAAGACTTTATTGACAAAAAACTTTAATGCCTTTTTAATTGTCATGCTGACAGATTTATAGTCCTTTCATAGAAACTAGTTCTTATGTTTATCAGGTAATGCATCTGGTAATTCAGGAATGATTAGCTCTGTAATACGTATTATATACAATCAGTTGATGTTCTGCATACCCAGTTTCAGATGTTAAAATTTCTTTCTTTAAATATAGTTGCAACAGTAGGCCAATGGAGAGACAGATACTTGGTTTAGGCATAGACAATCTCCAACCAGAATGACAAAGAGTATTAGAGAGAGGAAGAAATTGTCAAATATCTTCTCTGGATATCTTTATAACGCATGCAGCCTGAGGTTACATGTATGAATGTTTAAATAGCTCTTCTATTCAAAAATCAAGTATGGGCATAATAAAAGACTGCCATCACTCCGTACGGGATTTTAAAGTCAAAGATTTTTTCTGAAATCAAGACAGAGACTAATTCTACCACATAACTCAGGCGATTTACTAAGCAGTGAAGCTTTACTATCCTGTATTTTTACCAGATTAGTCTTGGATATGTTTAAAGTATGACAATTTATGTTATGCAGTCTTGTAAACTGTCTCACAGTTGTTATTCTCTGTTGAAATTACGTATACAGCTTTATAATGAATTGATGAGAAATTGCACCCCTTTATGATGATTCACCAGTGTAACCTAACCTTTGCTGGTTGTATTTTCCACAACAAAATACTTTGATCTAAGTGAGATTATTTGGGAAATTATAACGTGACAATTCACTGAATTGTCCTGCTATATCTGTAGTGTGTACTGTACTCCTATTTCACAAGCACCATACAATATATTCCAGGTTCTAAGAAGCCTGGAATAACAAGTTTTTATTTTTTTATTTTTCAAATGAATCATTTTTTTTCTGTGAAAGAGACTTGAAAATCTACCCTATATATATATATATTTTCCATCAATTTATTTTTCTCTAATAAAAATGTTTGGTTACCTTACTATAGCAAAAATGCACCTTAAAGGCAGAAAAGCTTTTCTCTTATTTTTCATTCAACATTCTCTTTTTCTCTTGGAAATTTCCATGAATCTATCAGTCTTCCTCTGTCATTTCTTCCTTTGACTTTTGAATGATTCATAACGATAAAGATTAAAATTTAATGGACAGAATTACATATAAATTTTTATTTATTGAAGGTTATATTTTCTAATTTTTTATTTTATTTTATTTTCTAATTTATATCTTCAGTTTTCCAGCTGGAATTTCAGTATTTAGACTTGAATTTAGTAAACTCTGTTTCCTACAATCCTGTATTCCTTTACCTGCTAGAGTTTGGGAGATCTGGCTCGTTGCTTGCCATGGCATCCTGGCCTGGATCAGGAACAGTGTGGCCAGCAGGAACAGGGAGGTGATTCTGCCCCTGTACTCAGCACTGGTGAGGCCACACCTGGAGTGCTGTGTCCAGTTCTGGGCCCCTCAGTTCAGGAAGGATATTGAGGTGCTGGAGCAGGTGCAGAGAAGAGCAACGAGGCTGGTGAAGGGACTTGAGCACAAGTCCTGTGAGGAGAGGCTGAGGGAGCTGGGGTTGTTTAGCCTGGAGAAGAGGAGGCTCAGGGGAGACCTCATCGCTCTCTACAACTCCCTGAGAGGAGGTTGTAGCCAGGTGGGGGTTGGTCTCTTCTCCCAGGCAACCAGCAATAAGACAAGAGGGCATGGCCTTAAGCTGTGCCAGGGGAGGTTTAGGTTAGATATCAGAAAGAAATTCTTTACTCTTAGATATTAGAAAGAAATTCTTTACAGAGAGAGTAATCAGGCATTGGAATGGGCTACCCAGGGAAGTGGTGGATTCTCCATCCCTGGGGGTTTTTAAGATGAGGCTGGACGTGGCACTTCGTGCCATGGTCTAGTAACCACAGTGGTGTTGGATCAAGGGCTGGACTTGATGATCTCAGAGATCCTTTCCAACCCGTCTGATTCTATGATTCTATGTTTGGGTCAAGTATGTGGCCTGCTGACTCAACAGATATTAAGTTTTCTAATTTAAGAATGCCTAGTCAGGTAAACTAATCAGTTCCTTGGATAGCTTTTGGGGGAAGAGATTTATGTTTTTCTACTCTTCCATTTCAGGGCTTTCTAATAGTTTGAAGTGGCATGGTTACAGTAACAATTCCTCTTCTTTTAAGATTCAAAGAATCATCATTCCAGAACGATCCCATTAGGTAATCCAAGAAGAATAATTATGGCACTTATGAAGATGGTAGTGGAGAAAACTGAGACATCCCTACAAAAAATTATAGATGAGACTTTAGAAGACTTATTCTTAAAGTTATAATTATTGATGTAAGACAACTTTTTCTACAAAAATAATAAGAAAAAAAGAGCAATGAAAAATAAGGCCTCAGCTGGATGTCATGTTCCCATCAGCTGCTATCTCACTTGCCCTCCTCAACAAGATGGGAGCAGAAAATAAGATAAAAACCTCGTGGATCAGGATAAAGGCAGTGTAATGAAGGAAAGCAAAGGCCACACATGGAAACAAAATGAAGCAAAGCAGAGCAAAACTATGTATTCTCTTATTTCCTATCAGCAGGCCGTGTCTAGCCGCTTCCCAAAAGCTTCCTGTTACTCTAGAAGACAAATGTCTCTGTAACAAATGCCTCTTCCTCCTTTCTTTTAGCTTTTATTGATGAACAAGACATCATATGGCATGGAATATCCCTTGGAGTCAGTTGTCGTTCCTATGTCCCCTCTCAGCTCCTTGCTGATCAGCAACCTACTGATCTTGGAGAAGGGGTTGGAGCATCAACCCTGATGCCCTGCGAGCACTGCTCAGCACTAGCCAAAGTATTGGTGTGTTATCAACATCTTTCTAGCTACCAATACAAACAGCACTGTGAAGGCTGCTATGGTGAACTCCACCCCAGCCATACCAAATACAGGCATTTTAGATATGTGGTGGTTATTAACTGTTTATAGAGAAAATGAGACTGAGCCTAATATACCAAGATGTCAGCTTATTTATCAATCACTTTTACAAGTTCATCTCTCATGTAGACAAATGCAATCTTGCTTCATATCTGTCCGTTAAGTGCTGATAACGTATCATTTTGTAATCAGTTAAATTAATCACTTAGTTCTCTGTCCATCCACTCACTGGTTCCCTTTCTTTGTACTGTAAAGCAAGCTTTTTCTACTGCTGCCCATCTGCCTACCTACAAATATATTCAATTTCTTGTTTTTCTTTAAAGGTATCCTTAAGTTTTTCCTGTCATGTGTTGCTATTTGAAGTTGCTAATATTGTAAAAGATTGGTGTGTGTTTTCCTTTAGTACAATAATGCACTGTTAAGATTTCCTTTAAGACCATTTTCATTCTCTGTTCAGCATCAAGCTCAATAGAGTGAGTGGTGCTCTCTGAACAGGACCGTGTGCTCTCCTGTGCTCTCCTGACAGTTTACTGATAAATGAAAACCAACATAATTCAAAACTGAAGAGTACTGGTGAGTTGTTTTTTTTCTCCTGTTCAACTAGCTGTGATTAATCACTAAGAGCTTTAGACAGCTTTTAAATTAATGGATTTATAAATTAAAGACAGCTTTTGCTATAACAACGAATGTTTACAGATTTGCTCTAGAAATTAATAAAGAAAATAATAAAGGCAGATATAAGTACTACTTAGTGGTCTTTTATTCAATTGAAACCAGAGAAAAGGAAAACTTCTTCAGTAATAAATCACTCAGTGTGCAATTTGTTCCTCTTTATTTCGGTAGACCCTGGTTCTACTGCCACTCTGGGTCATTTATACACGATATATTATTTCTCAGTGTGGTGTATGAACAAGTAAGCAAGGAAAGTTTGAAGTGATTTTTGTTTGGAATATCTGTTTTTGTTAGTCAAGTCCTGCAAATTGACTTTTCTGTCAGGATTCAAGGACTGCTACTAGCAACTGTATTTTTTCCATTGCTCATGTACTGAGGGAATTTATTACGTTTGCATATTTTTAAAATTGAAGGAAAATAAATAAAAGAAAAAAAGAAAATAAAATCAGGAAGCAGCCCATGTTTTTGAAAGAATTGCCTAAGGGTTTTTCAGCCTGAAGACTGTTAAAAAAAAACCAAACAAACCAACAAGTCAAAACAACTTTTCAGACATTTTAATCTCAGTATAACATGGCCATTATCAGCCTGAGCAATGCCAAGTGAGAGATTAAGAATGTTTACTAACATAAGATCCAATTAAAAAAGCTGTGTGATGAAATTCAGGAAATAATTTCTTATGAAAAAATTCTCTAAACTAAATCCTAACTGCTGACAGAACTTGGACTTATACTTTTTGGAGTTATATTTTCTTTCAATACGATGTTCCTGTTGAAGACATACACATAACAATGTTCCACTCTGGGGCAGACACATAAAACCTATTCATTTAAATGAAAATATATATAGAAATTTTCACTTATCACCTACCCACCTCCAGCAGGGCAGACAGGTATTTGGTTTTTAAAAAACAAGTGATTTTTTGAACACCTTTATACTCAGATCAGAAACTGTCATGTTTGTTGTTGAAATAATTTCAAAGAAATAATTAAATGTTAAGGGCTTTCAGAAGATTATCAGCATTTTAATGAGTTGAAAAATTGTCTTTCACTAATATATTAGAATAATAAGCCTGATTTCTTAAATATTGTCAACTTAAAAACATTCCACTTAAATATTCAGAACTGAGTTGAGAGGAAGATGAAAGACCAAAGTTCTCAGAGAAAAAATTAATGATTCTTAGGGCATAGGCACAAGCTTCCCCTGTGTACCAGTAGGTTATGTCTCACCCAATTTTAGTTTGACATTTGGAAGTGTCTTTCTAGCTCATTGCAAAAATAGTTAGAAAGATAGCAATATTATGGTATCACATATGTATCAAATATAAGACTGGTAAGTTCTAGTGTGAAAGTTACCTGAAGCACTTGATTAAATTTTTTGAATATTCTCTTTTGAATGAACATTTTCACTTTTTCCCACTCCAGCTCTACCTACTTGTTTATTTTTCAGACTGCTGATTAATGAGCATAAAATATCCTTGTAGTCTGTTTCATGAATGTTTTAGTGTTTTTGATTTTTGTTATTCCTTCAACAGCTTTTTATTTTTTAACTTTTTTAAGAATTTTTCTCTTTCACTGAAATGCTGATCTTTTCTTGTTTCAAGTAGATCCACCCAGTGGTTGTGTACTTTTTCCTTATGCGTATTAGTTTTTTTTTTTCTTAAGTTCCATCATTACAGTCCTAATAATTGAGACAAAATCAAGAGGTTAGTTATGCAATATGAAAGAACTTAATTTTCACTTTGTTCAAAAGAAGCAAAATTAAAATATTTGTTTGGCTCTCTGTGTTTATATGATACATTTCTGTTAAAACAGTGTTAATAGATAGGTTTTAAATAACATACATAGAATCATAGAATCAATAAAGTTGTAAAAGACCTCTAATATCGTTGAGTCCAAACATTAGCCCAGCACTGCCATGTCCGTCACTAATCCATGTCCCCAGATGCCACATCCACACACCTTATGACACTTCCAGGGATGGTGACTCAAACACTTCCCTGGGCAGTCAATGCCTGTCTACTATTTCCATGAAGAAATATTTCCTAATATCTAATCTAAATCTCCCCTGGTGCAACTTGAGGCCACTTCCTCTTGTTCTATCACTTGTTACAACCTTATTTCAGCTAGTTGTGGAGAGCAATAAGGTCCTGAGTCTCATTTTCTCCAGGCTAAAGAACCTCAGCTCCCTCAGCCACTCCTCATAAGACTTGAGCTCTGGGCACCAAGATGTACTGGTGAAAACATAGTAAACTGATGGCAAAACTCATTTATATTAGTGTTGTTAGATGAGGTACATATTAGAATAGTAATTTTAGCTGAAATAGATTGAAAATGAGCCTATATTTAAGTAGAACTTTTTAGAGTAGAACTTGTCATAACAACATAAGGAGTTTTTTTCCTTCTTTTAAATATGTTTTAGAGGGACAATTGTCAAGTTTTAGACTCTACGTAGATAGTAGAGTGCTATTGCTCAACAAATGGTGAGAATACTATCTTTAATAAATAAATTTGTCAGCTGTTATATATTGATTTTAATGTGTCATTTTAAATGTCAGAATATTATTAAATTATTTTAATTAAAGCCTTACAGGAGAACCTATATGCCTTAGGTCTGAATCGCAACACAATTTTAGCTTAAGTACATAAATTAATATCTTAGTTCAGTCACTTTCAAAGCACCTACAACTCTTGGAAAATTTAATGGTGAAAAAAAAATTGGAATATAAAAATCCAGTAATTCTGTATTCTGGAGAGACACAGAAACATGATAGGAACAAGAAGAATAAGGTTGTAACATTTTTCAGAACTTCAGCTTGTCTTGAAAGAAAGAGAAATATGATTATTAATAACACAACCATTTAATACTGGTCAAAAAGACTTCATTATTTTGGAGACTGGAAATATCAGTTTTGGATATATTTTATTAGTAGCCTTTGTGTCTTCCTCTGAGTCTTATTTTGAGGCAAACAGGCATTGGGGTTGTATACACAGGTTCCTAACTTGGAAAAGAGAAAAAAGCTGATTGATTTCACACCATCCCAAGAGTTTTATAGCTTAAGGAAGGATATTTAGTGGTTACCAGAAGTGTAAAAGACTTTTTTTTAACCTAATGTCTTTGTTTGAAAAGTATATTCAATTAAACTATTTCCTAAAGTCCATACTTCACCAGTTAGTATCTACTTCCGAAAACATCTCATCTCTCAAGCACTAAGAACTATTCACTCAAAAGATTGAATCATTTCACACACAGAAAACTGCCATAGACTTTAGAATTTTGCCAGCTGACATCTAATCCATATTGCTGTTATTTTCTTTATAAGTGGCTGATAGCTGATACTGAGCCTGAGCTGATAAGAAGTAATAGATCTTTAAAGCATTTGAGAATTTACAGATATTTAAACTGAATCAGTATCACAGTGCTTCTTAACTTTCTACTGCAATGACATTCAAGTTTTGAAGAGGAAATGTAGCTTGGAAACATGACCAAAGGTAAGAAAGATGGAAAGTGTTAATATCCCTTGGTAGAAATAAAACTTTTTTCCCTACTTAAATATTTCCATTTAACATTTTATGATATGTACTAGCCTATGGTGCCCAGGTGACTTTCTCCCCTGGTATCTTGATTAAATATTTACTTTGTTTAAGAGTCAACAGAGGACAGAAAAATCTCAGAAAATGCATTTTTAAACATTCTCTAAAGGTTCATATTAAAAAGGAATTTTAAACAGAGCTCTGTAAAAGGCATTTTATTTGCATGAAAAAAATATTTAATATCATGTTTCTTGAAAATTCAGACAGTTGCATAAGTTTAGGTTTTTAATTATTCATTTACAGATATTTGGTATGTACAGACATAGAGAGGGGAAAATCCACCACCCAAACAAAAAGAAACAAAACCAGATCCTGGTCAGACATCTTAAATGTCAATTAGCAATTACAAATAAGTTACATTAAACATGGTAATATGAGTTCGTCATAATCCCACGAGAGAAAATCACTCTGTTAAGTTTGAATGGGCGCTCTGAGCAACATGATTTGGTAGAAGACATCCCTGCTTGCTGTAGAGGTATTGGACTACATGATCTTTAAAGGTCCCTTCCAAACCAAAACATTCTATGATTCTATGATCTGCAATTCATTATTAAAGAAAATTACATACAAATTTTGGGGAAGGAATTTGTGTGAGCAGAAGAGGAATATTACTGCAAAATTACAGTAGGATCTAGACCAATCTACAATAGTTTAGGTTCTTTTTTGCTGACTTATTCCCAAAAAGAGATGGTGTTTCAAAATTTAAAGGAATTCCAAAGACTGGAAGAAATTAAGTGTCCACCTTTGTTTAGGTGGAAAATAGAGACATATGTGACACTTGTCAAAAGATAGACAAGTTGTCTGTAGGTAAGTTATAAGAGAAAACCTGTTCCTGTTTTGAAGGATTTGCTCAATAATTACTGTCACAACTGGCTTTGTTACTACTGTGGCAAAATAAGGCACCAGCTGTAACCTGAAGGCATAATTTATTAGAGGTTGTCATGTGGCTTGATCTCTTTTCTGAAATTACCAGAAAGCAAGGTTTCCCTTTGCATCAACTTTGCTTGTACTGCTGTGATGAACATAGAAGCATGGTAGGAATCCCAGTGACATTAACTATGTTTTTTTTCACAAGCCAGACAAGGATGATTCGATAGTAAGATATATTTTCAACGTTGTACCACTGTCAGTGTTAAGCAAAAATTATTAATTTCCAAAGAATATATTAATGGACCTAAACCTCATGAGATTAGACATATAACACAGTCTTATTAGCCTTAATATTTTCTTTTTCTACCAAAAGGTTTTGTTCAATTTTAAAATTGTAAGAATTGGTAAAGTACTGTTTGACTGGCATAACTATTTCACTGTAAGAGCTACATTTTTAGAATCAGATTCATTACAGATAGTAAAAAACCCAAACATGACTCAAAGAAAAACATGATATTAAAATATCCATAAAAGTGGCAAGTCTGCAAGTCTAATTCCCACAACTTTTGTGCATTCCACTCATTAATAAAAAAATAATTATGCATTCCATACAGTAGCTACTATTATTTTTCCCTTTTTTTTCTTGTGGTGCATGATATTGTTTTCATATTTTCTATCTTTTCACACAATTAGATTTTGTAAGACTTTTAATGTATTTCATCTTCACTTATTATGTAGGAGTGAGTTATGCGCTTATTATATAGGACTATATTATGTAAATAAAATGAAAATCAAACTGTAAAATAACTTTCTTATTTTAGGAAACTGGAAATCTGAAATGTAGCAAACAAAAATGTTAACCCAAATATGGTGGGCAATGCTTGGGCGCAAGCTGTTTTATTCACTCTCATTCCAGCTGCTGTTCTACGGTAACCTTTAGGTGTTGCTCTATCACTGTTTTGGTTTGGACCCAGGGTGTACATCTGCAGTGAATCTTCTAACGGTCCTCACTTTTCTGGGCTTTTGCTTATACTCTAGGACAGTCCCTCATGAGCTCATGAGGGAAACCTTTTCACGTGAAAGAGGCAGAGGGTAAAGCTTGGAAACATGCCCCAGATGGTCAATCCACAGGCAGGGATTCCTTCCTTGGGACCAGAATAGACCCCATTAAATTAGCATACTGAAGACCACCAGGTTGTCAGCACAGACGGTTTAGCCCATATAGAAGCAAAAAATCATGTACTTCATTTCTTAGCTGTATCACTTGTCTCTTATCAATTAACAAAAAGCAGAACAACCCCCCCAAAAAAAAACAAACCAACAAAACAAAACCAAAAAGAGAGTCAAAGTTCACACTAAAAGAAATATTCCTAGTCAAACCTGGCTCTGAAGCTAAGGTGAATCAAACCAATAGTCAACTTCCAAGAATGATAGTTCTTAGGAGTTTGCTTACCCAGCAAAAAAATAGGGTTAATAAAATGCAGTTGCTCTGTGAGCATTTTTTAATGTCTGAAGACTGGTAAAATTGCTGAGTTTAAGAAAGAAAAATTAATGTATTTTTGACAAGTTAACATGAACTCTTGCAGTCCAGTTGTATGCTTTGAAATATATCTGCCAACAAGTCACTGTCAGTTATTTCTCTTGCTGTTTTTTTCTCCTGCTTTTAAAACCTTATTCCTAGTGCAATTTATATTTGTTCAGGGCCAGTGTATGTAAGTACAAAGTGCTGAGGGAAGACTGTATCCTTTGAAAAAGGCCCAGAATCACACTTTGTAGAACACCAACAAAGACTTGATTACAGATAACAAAGCTACCCAGAAAAGTATGTAAGAATTTTAAGTATATACCTCACATAATCAGGTTTCCGTCTCTTTAATTTCTTCCTTCATAGTCATTTGCTCCATGTTCTTCTCATCCTTGAGATGACAATAGTTTTAAAATTTGTACAAAGAGAGTCCTGTTACATTGCTGAGGACTGAAAAATATATCTTGTGTTGCAATTTAGAGTTTTTCTTGTCTGTGTTTTTGTTTGTTGTTTGTTTGTTTGTTTGTTTCAGAAGGCAGGGTGTCTGCCTCCCACTTCTGCCTTTCAATAATACATTAGATCAGGAGGATTTCTTCTGCAATACTTAGTATGTATTAAAATGAACAACTAGATTTCATAGATCTGAATGAGACTATCTTAATATTCTGGCACCATTTTTTTAATGCACTTTGCAAACCAATGCTGTAGACAATTTTCATGGAAGAGTTTCCTTAGTTTTGAAGCAGCTGATATTCCAGAGTCACAGTTGTCTTCCTGTAGATGCAAATTAAAAAAAAAAAAAAGTGTAAAAAGACAAAAAAAAAACAGCAGTAGAAAAAAATCAAAGATGACTTTGTAATCCAACAGAATTATTGTTTCTGTGGTGCACAAACCTTTTTTTATCTTTTTTTTTTTCTCAGTAAAAATGTAGATGCTGAAATTGTGATTAGCATGACTGTGGTTATAGGATTAACCTTGTTTTCTAAAAGTAAGAGTGACTATAAAAAACCCAGTATTTTTAGTCAAGAAAGAGCTATTTCTAAGAATCACTATGTAGCATGAAGGATGGAATATCCAGATGTTTTTCTTTTCTATCAGATAATGAAAGAAAAAAGAAAACATGATCAAAAATCGGGAGAACTTCAGAGTTGCAACAGACAAACAAGCACAAACAGAATTTGGTAAATGAAACCATCTATACAAAAAATCCATGTTGAGTAGTTGGTCACTACTGAGATTTAATTAACAACTCAGTACGGGGAGAAGAACCAATTATACAAACACAGGGATTTAACTAGGGAGGTTGAATCCTGAGCTGCATAGTTTAAAAAGTCAGAAAGAGGTTTTTGCTTTTCTTGTTTGTTTTCAAACAGTAGCCAAAATGCTGAAAATGATTCCTGGAAACTTTGGAGATTACTTTTATTTTGAATTGCCATACAAATTTTAGAGGGGTTCCAAATATATTTTAACATGCCTGTTACTGGAAAATAAGTTAAAAACATTAAGAAAACATGTTGTTCCCCCACTCGCCTTTTTTGACCATGTTATAGCTCTTTCGTATTTGAGACATAGCAACACATACTGATCTTTCTCTAGGTATAGACCCAAGGAAACCAGAAAACATGAAAATTTATCCATTGTAAAATCATAAATAAATCTTCCTTATTTTTAACACATGCCCTTACCATCAAATTTTCCACAAATATGTTTCTTTTCCCTTTGTAATAATAGATGATGTTTATTGTTAAACCATTTAATTTTTATTGGAATATTTGATCAACAAAACCAAGATTATTGGTTGCTTTGTATTTTATATTTTCATTAATAAAACTTATAAAAAAATCTTAATTTACGGGCTTTCATTAAATTATGAAATGCACATGATTTTAAATACATACAAAGCTCATTTATAGCACAAGTACCTGCTTAAGGTACTACATTTTTATCCTCAAGTCTCTGCATTGTTTGTCTATAGGTATGATACTAAATTAAAGATTTTTCAGTAATCATCAAATTGTTAGTCATAAAGATCGAGTTTGTCTGAGACATGCACTAGAGTCCTCTCAGCTGTTCACAAAAACAACAAGTGCTGGGTATCTGATATTTCTCAGACAAGACTGAAGCTCTTGAGAATCTGAGATTTCTGCAATTTTCCATCTGTGAAGTCAGTGTCCAACTGACTTCTGAGTGCTATGGGGTACATTGTGTTTTGTGCTCAAATGACCTGGTTTGGTCTCTTTGTTATCAGTTACAGTTCTTCCATTGCTATAACCAGGTACACAGAAAAAACAAGCTGCATTAAAACAGCCATACAAAACTAGCAAAAGAAAAAGGTTCAGAACATTTCATATCCATTAAATAGTGTTCAAACCCACCTTTTGCATCTGTCAGTGATCCAATTTTGTATACAGTTTGTAGCAGCAACCACATTCATGGCTCAATAGAGCTGCTGTTTAAATGGACTGGGCTGGTCTGGACTGGGATAAGGTGAAGACTCGTGTTTTTTCCCTGAACATGTGCTCTAGGAAAAAAAAAAATAAGTCTTTCTGTGCATTTTTTTTGGTAATCTGATGACTCTAGCCCTATTAGTGTGCTCATCTCCTCAGAAAAACTGTTACTGGCTGCAGTTAATAATTTAAACCCAAATATAGGTAAAAAAATCTTGATTAACTGGTAACATATCTGCCTAAATCACATTTTGGTCTGACTTGTTGACCAGAAACAAAGCATTGTTTTTTAATATGAATCTCCAAATATCTCAAATTTTATAGTGCCTCACTTAAGCTACATTTCTTTTCTTGCCTGTATTCCCACAGAACCTAATTTCTTGGCCAGCCTCTATCTTTCAAAATGTCCTCAATTAATGTCCATTTACAGAGTTAAACTTAGTATCATAATCATTCAGTTCAGTGACACTAGACAAACAGACATTTTGAATGCCTGTAGCTAGAGAATTCTGATTATGAGCAAATCTATATGAATAATATAATTTGGTTTTGTAGCTGAACTATAGAAATCCAGAGTAATTTGAGATTAATACAGGTATCAGTTCCTTTCAATATGAAACAAAACACTGTGCTTCATTGTGAAGTTATTGAAAAAAAACCCAATAGTTAATTAGAAAAGCAAACATTTTGAGCTGACAGATTTTGTCTGAATATCTGAAGCAACGATATTTGATATTGTTACATTTATCTCCATTTTACTCATCCAAAATTATTTGTTGAACTCTATGTGGATTTCCTGTGATTAATTCTGGCTTATTTGTTTCACTTTACAAGCATGTCTCATTCACAGATGACTTATTTCTAAACCACAAGAAAAGGTGCAAACTTAAAATTGTTGTATGGCTGGTATCTCCCCAGGTTCTGAAATTCTATTTGGTTGCAAAATCCAGAAAATTCTTTAGAGCAGACATCAGTTTCCAGGGAGGACAAAATCTGGCAATAAAAATTAGCAGTTTCCTAACAAGCACATTTTAAAATACTCATAGTAATACATATAATTTCACAAAATATACACTAACAAAACACTACTTTGAGATTTATGTCCTTTATTACCTGGAGACCACTGTCTGTCTGTATTTAGAGCTTAAAATGGCTGTTCACCTAGTAAGGGTTTATAAAAGTCTCTATTGCTTTTCTAAGTAAATTATTTTCCTGTAGCCTGAAGCTGCTAACAGTACCTGAAGAATTAATAATAGTGTTGGCACAGGTCAGCTTGTATCCTGCCAATTCTCTCTCACGCTGAGCACATGCACTAAGAATACAGTACTTGCAACTCCAGTGGGGTTTATTACATTTGCTGGTAGTGAAGATGGTAGAAATCTTAAGTGACTAGCAAAACAAGAAGGCACTACAAAAAGATACAGCTGAAATACAACAACAAATGAAATGGAAATTTTCTGGACTCCCACAAAAAGCCCTTGGAAGCTTTGGGGTTATCAAGTACTCCATCAGTGCTCCATTGAGGGAGTTTCACTTCTTGCGAGAACCTGACAAAATTAGCTGATTTTACCTTTTTTAGATAGGAGCTTGAAAAGCCAAAATAACAAAATCTGATATTAATTCACAGATGTCACTTGCCTAGCTTCTGGTTTATCAGTGTATTGAGTTTCCATCTTTCTAGTATGTTTGAAAAGTTAAGTGATGTTCCAGTACACTTAATGGGGGAGGAAGGTCATGTTCTCTTTAGGTTTACTTGTAAGGGTTCATGAAACTGCTCTGAAGACTGGATTTAGATGTTTTAGGAAAGTTTTATTACTAGGGATGAGCACTTTTTGATTATGATTGGTTTTACTTTTCTGTCCTGGTATGAAAATGAGGCAGGGACCCATGATAGAAGTCACTAAGCAAATATGTAATAAAATGCTCATCCCTGTCTTGTACATCTCCCAACCCAAATAATAGCCTGATATTTCAACAATGCTAACAAAGTATTTAAGTGAAATTTTATTTTTATTACATAATAGGTAAGAAATTTTTATTAATATGAATACAATTTGCATCAGAAATTAATATATTTTAAGTTATAATTTTAATAAACTGGTATAATTCTGAAGTGATGAATATTGTGTTATAGCAAGATTTTGTGTTTATTAATTGAAGAAGTAAATTTTTGCAAACATTATTTTTAGAGAACATAAGACAAACTTCAATAGAGACATTCAGTTACCTTCCATACAAAAATGTGTTTAAAATTCTCCTCTTGATGAGATCTTATTTAAGCTTGGAACTATATTTTTACATTCATGAGTTAAATTACAGTAGTGCTAATCAGTCTGAAGATCCCATTAAATCTCATACACATGCCAAAAAGAGTTTGATCACTACCTTAATTTCTGTCCTATCCAAATCAAAATAATTAATTTTATTTGGCAAAAGCTATTCTGGCTCAGTTTATACATGTCATCCTAACCTTACTGATACTACCAGAATATCTGTAGATAGTACGAGCTTCCAAGAAAGATCAATTGAAATGAAGTAGAGTACGTGAAAGCAGTGATACATACACTGATGCATTCCATCAGCAGGTGGTGCTGTACCTTTAAATTAAGGCAAACTGCAGCTCCCCCCCTATATTTGTGTGTATATGAAAACACGGTTCAAGCTTCATCTGCCTTCATTGGTATGAGGGAAAATGAAGCGATTCTCATAAGTATGTATTTATATATATGGTAGATGCTATTTCTAGTTTAAAAGTTCTTGTGAGAGTTGTCCTTTTTGTGAGGCTTTACAGTGCTACCAGTCAGGTAGTTAGTATTACAGTTAGAACGAATCTTCTCAAATATGACAGTCTTCTTATAGAGGAGAAACCTTCTGTTTCTTTTTGTAATGCTTTGAAGCCTGAGGTGGATAAGGTATGTGAAGCTATTTATAGTGGAACAACTCACATCTTTGACAGTATTTTCTTTGGTCATCACTCTTGCCACTTTTAAGCACCTTGAATGCATTATTTTTTTACTTTTTTTATGCCAAATCTATTGAAATGACAGCAAGGCACAGCTATGCTATGCAATTTTCTTGGGAAGATTTTGGGCTTCCCTCCTCGAACAAGTTCAACTCATGCTCCAGCTGTATGGTTTAATAAAGGGATAGGTCTTCTCAGTCTGCTCCCTCATATAGGTATCTCTGGAGATGTTGGTAAGAACTCTGTATGTAGAACTAAAGCTGAATTTTAATGTCTCTGACAGGAGCAGAGACAACAGTAAATGACAACAAATTAACACTTTCCTAGAGGATCTTCACAGAATTACAGATTATTCTCAGTTGGAAGGGACCCACCAGTATCACCAAGTCCAGCTTCTAAGTGAATGGCCCATACAGGGATCACACCCACAACCTTGGTGTTACTAACATCATGCTCTAACTAACTGAACTAATCTCAGGGTTCTTGTGGAGTTATCCCACTGAACAGTGAATCATATGAAGCATAAAACAATTAGTTTCACCTGTCTAAAGGAAGGGTTAACAGTCATGCTAATCAAAATGCACAGAATGTTATAAAGCTCTTGAGACTTCTCCCTCCACAATACTTTCTGTGATGAAGTTTTCTTTCCGTTTACATAAAACTCCACTGCCAAACAAGAGGTTCAAATACAATATGTATGTGGCGGGAAAAGTCAAAACATAGTATATGAAAAAGTTCACATGTGGGAAGTCTCTTTATGAGACTTAATAGGCAAATTCTGTGATCTACTTGTTTAAAACTTTGAGTAACTAAACCCATACATTTCCTGGTTGTGGAGTATTTTGAATGATGAGTCAGAAAATGGACTTGCTAATTCAAATTCATCTGAGAACTACAAAAGTATCACCGCTGCAGTGACTACATCTATGGAGACTCCTGTTCTGTTTCATGAGGAAAAAAAAAGATGTTAGTCTTAGATTGTAATGGTACCTAAAACAATTACCAAAGTAAGCTCCTGAATATCTATTTAAATACTTGCTTGCTAAAGCTAAATGAAAACCACAGTATTTGTTGTATTAAATCTGCAGTCAAATGGATGTGAGGAAGGACATTATTGACAACCTAATTATCACTGCAAGCTGGATGTGTGATACACTTATTCTGGAAATTTAGAGACCTTTCAGTTCTACTGATAGAGAAACAAAGAATGATAATTTTTTTTTATAAAAGCAGTTGTTACATATAGGGTTTAAACTGCATAAGGTATTATTATTGTTTTATAGTTCAAACAAGATAAATACGTGTTAATAAGAGACTGATCAATTTACTTTTCAACATAAATTAAGAAAATAAATGAAATTTCTCCACATTTCTGTAACCTTCTAATATATGCCAGTTATAAAACCTGTTTTGATTATATAACTGTTTTCTGGACTCCTGCTAATGTTAGGTACTTTTTTCCTTAGGTAGTGTTAAAAATTAGGAGAAAGCAAAATAAGAAATGGCTTTTTTTTTTTTTTTTGCCTTGGTGCACATAGCTGAGATTTAATTTGACATTTTTATACAAGTAGATTAAGACCCCAGTGTTTCTCATCCTATGCCTATATGGTTGGTACTAACAGATGAGCATGGGTTAGAATCTTATAAAGTATTTCATTGCTTTTACAAGGTTTCCCCTGATAATATCTAGATTTACATGTATTTAAATTGTCATTTGAAAGAAAATACTGGATAAAAAAAGTACTGTCCTTTTTTTTTTTTTTTGCTATTATCTGAATATGCGTTATAATATTTCAAAGAGAGGCTACTACAGAAATATGTGTCCTAGAAAGAAAAATCTTGGTTTGGGTGGACTTAAATTCATAAATTCTGCAAAAGACTAATTAAAAGAAAACAAACAAAAAAAACCCCAACAAACAAACATGCAAGGTTTATTTTGTCTCCTCTTAATAATCTTTTTTTCATCACATGCTAGACCTTGTTTAAAGTTAGACATTTACCTGACTCCTTCCTTGGTGCTGATGGTTCATTAATCACCTTACAGATGATCAATAAAATATTATTCTATTAAAATTTCAGAAAATATTTGTAATAATGTCATGCTTGCAATAAAAGTCTCTGAAGTTCACTGCAGTTCTTTTGGAACAAAGTTGTTACAGTCCTTAACAGGGAAACCCAGAAACAGCTTGTACAGTTTTAAAAGTATGCCTGTCTAGACAGCAGATGAATGGAGAAGACATTCTTCCTGCATTGGCCTTGAGCAAACTCTCTACAAAATTGCAAGCACTTATATAATCGAAGACTGCAGTGACCAGAGAGGAGAGCATAAAATTCTCACTCTAGAATATATTTTATGTAATCGTGACTTGTTTATGTGTTGTAAATGAATGAATATTTAATGTGTTAGATACTCTGCAGTAATATAACTTATGACTCAGGGAATGCCAATGATAAAAATATATACATAGAAAGAAATACCTTTACAGAAGGAATAACAACAATATCCTTCCATATCTCATTGTGTGCCATTCTTGGCAGAAAAAATAAGCTCCAGAATAGAGCCATTAATCTGATCTTCAGTACACTCAGCAACATTTGCAGTTGTCCTGCAGGTTGACAGGAACTATGATCTGGTTCTTCCCTGATATACTCCTTGTACTTGCTTCTCCAGTGTAGACCAAAAGGCTCAGCTCTTTTATAGGGAATCTCCCTCTTCCTCCAGGGAATTTCTGGCATCCTAAAACGACTATGAAACATGGTGAGCAAAGAGACAGGGAAACCCCCAACACTCAGTTCTGTCCTGCGATCACCGAGAAACACATCAGAGCTGGCTGATGGCTTTCACTTCCTAAGGCAAGGGAACTCTCACTCAAATATTTCCTCCCCTTCCCCTTCACTAATGCACTGGCAAATATTTACTCTGTTACATATTCACACTTGCAGACAAAATATGGCACGAACTGAACTGAGGGCATATATCCGCACATTTAATTCATGTATAGTATAGCTTAACCCATAGTAAACGAGTTCAGATACATCACGTTACTTCACATTTATTGCAAGCTAAGAACATATAGTGTATATGAAAGGTAGCTCAGTAGAGGCTTGGTAAGCCACAGTAACTTGATTCATTATCAATTCCTTGGGAAGCTAGGCCACAAATCCTATAAAGCTGCATAGGTTAAATTCTCAAGAGGTTTTCATGGATCCCTGGTATAATGTACTCAGTATATGGCTGTCAACATGTTGACATCAGCGAGTTTTACATGAACTCTGATCAAAACAGCTTCAAAAGAGAAATTCTGCTCAAGATTTATTATTATGAATTATAAAAAGTGTATGGCAGGTATTGGAAGCATAAGACTGTGCGGTCAAACCTCAGGTATCAGGCAAGGAAGGTGTAAGCAACCTAGTCTGGCATGGACTTGATAGAAACCTCAGAGGAAAGGAGTGAAAAGTAGCACTTTGAGCAGCTGTTTTCACAGTGCGCCAGCATAACCTCAATGGGAAGTAAAAACTGGACAGAGTGGATGGTTCTCGTGCAGCCAGTGCTAAACCTGGAAAGGTTCCCTTAAGTCAGCACACACAGAGACTCTGCTGCCATGCCAGGAAGTAATGCACATATGAGTTGTGAGGATAAGCAAGTAAGAATGATCGTAAGGAGCTCAGAGCAGCAGTGATCTCACTGAACCATCTCTGCCACTCAGCTCTAACTCTCTGGAGGATCAAAGACTGAATAGTGACATGAATTAATTGGAGGAAGCTTAATACAGAGCACACATGCACTCAACCCCACTAAGTCAGCCTCTCAATCTGAAGACAACACCAGAAAGCACAGTGTGCTGCATGTTTTACAGGTGCCTGTTCTCACATTCATTGCCTGATTGCTTTGATAATATCTGAAGTAAAATATGTGGAAACTCTTTGTGACCTGAAAAACTATACAGGGAGCAGCACACTGGGATGAGCTTGGTGGAGCTGCTACTTTCCAGATTGTATCAGGAAGATCAGGAAACCATGATTGATTTCTTCAATCATCCCAGTAGTGACTTAAGCCACTGATTGACAACATTTTCTTTAATCCATTCTCGATTGAAAAAGCTAACCTTTCCTCATTCACCATGTCAGGCACTGTATTTCTTTACACTCAATCTGCTCTGTTCTCAGGAACTTTTTCACACCTCACTGGAAGCCAGAAGAGTAAGCAAAACTTGGTCAGAGAGCAACTGTTTCCTGAAGTTTCCATTTGTGTTTTGTATGTTTGTTAAATTCTTTAAGTCATTCAGGACAGTAACCCAAAATTTACTTTAGGGAGTCATATTAGCAAAGGGGAAAGTTTGATTGTTATTTTTATTAGTAAAATAAATAAAACTTCAGGTAAAGTAATGGTTGTAGCCCCAACATTTAAGTCACAAAATGAGGAAGTATTAGATATAACTTTAGGGAACAATTAAAGAAATACCATTGTTCTTGTTTCCTTTCCAAATCAGAAAATATTCATGCTTATTACTTTTCTAAAGTAATTAAATTCATAAAGGCATTAAATTCATGTTAATATACTTGATTAAATTATCATTGTAATTTGAATCCATACAAAAAATTCATTAAATAACTTTTTATCTACCTTAAAAATATGATTTCTTTTTTCTAAGTGAGTAAATCTACATATCATTTACTCTCAATTCATTAATGAGCTTCAGACACCTTAAAAACAATTGAATTTTCTTCTACCAAACACCTTCTTCCCTTGGTAATTTTAATAAATCTCCTATTTTTATTTTTTTTTCCATTGGCAGGAAAAAGGTGAATAGGAGCTCTCAGTCTCAACCTTCTCCACAAGATTTCTGTATTCCCAGCTTCCCTAGAACAGGCAGCAATGAGCTGGCAGTCAGCCTGGAGGAAGAAGAGGAGGGGCTGACAGTCAGGGCGCTCAGGCTCCAACAACTTTGCCAGAGAAGTGCATGCCAATTTTACTTTCCCCCTGCAGTGAGGAAATTAGTTGGATAAAAGCCTTTTAGGCAGGCAACAGGCAAACTATTTTTTTTTCCATTTGTACACCCAGTATGGGATTTTTCTAGAAATCTTCTCTCTTCCTTCTCCTCTCACTAATTTAAAAAAAAAAAAAAATCTTTATCCCAATTTGCACAATCAAAAATACCTACAAAAAGCATGAAAGGAGAAACAGATGGAGGAAGGTAGTGTCGGAGAGAAGATGGAAGGCAGAATAGTTTTGTATGGTTAATTGGGCAGTTAATAGCTCATATCACTTCATAGTATTACACAGTAGATGGAAGATTCCTGATGAAGTGGAGATTGTTGAAGCAAGTGCAGCACAGGATTTAAGGAGTCTTGGGGACTTAGAGAAAAAAAAGTTCTGGGTAGTAAAAGTAAAGAATATTTAGAAGAACAACCACATTGTATAATGTTTGGGAACCTGATTATTTGCCAAAATATGTCAATTAATGGATTCAGTTAAACTTTTATTTGTAAGCCATGAATATAGTAAATGCAAATAGCATCTTTTAGGACAAATAAACAGGTTGTAGCAAAAAGAAAAGCATTCAGAAACTGTGTGTCTACATAATATGGAGGAAGGCACTGCATTTTATCTTCTGTAATTGCTAGTTACAGAGCTTGCTGAATTTATAGACCACAATGTGCCACTGTGGTTTCTTCCAAAGCAAGACCCTGAAGAGGTTTTAAATAAATGTTTACAGTTCATCATAAACTTGGAACATGTAGTGCAGTGGCATATACTTAGTTTGTCGCAGTGAGACATTTTAAGTTCATGTTCCTTGAAAAACAAAGTAAGGACTCTGAGCTAGTTAGTGGAAGTATGCAAAATTTTTAGTGTCCTCCCATGCTTCTTCACTTGAGTGAAGAATCTCCTTCACCAGGAGATTTCTGTAACTTCCATTATTGACTGTAAAAGGTGATTCTTGATAACAGGATTGCAAAAATTGCAAAAAAAACATTGATTTCTTTCCAGGATATTAATGTTACACTTGTATTTTATTTAAACCCCAACCTCTCCTCTTGGAATCATGTTTCTGGGAAATTTTCAGGTTTTCAGGTAGGTTATATTCTGTGAAAAAATGTTGCTAGTTTTTAATTTACTTTTAGGCCCTGAAGTGTCATATGATCTATTGAAAATACAACTAAAATTTATCCTGAGTTTTCATCTAGGTTTGTTGGGGTTTATTTCATTTTAAGAAAGAAATCAGCAGAACCCCAGAGCCATGCTTTTTTTTCATCACTTTTAAGACAGTCTTGAGATTTTTGAAGGAAAGATGATACTGAATTCTGGCGACTGCTAATGCTGTGATTACAAATATTTGACTACATTAGCAAAGGGAAAAATTCAAGCATTTTGGCACATTATTTTGACTGATTGTGGGTGAGGGAATTTCACATTTGATTCTTGATTTTTTGCAGAAGAATGTTGGACTTCATGCTGGTCACAGACAGGAGGCTCAGATGACAGAGAGGAGAGTATCTTTGTTTGTACTTGGCTGTACCTGCTAAACCTTTGGCCTTGCTGAGGGCTGGTTTGAACGGGCATCAGCCAGTAAATTGCAGAGATATCAGCAGCACAGCAGGCTCACAGAGGATTCAATGCTTCCTTTTTCTTTGTTGTGAAAAATGTGATGGTTTTGACTTTGGTTAAGTAGTAGATGAGATAGAACTTAACAGGAAAAAGAAAATTGCTCCAGGAATGTCAGGGACCACTGTGAATCATGTGCTGACAGCTGCCCACTGTGCCTCAGTGAGCTGAGCATGGTCGTGGCCTGGGGACTGCTGTCCTTTGATGTCCAGGTGAGTCAGTGGGTGGTGGTGAGGGGGTGGGTGCTGGGATAAGACAGGCAGTCAGGGCAGGGAGGCCCATGGCAGGAGATGATCCAGCCAGTTCCCAGTCGGAGGAACTCCTGCCAAACCCTGTCCTGGTTTCCTCTTATTTGGCACCTGGATGGGCAGGGCCAAAGGGGCAGTGCAGGCTGCAACATCAACAAAGCTGCTGTAATGGACCTCTGCAGTGAAGATTGGTGTGCTTCTCCCATCACATAGCCCATATCGACCTCCATGGTGTGCCGTAGGGCTAGCCAGGCAACTTTGGTAGATTTTCTCCTCACATTAAATGTTGTTAAAGCACTGCTTTTTTTCTAAGAATAGACATGTTTTTAACTGGTCCAAGTGAAAAGTATGAGGTTATGAAAGAGCCTTGGGCACAAGTTATCCTGGCAGACATAAGCAAAGATTTCAGCAGAATAAAACTGATGTGGCAGTGACGTTGAACTTCATCTGACTTCAACTTTCTTTGTGTATTGTGTTTAGTTCTCCACCTGATGGCAGTTTGAACAATTCCAAACCTTGTGGTGCTTTGGTCAATCTATACAGTCAGTGAGGGTGAACTCAGTCATCATGATTTTCATTTCGATTGTAAGGCAGATCTCTGCCCTTTCACCAATTTTTAGCCTTCATTGTGGGCTAAAATTGGTGTAGACCTGTGAAACATTGTCACAGATGAGGATTATATTTGGTGTTAGATCACTGAAATAGCAAGCTTCTCTAGAACATCTTACATAAAACAATTCACTGAATAGAATTTTTGCAACTGCAGCTATTCACTTATCTCTAAGCTTTAAGAGCTGTGCTAATATACATCAATCAAAAATTTCCTTGTCAAGGAGACATGGAAATACAAGAACCCAAAATGTAGCCCCTAAGCATCAGATCTTTCTGGGTATTACTTTATATGTTTTCTCCTCAGATCTGTGAGGTCACTTTCATGGCATTTCTTAACTGGACAAATGAAGTATTTTTAAGAAAAACAGCTGTTTAAGAGAGAAAAATAAAGAATATCAGTCTTAATTTATGGACATTAAGTTAAACTTTCCCCAAATTTTTTTAGATAGTAATATTTTTAATTCTCAGAATAGTTGTTATCTGAATCCATCAAGCGTACTGTACAGCAAAGATGTCAGCTGGGCACAGTTGAATGGTTGTGTTTCTGTGATTACCCCTCATGAGTGGTTGATGCTAGTTAAAAAGAGGGACTGAAAAGTGTTCTTGAGAAAAAAGTAGATCTGTGAACTTAATAATTTCTGGCATCTGAAATCACTTGCCTTTATTAGAAGGTGAAGCTGTTGCAAACTTGTGATTTCTAAAAAGGAGCAAAGCCTCTCTTGAAGTTGTGACCTGAGTTTAATGGCAGTAACCTTCAGAAGAGGTTTTTTCATTGTCATGCATGTGTGTTCCCTAGGACATGACAAGCAGACCAGGGCTGATGCAGGATGTCCACTTGTTCTCTCAGCACTCTTGTCAGTCTGCCCGGGTCTCCAATGGTCAGGGGCTGCCACAGGAATCCCATTACAGGTACTGGGTCCTGATTACAACAGTTTTGGTGAAAGAACATTTATCAATGTTTTGTTACCCCTCAGACATAAACAGCAGCTCTGTATCTCTCCCTACATCCACTTTTTTCATTTCACTCTTGAAAGGCACATTCCTCTGAGAACCAAACTAGAATCTGGAAGGTTCATTACGGAAAGGTCCTGAGAACGTACTTAAATTGCAGTAGTAAATTGTTACAACAAAATAGGGACTGTAAATGAGGCCATAACACAGGCTGTGTGAGATTATATCAGCAAGAGCATGGCCAGCAGGACCAGGGCAATGATTGTTTCCCTGTACTCGACACTGGTGTGGTTGCGTCTCAAATCCTGCGTTCAGTTTTGGGCCCAAGAAAGACAATGAGGCTGGAGTGTGTCCAGAGAAGGGCAATGAAACTGGTGAAAGGTCTGGAGTACATGTCATATTCTTCACTGAAATGGTGGTCAAGCACTGGAACAGGCTGCACAAGGAAGTAGTGAATTCATCATCCCTGGAGGTATCTAAAAGATGTGTAGATATAGTTTAGCAGTGAACCTGGTAGCACTGGGTTAACAGTTGGACTCAATGATCTTAAAGGCCTTTTTCAATCTAAACAATTCTGTGATTCTGTGTAATTTGTGTAGAGTTGTTTAGCAAACAAAGATCTACGTTTCTTCTCTATCTGAAATTATTCTTCTTCTGTTTGACTGAGAAATTCACCTGATTTGGAAGCTATAGCAACAAATCTATAGTATTGGCAGAAACTTATTCACAAAACGTGGAGATTTTGCTATAAGTTCTGGAGGAAAGTCAATGTTGCAAAGTGAAGTGTAAAATTATTCCTGTCTCAGTGTTATTTTTGAGTCAGATATCTCTGCCTTTTATGAACAGCAGGCATATTTGGAAGAATTATGTCTGAGTCATAAATCCCTATTTGCCTTGGACATGACTAATAGGTGTCTTTAACACAGTAAGATGATATTACTGTCTTAGCTTGCAATTTTTTTTAACCTCTGAAGCACATAGAACAGATGAAGTTTAAACAGTATTATGACATTAATCTATGGTCTGTCAGGATACTGTTACCACCCTCCTTTTCTGGTCCATTGATTCCAACTAGCAGATGCTGTAATTTATATGACTCCCAAAATTTATTATTTCAATATTTAGCAAGCGGAATCAGTGTGGTTGCTTTCAGAAACAGCTGGATGTTGAGGGCTGTGGGAGAAAGGGAGTGAGATAGTCGAGGCAGGGAAGGAGGGAAGAGATCATTGTTCATGCACTCCCTCACACTGCATCAGCTGGAGCTGTGACCAGGGAAAACAAAAGTCTATTTAAATGAATAATGTTGCAGATCTTCCTTCTGTAGCTATCAGTGGAGGCTGGTCTGTTTGTAGGCAATTACCTACCCCTTGTGTTTTGAATAGCTATGCATCTTCAGTGTAACAAAATAATCTTCATGAGCTGGTTTCTGTCGTCCTCATTGTCCTGTAGAAAAGACAGAGAACAACTCTAACAACACATCTAAACATTAATATTTAATATTTATGAATATCTCTGCTAGTCTACAGGCTGCCAAGCTTTGCTTGTGAATAGGTTCTGAATTGTACAGGAGAGCTTTTTATTATAGTGGAAACAACACTGTCCTCTCTACATGCCTTTACTAGCTGCTTACTTGTAATTATCACTATTATTAGCTATTTATTTATGTATTGTAGGCCAGACTCTGCACTCCTGTACAGCATTATGCATGGTTACACTAGTTGCCCCAAAACTTATTCCCCTAAAAAGCTAAAGTCTCTTCGTATATGCACATGATACACTGATAAATGTTATAGTACATAACAGGAATGAAGAATACTTGGGGTTTCCTCCAATAGTTCCTGACAGTGTGTTACCTGCAACACTAATTTATCCTGGTTGTACAATGTGAACATACCACCCAGAAGTTTCTGTGGGAAATTTTGATGCAGTTATGTCTTTAATGGTTTGTTCTTCAGTATTTCTGGTATGCGATTTTTCCCTTAAATCACATGGTATTGTATTTTCTCAGTCATTAGACAGCCTAAATTCCTAGAAGAAAATAACTGCTGAGGAATAATGAATGAGGAATAATATATAATGCATCATTCATATGGAAATTAATCAAAATGTTTGCAGAAATTCACGAGCCCTTCAGCAGTTATCAGCATTTTTTATAAATCAAATGATAGCCATCCAAGTATTTACAAACAAATAACATGCCCTACCACTGTTATGGACCTAACTGATAAGATAGATATGCTAAAGCATCAACAAATTACGGTTTGCGCTGTTCAATCAGTTCTAATTAATTCTAGATGTTCCTCAGGGGAGATTCTGTTCAAATGAACTGATTATTAGCAGTGATGAGAGCTGGATGGTGAAAAATGTATCCTTTCCTACAGGCTTCAGGAATATGATAGCATTTTCTTGGACATGAAATAAGGCAGTGATCTGTGTATTCAAATATGATGCATAAACGAGATTTTCTTCTGGTAGAAAAGATAATCAGAGGCTTTGTGTATTTATTTTCCCCTACACCCTTTTAGCTAGAAACAGATAGTGCAAGACAACGCTGCAACACGCTAAACCAGAAAGTGACTGACTGTGGTTTAGATTCCGCTCACTAGCCAGATGAAGCATGTGGGTGGTTATTTAGTTTAGTACCAGGTAGGAATTCATATCTTTACACTGGAGGATGACTTTGTGAGCTCTGGGCTCTGCTTGAAGAAGAAATGTCATCTTGAGGTACCAAAAAGCACACATTTAAAACAAACAGCTGAAATGACAGCAGCTGTTGCCCCCAGGCTGATCAAGCTGAGCATTGAAAAGGATGATTTTATCCCCGTGCTGTGGAGACTGTCACTTTCTGATGTAAACAACTAACATGTAGCATTTCTTCTTATAATTGTAGGCAACATGCCACAAATGAAAGAGAAACTGTGCTACTGCATCTGCCAGCCCTTGAAGGCTACAAGTGTTGACACTGGCTTCAAAATTTAGACAATTATATGAATTCCTTTTAATTTAATTATGCTAAACTGTTTTAATGGAAGAATATGAAAAAGAGCAGCTGTGAGAAAACTGCAAGGACGAAGTTGATTATTTTTGCCTTGTCTCCAAAGTAAAAACTTCTATGTTATTGTGCTTAATTTTAAATAGAAATTTAGACATGTTCGGAGTGTGGACTTCAAGCTTCAGACACCTTGCTTCCTTGGACACTTCTGTTTAATGAGTGGTATTATCAAATGTGCATCCAGTCTCTTTGTGATTGAATTTTCTTTATTACCATAATTTCATACAGCTTTTCTACATCAGTGATGTCCTTTGTAATCATTTTGTATTCTTAGTGTCATATACCTTGTTTCATAGAATCCCACAGTTTACACGTTTTTCAGGTTTTTATAGAGCTTATCACTATTTTATGTCACATGTAGTCAGGAATGGGCTTTGGTTAAGACAAGAAGATAGAATTATTTAGTGTTTGGAATATACCTTCTGTGGAAAGCTAATTTGCTATGTTAAGAGAAAATACACTCCTGCAGTGACTGCAGATGTTGCTTTATGCTACTTTTAATCAAGGTTATTTTTTTAAGAGAAATAGACATTATTTGTCAAATATATTCATTTTTGTATTAAAAAGGTTAATTTTGTTTCAGAAAGTTATCATCTCTGATTTCATATCTGAAAATAAATTGCACTCTCCTTATCAAAGAATTTCCAAATTCATAATAAGAATTACCTCATAAGAATTAGCTCTACTCATAACCAAACTGTGTTACTGAATGCCTAGGTCAGAAAGTTCACTACCAGGCTCCTAGGCTGCTGAAACCTCCTTCAGGAAGTTCATTATTTTAATTTTACATGTAATCATAAAATCAGCAACAAGCCTGTGGAAATTCAGCTTGCATACAATTTCCAGATTCTTAATAGAGATGAGCTTCAAGAGTGGTCTAAAGCACTATATGTGGCTGGGCAATGGAACAGGCTCCCTAGGGGAGTGGTCGCAGCACCAACCTGCCAGAGTTCAACAAGCCTTTGAATGATACTGTCAGGCACATGCTGTGACTCTCGGAGGTGGTCCTGTGCAGGGCTAAGGGTTGGACTCGATGATCCTCGTGCGTCCCTTCCAAATCCGCATATTCTGTGCTTCTGTGATCATGGGAGGTTTCTGAAGAACCACTGAAGGATTAAAAGTGGTTTTTGCAATTTTAAGGCATGAGAGATCATACTACTGAGGTAACAAGAAGTAAGTATTCAAATTCAAATGTTTGATTTCAAGGGGAGAGAGAGCAAATAACTATGCAGAGAATTTGAAAAAAAATCTTTTCATTTTGACATATACTGTGTATACTCTTGCTCAGTGACCTGTAAGGGAGAGAAAAAAAGAGGAAAAATTTCCACCTTAGTTAAGTGTGATTGTATACATATTACTGAGTAGGTGAAATATCATAATCTTGCTAACAGAAGCTCTCTGTTGGCAATATATGTGCTGGCTTTTTTTTTTTTTACAAAAGTTTATGTAGGACCAGTGCACTGTAGAAAGTACAAAGCTTTGTGGCTTCCTCGTTATTAAAGGTCTTTATAAGATCGTATCGTAGTTATGTAGGAATCAGAAGAGAAATGTAACTTACTTCTCAGATTCTTATTTGGGTTGGTATATAAAATTATTATTTTGGGACCCGTAAATATCATGTCAGACTACTAAAGAAGAAAAGATCTGAATTCCCACAAAGTTGTGTTATAGCATTCTTACTGATTTAAATTGATCTTTAAAGCTAGAGCACAATTAGAGAATTTTGCTTTTTCATGTTTTTTTTTTCTTTTTTTTTTTTTGAAGTTATGCAAATATACTGAACTATGCATTTTTCCCAAAATTGTTCTAACTGGATCTTTCCTAAAATCTGAACATAGCTTTCACAGTTTTGACTTTTGAGATGGTTTTGTTATACAGTTCACCTTGAATAGATGAACTTGTATTTAATTTCTAGTTGTTTAATCAGCTGAAATTAAGTTGATATAGGATTGACAGTAAATACCATCAATATTTGTTATCACAACATAAGAAATCAAATGTATTGTCCAAGTGAGAATTCAATTCTGAAACAAATTCCTTCATAGGTTAACAGTTTCATGTAAGAGTACTCTTCCTCTGCGGTAATTTCAGTGGAATAGCTACGGACATACACTCTATCGAGCTTAAGTTACCACTATTTTATTCACTGATGGTCAGCACTGCTGAACCTACCACTGTTTTCCCTCCATAGGTCTTCTTTATATTCAGTCATATGTTACTGGAATGTGCCTTCCTCACATCTCTAGCCAGCATGGCAGCATGGTACTTCTGCAGTATTTCTATCATTTCTAGGATAGAAAAATTCATTCCCAGAATGCCTGCTTTTATTTTTTTCCTTCCGAGAAACAGATATCTTTTCACCTTCTTAAGAAAGTGGCAGTGAATACAGAGGAAGAGATTTAGAAGCTGAGTTAGAAGGTATTTTTCTGCAATAGATAGTTTTGATAGTTTGAAAAGGCACTGATGCTTACCCAAATAAAAAGTTTCTGAAATCCTCCTCTGTTAGATTTATGTTTAATTTTTTCTGTTTGTATATCCATTTATGCGTCCTTATGACACACTTGAAGGGGTGGGGCTGGTTTGTTTGTATCCATGATAGCTTCTCTGTACTTTCATTTTCAAAAGTTAAAGGCATATTTCAAGTGAGAGTAATAAAACAAAACCAAAATCTACTCAAGAGCTACTGCATTTCCTCTGCCTTAGAAATAGAGGATAGCTGATGGATATATAGCCCCTAGTGAGCTCTTACGTGCATCTTGGATGAGACTTTTAGCAGAACCTAATCTCTTTCTGCAGAAAGGCGTAAGTCTTGCTTCTTTAGCTGCTGCTAGCAGGAAGGACATCCTCAGTCATCATCAGCATATTTCTGATACAAATTTATTTGCCTCTATAGAGATGGTGTTAGTCATACAAATCTTAGTAGACTTTTGTACTTTACTGTGTTCATCTCCAGATTCAGTGAAGTGCATAGTGAACTTCCCAAATCAATATGATTTCACTGATTAAACATGTATTTTACTAAAAGGATATAGCTAAGAATTACTGGGTAAAATTTTTTTTTCCAGATTTATCTCTGCTTTAAACTTCATTAAAACACTAAGAATATGATGACAGTAGATTTTTATCCTAGACATTTAATTTAACCAGAATTATTTCTTGCTCTATTTTTTTAGCTCTATAAACTTAGTCAAGTTATTCTTAATGTTTTTCAGTTACAGTGCAATCAAAATAAAAACTTTCTAAATTAAACAAAACTGATGGATATTCCTGTTTTAAGTGGTATTGCTTTCCATTTATTTTATTTTCATTTTCTTTGCCCTAGTTTTTTAATTTGTTTGTTTGTTTGTACTATTTTTTGTCCTGAAAACAGTCTCCCTTGTGTGTATTTGAGTATGCAAATTGCTAAAACATATGAGAAGTTCCAAACAAAATAGTATCTTTTTCACCCAAACAAATTTCCACAGTCCATCCATACTTCTTAGTGACCTTCTGGTTTCAGTTTTTCAGGTATTACTTATGCAATATTATCATTATCTGACACTATAATAGTGTCTGTCTTTGTCATGTGCTCTCTTGTTCTTGTTGCTTAAAGGCTACATCTTGAAGAAAGTTAAAAGAAACAAAAAGGGACGATATTGAGATAGTGGATGATATTGAGATAGTCTACCTGTTCAGCTGGAGAAAGAAGGAAAACAGTTGTTTCATGTGTTCAAAAATCAAATACTCTCTGATTTTATCTGTATAGTAACAACCTTCCCAGAAATAAACACATAAGGGAGCAGCAGTTCCTTGCAAAAAGAAGATGGGGATTGACATCCAACAGGATGCCATTCAGCCCAATCTGTTACTATCAGGCCATAAATTTCTCCTGAGAAGTCACAAAGCAATGTCCATATGTAAGGGGGATTACAAAATGAGTTGCACATACATTTTCCCCTCATCTTTATAGCATCCATTCTTACCCATTCCTGGGAAAAGATATGAGACTTTAAGCAGTGTATTTTAACTACTACAGGTTTCATAGGATTATAGAATAACATCTTCCCACCCTTTACTACTTGACTGTAAATTCTTTTAATTTCTGTCATGATAAAAGGAGTCTGCCATAATTTTATTATAAAGGTTCAATGTTTTGAAGCAGAAAAAACAAACCTGCATTTCTTAATAATTTAAAATTCTCTTTAATGTTTTTCATAATGCAACAATTTCACATCTCCTCGGAAGTGTGCCTAAGCGTTGCTTTAGACATCAGGGAAAAAAACTAACAAAGTAGTGGTGTTGGTGGTGGTGGAGTACCAATAAAAAAATAAGTACCTGCTTCAAAATTCTGTGTTGATTTTCCTGATTTATTCACTTGTAAACAACATAGTCATGATTCCTGTTGTCCTCATTGTTTGTACTCATGAATAAAGGGATGGAGAAGTTAGGACCCACTCTGTACCAAGCAGAGAAAATTTAATTTGATATCAGTAAGATATGGAATGATAAAATGAACTATTTTCTAATGTTTGAGACAGGTATCAGTCAGCTTGTTTCTTTTATTTCTATACTGTGTGTGGAGAAGGAAAGAGCAAAGGAGAGGACAGCATGCAGCATCTCAGCAACAAACAAAAAATCCCAAGTGTTTCTTTGATTTCTTAGTTATATGTAAAATTAAGAGAATCTATACCAGTTTCTTATCTGGAGCTACTAATAGAACTTTCAATAATATTCTATTGGCGGCTGTATTTTCATTCTTTGACATTCACCTAGACCATGTCTGTATAAGCCACTGGCTGAATTTTCGTTCTGTCTTATTTTTTAGTGCTTTTTCTGTTAATGTGCTTGAAAGCTGGAGTGAGTAGTCAGTGTAAATACACAAAATTTGTTTGGACAGTACTAAAAGTTTGTTGAAATTCATTCCGTAAAGCATCTAAAAATGTAAATATGTAAGTTTAGAGGTAACAGCTTCCACATTCTAAGATGCTATAAGATACAATTTAAGCTGAAAAAGCAGATAATTGTTTCAACCTGTGTTTTCAGTAATATTAATTTGTGTCTGTTCTGAGTCTGCTAATGTTCATTATTTATTTTTAGCAGGGACTGAAGGTCCACTTGTGCTTTTCTTTCCCATCTAATAACTTTTCTCATCTAATAGCAGTGGGCTATTTTCATCAAGTTAGATGGATGCATTGGGCTATGTACATCAGCAATAATCAAGGTATAGAACCAAAGAAATAAATCGCAATTAATAGATGCTTTGTGAACTGCAAACATATGCTCTGTGAACATAAGGGTTGGAGGTTCCTTGATGTTTCTCAGGCATCCTTATGGAAAATACTGAATGAAAAACTGCTCTGCACTGGTGTGGCCTCACCTTGAATATCATGTGCAGTTTTGGTGCAAATATAAGAAATAAGAAATGTATTAACTATTCAAGAGTGTCCACAGGAGGACAACAAGGATGGTGAAGGGCCTTGGGGGGAAGCCATATGAGGACAAGGTCACTTAGCTGAGGTCACTCGGTCTGTTCTGCCTGGAGGAGACTGAGGGGAGATCTCATTGCAGTCATCAACTTCCTCTTGAGGGGAAGAGGAGGGGCAGACACTGATCTCTTCTCTGCAGTGACCAGTGACGGGACCTGAGGGAGTGGACTGAAATTGTGCCAGGGGAGGTTTATGTTGGATATTAGAAAAAGGTTTTTAACCCAGAGGATGGTTGGGTACTGGAACAGAATCAGGGAAGTGGTTACAGCACCAAGCCTGACGGAGTTCAAGAAGGGTTTGTTGCTCTAAGGCACATGATGTGTCTTTTGGGGGTGGTTCTGTGCAGGGCGAAGAGTTGGACTCGAAGATCCTTGTGGGTCCCTTCCAACTCATCACGTTCTGCAGTTCTCTGATACTATGCTATATACTGTATTCAAGTATCCAGTAGCTGATAAATTTTGCCACCTCCAAAAGCCTTAGGAGAAGAGGGTAATGAATTTCAGGGTGATGTAGAGGTACACCATGGAAGAAAAAGGAAGGCAACTCTCTTGTCCAGACTGACTGATGTTTGAGCACAAACTGGATGTGAATAGTCTAGAGGAAGGAAGAATTCAGTTGAACTTCTGTACCTCAAAGAGAATGCTAAAATACCCACTGAGACAACACTTCATCCTAGTGTTCATATGCTCAGGCTCGATGGATTTTTCCTAACCTAACTGCCTGGAAAAAAAGCTTTAGTAGGTTGGTAATTATGCTGCACCTTTCAGTGCTCTAGTACCTAGTACTTGACTATGAAACATATCAAGTCTCCTCTCAGAATAGTTTCTATTCTAATGAAAGTATCTGTATTCACATTTCACACATTAGTGGAGCAAGACACACAAATAAGGGAACTTGTTAAAAATTGCAAGAAACTTGTAAAAACAGAGTGTTGGTTTTTGAGGTCATAATAGTTGCATCCAGTTTCATGAGCAATATTAAACCACTTTAAATAGGTATATGTAAAATTCATGCTGCTCTTTTTCAGATGACTTGCAAACAAGTATGTGCTATGACTTTTTTTAAGATCTACCACACTGTTGAAGTTCAGTGATTCAACACTTATCTAGACTTTGTTTATAGAAAGTATTTCCTCAATTTTCTTTTCTGGTTTTTTTTTTTTTTTTTTTTTTTTTTTTTTTTTTTTTTTTTTTTTGTTCTGTGTTCTTTCCTTGCAAAACTAGTGATGCTACTGCTATGAATACTAATTTGAGGTCTACAGGTATAAAATTGTTATTCAAGTGTAGCATAGTAGTACAAAACACATGATAGACATGAGAGCTCTTAAGTACATAGTTGCAATCTTAGCTGAGGCAGAAATGTACTTCTAACAAGTATAAAGAACCACTATTTATTTGGAAACTTATGTAAGTTCGCTGAGTTTCTTGAGAGAATATTTTCCTGTATGTATCATCTAGACAAGTATATAAAACCCATGTCAGGAGACTTTCAATAGTTGCCTTAGAAATTAGAACAACAACAACAAAATGTAACATTGTTTTAAAGGTAATGTCTATTGCTTAGGGAAGGTATTCTATTGGGATTTAAAAGAGTTTCTGAGTTGCAGAAAAATAAATTTACCTCTTAGTGAGAGAAATTCACTGTCTTGTTAGGGATGCAGTAAAATAAGAAAGGACTAAAAATGGATTACATTAATATGTATGTATTTATAATTGCACTCCTGCGAAAGAACTTTCAAGAATCTAAGGTTAGTGATAATAATTTTTGGAGATGTATTTATCCCCAGAAGAAAACAGTGATAACTTGCTAGAAGACAACAGTTTCAACAATACTGTCAACATACATACTGTGGAAAACTTACCATTTAGGAACCGTAGGTCAATCGAATAAATTATTTACAAACGAAGTTTGTATCAATATTTAAAAAAAAAATAACTATTTTATGAAATACTGTCTGTATAACTTAGGGCTAATTCCATTCTATGATAACTACACAGTTCCCATCTTTGATACTGACAAAACTTTGTTGGTATTTCTTAAAAACCGCAATAACCTTTGCAGTCCTGTTCATATTGATAATCCATTTGGTGTTGGTGATACTAATTAAATTCATACATAGCCAGGTTCTGTTTACGTCAATTTGACATAAATCATAACTGTATGAGTTAGCTATATGATTGTATTTGACTTACTGCTTTTGCAAATGCATCAAAACATGACTGTTTTACTGGAAAGTGAGAGGAGTAGTTGTTTGTATGTGTTGACAATGATGGTAGAGAGCAAAGCTAATTGAATTAGTAGGCAGGTCTTAAACGAGGATAAGCTTAAATAAAAGGATTCAAGAAGATTGTCCTGATGCTTTGTTTCATGTTTTTAGCAGTAGGCCAGGCAAAGTGGGACTCAGTGCTAGAATCACCAGCAAAGAAAACTATTCAGCTAGTGAAATCTGCTCTCCCCGTTTTAGCAGTAATTATGTCATTGTCTAAGATACAAGAGTAAAAAAAAATGATAAATCCACAGACTACATTCTAAGAAACGGGATCAATTGCAAAGTTGAAAAGAAAAGGTAAATAGATGTTTCATATTAAATAGTTTACAAATGAATTGTGATACAGGTTAGGTTTCATGTCTTAGAGGTGCATCTTCCCATGGGTAGATGGATGGAAACCATTACAATTGTGGACATATAGACATTATGGAAAGTAGGTAGTTAGATGCCACAAAGGTAGTGACGTGGACATTGATAAACTGAAAGCTTTGAAGGAGGATGTAGTAAGAAATACGAGAAGTTCAAAATGCCTCATTCAAACACTACTGAATCTTGTTTTGTCTCACAGTATCTGTGCTGGAGATGACAATTAAACAATCAATGATGCCTGAACTGTTTGGTTCATATTGTGCTGCTGCACTGATTGCATCTAGAAGTTCTCTCTCATTTTCTGTTTAAAATGCAAGTTCTTTGGAGAAGGTACTGGTTATTAGTATAACAATATGACAGAGAGAAGAATAACATTGACCCTGAATAAAGACAGTGCTCAAATTTGAAGGCATTACCTTTCTAATAATCCTCAGGATGTGCCTTACCATCACAGAGCACTGCAGCCCTATTGTGTCCAGTATTAGGCATTTAATTTTAGGAAACAGGAAATCTGTTGAATAGGGAAGAGAGCAGAGCAAAATAGAATGATCAGAATCTAGGAGGCAAAATGTCCTATGAAAAGAGATGGAAGGAATGGGGCTTGTTAGAGATGATATATCTGTATTTCATAGCTGCATAATATGAAATATAATAACAAAAAGGAAGAGAATACTACACAGTATGCTAAGCCATAGTATATGTAGTCCAAAACCCAGAGGACTTAAATTTCAATCAGGCAGTTTTATGTTAAACACCTGGAAAATCTTTCACCTGTGAATTCTCTGTCATTAGAGGTTTCTAGACGTCACCTGGATGTGTTTTATGCTGCTTGTGATCTTAGGGAGGGACTTCAAATACTATCCAGATAATGCTGGATCTCTGGGTGGTTTCTCTAGGTGTCACTATAACAACCTGTAATAAGAACTCCAGTAAAAGCACAAGTCTGAGGGTTACATGGATAAGTGGTGAACAAGGAGGGGCAGCATTAAGAGGTAGGTTACCACTTTATTAATGTAGTGTACTTGTTTAAGTTTAGGGTGGTCTAACTGCAGAAGTTTCAGAAATTATACAGGTCAGTATAGGTTGGGAGTAAGTGTATCTATACAATTAAGCTTTCTCTTTGAATCCTTTCTAGAATAAGGTTACCCAAACAAAAAGAAACTCTCAGGCAAAGACTGCTGCCTGATATTATATATCCATGTAAATATTTATCAGTTTAAGATGTCCTCCCGTGAAATCTCGGATCCCTTTTACTTATGTTGTGCAACTCTTGGGTTTTTAATCCTAATTTACCATCTGTAGAGGAGTGAATTCCCATAGAAGTTACTAAACCTTAACTTTTACCATAAATTGCTGCATAAATAAATTCAATTATTCATATAAATGTGTTTCTATGGGGCTGCAAGGCTAAAAGTCTTAGATTTTTTTTTTTTTTTGCTGGATTGGGAAATCTTTCTTTTAGACTCCATAATGGGTATTTGTCCAGGCTGTATTTTCTTAACAGACATCGTTGAAGGATCTTTGAAGGAGCATTCTTAACATCTAGCAAGAGAAGGCAAGAGGTTAGAGTTATCTGGACAAATATTAAAACAATTTGCAGGGGATAGAAGGGCAGGATTCACTCTTATTTATTTTAACTGGCATGCAAACGCCTTTTCAAAAAGGTGGAATACCAGTGCCTCTGGATGCATTTTCTTCCATCCTACATACATCTTCAACTTTAATGACTATTCTCTCATAACCAAGTAGCCCCATCTCCCCTTTAGAGTGACACTAAGAAATGAGTTGTTCATGCTTCAGTGTTTTTCAAAAAAAAGAATTTTTTAAAAACAAATGGAATTTTAAAACACATAATTCTTTATGACAGATAGCAAAATTGGAGACTAAATTTAGCAATTTAACTTACTGACTTTGCAGACTTGTATAGTTCTATGTAAATGATACTGGTCTATTTTCTAGGATTTCTTTTGATCTTTCAATTGTCAAACTTTAAAGAAAACTGTAAAGCTAAAATAAAGATAATTTAAAATAGGCTTTTAAATGTTACATTAGTTTTGCAGCTAGTATGAGCCTTATTATTGGTATATTCCATAAAAAGAAAATAACTAGACTGAATGAACTGAATGAACTTTTTAAAGCCATCTATTAAAGGAAATGCAATAACAACATTTTCCTTGTCATCAATTAATAGGACTGACTACCACGAAAATTATACTTGCTGATGATCTCCCAGATTTAAAGTATGGAATATCCTAAACTCCTCTCCAGTCACTACACTTCTAAAGTACAATGATTGGAGGACACTTTCATGGCTTGTTCACATGATGGACAGTAAAAGAAATTGTTTCATTTGTTAAGTCCCTAGGAGTTATTTCAATCTGTCATGACACTCACAGCTTTTTCCATGCCAAAGATAAGACTCCATTAGTTGTCTTTTTGAACAATACTGTAACAGGAGAATGTGGCCATTTTGGTAATCTGTATAAACAGCTCTAAGAGCATATGGATTTTTTCTGGTTAACTATCAGCATTTTCACATACAACACAGTAACTGACATTTTCGAGGAAGCCGGACTTTGATGAATAGCTCATGTATTAGTTTTGAGCCCACATCATACCTGTAAGGGATGAGAGAGAGCTACAGGTCAGGACTGCTGCTGGACTGAGAGGGCTGACTGGTTTTAACCGAGACCTTTTCGTTACAATTCATTTTAGGTCTTTCATCTTGGTGGTCTTAGTGTTCACTGAGATGAGAAGGTTTTGGTTTTGTCTTGTTCATTTAGATATGCCATATCTCCCAAGCTATTAACTCTGGGAGAAGAAATGCCTTCTTTTCACGTCATCCTAGGAATCTGGTTTTAGTTAAATGTAAAGTCAACAAGTATCACAGCTATATGCGGTTTGATTTCAATTGTAAAATAGTGTCTAGCATGGGCAAAGATAGAAAATCCTAATTTGTCATAGCTTAGTCAAACATCCATGGTTTTATGACTTTCTGGCTTGCTGGAAAGCCTGCCTATATCCTGCAATTGGACAGCAATTTGAGGTCTTTTCTCAGTATAGCCAGTTGTGCATGTGTGTGTACACATATAGATGCACAGTATGATCAATCTGGCAATGGCTCTTGTGCTTCTGAACTTTATGATGTCCGTGTGTTTCAGATATACTGCCTACTTTTTACTTCTTGCAGCACATATCCTGCGTACTTACTACTTTCTGCAGAATGCTCTCTGACTTCATCTGAGAAGTACACATGAGCAGACTGATAACGATTTTTTTCAGGCTTCTCCAGTGACAGAGTATGGACCTGGTCGATTTTTCTATTGGAGGTACCATGCTCAGAACAGGCATCACATTGAGAAGCACTGCCCTGAGATTCAGGGAACTCTAAGCTGTCTTGAAGCTACTACGAGAACAGCTCAGCACAACCTACCCTCTTCCTGAAGTTACTTTTTGGAAAAGCGGGTTGCTGAAACTGAGCCTACAGGTCATATGAATTACCCCAACAGGTTGCAAATGGCTCATTAGCCAGAAGCTAAACCTTTCTGAACTATGTAATGCAGAAAATTGTACTAATTTCCTCTTTGTCCAGGGGAAGATGAGTTGAGTGAGAGGAAGGCCTCATCTGTGAGCTGCTTTGTGTTTCTCAGTGCAGTTAGCCCCTATTTGACTAAAATTAAAGAAGTTGCTGCCTGTCACATTAAAACCATGCATGTGTTTGTAATTTATTTGCCTGTCTCCGTCAACTGAGTATTATGCTATACATAGCATTGCACTAAATTGAGCAAATCTGTGTATTTTTACTGGGCAGGCTGTCTAATTTGCAAGTACAAACTTCAGAATATTGAAACACTATGAAGATTGCATTGTCCATGTTGAGGGGGCAGTGCTAAGGTTACATGACTGACTTATCTCTGTTTGTGTATTTTAGCCAGCTTTTTTTTTTCTACATAAAATTTAATCTAGAGTCTTTTTTAAATGTTCTATTCTTGCAGTAATTCATGTAGCATACCTTTAAGTTAAAAAAAAACCAGGCTTTCAGGCTTAACCTATTTTACAACAGTTCTTGCTTGCAAATAAACGTCAAGGTACAAAAAAGAAGGTGACATATTTACTATGAATGTCTAGAAATAAATTTATAATGGTCTAAAAGTAAAGTTGTTTCTTCAAATGTAAAGCATTCAATGCTTTGGCCATATCCACTAAATAAATTTCAGGATTGGGCAAAATAAAATCACTCTTCTCTAGGTATGTTACTGTGACTGTATATGCAACTATTTAAGTCCTTTTTTCTTGTTTGATTGTAGTATAGACATGTTTTTTGATGAGAAATATAGGAAGTCTGTGGGGAAAAAAAATGAGGATGATATCTGGATGATAGATTGCAGTGTAGTTGCTTTGGCTGGGTTTTTTGTTGTTTTTTTTTGGGGGGGAGGGAATTGATATTGTCATGTATCTACTAAATTGCAAGCACATCATCCTCCCAGTTGATCGCTGTGTCAGATATTTTAGTTTTCTCAGTAAATGTTACCAAGCTCTAAAGAGTCCAGGTGGGGATACTTTGATCAGAGTTTTCTTAAGGAAAAAGAAACCAGGAGATTACCTGGAGCCCCAAAAGCACAGGGTGGTTTTCAAGCAAGGGGTTAAAACTACTTTTCACAACTAACAAAATTTCAAATGCAGACGGTGTATTTTTGTGGGAGGGGGTTACAGAAAGGGAATCCTCAATACCAATTGGCTGGTCTCTATCAGCTGCAGTTGAGCTCAGGCTGCTGCTGAAGCGCAGTATAGAGCTGAAGGGTAAATGTGTAGGGAACCACAGAGAGGGATTCAGTCGTATCCGAGAAGCGAGCCAACCTCTTCCAGTAAGAAAGTGGGTTCTACCTGCCTTTCCTGCCTGTGAGATCCTTTGTGAATGAAGGGGAACACGAGAAAGGGCAGTTTATTGCTACAGTGATTCAGAGAACGAGGCACTGCCGCTGTGCACGCTGCTGCTGGTGTTGCTGGTGCTGCTGCAGCTCCATGTAGCAGGTAAGGCGGCTTTTTCGGGGCGGGGGAGGGGGTGTGGAGGAGAAATTGGGATGGTACCGCGGTGGCTGGGGCTGTGGTGTGGGGGCTCCTGGAACACTGCACAAAGGGAAGCTGCCTCCACGGAGGAACTGCAGAGGCACGCGCGAGAAATCTGTCCGTGTGGATTAGCAGTCTGTATTCCCTGCTCATCCCGGTTTGGAATCGCAAAACTTCAATAAGTTCTAAACAAAGTGTGCGAGCCCGCAGTACCTAAAGGAAGAGGGAACAGTGGAGGGAGAGGAAGGAGCTGCACCTTCCCCTTCCCGCTTTGCAGGCGTCCAGCCCTCCACCAGGTCGGGCAGCGGGTCTGAAATACATAGGTACATAGGTATGGGTGCAACTACTTCAGTGGTGATGGCTAGGAAGATCAGTGCTGATAAAAAGGAAAATACAGTGTGCCAAACTGGAGACTCAGTTGAGAGGGAAAATAGCTAAGAGATGGTGTGAAATTCGTGGGACTGAAAAATGTGTATGTCATATTTTTATGTCCTTTTTTTTTTTTTCTTCCTTTTTTTTTTCCCCTTAAGCTCTCAGTCCTGTGTGTGTGAATACTGGGGCAGGGGGGGAATTTCTGCAGCACTGACCTTTAAAGTAATAAGGTTCAATTAAAAAGAAAGAAGGTAAGGAATGTGAATTTGACTTGAAACAACTTTGAAAACACCTGAGCAACCTACTACCTTACGAAAAAAAAAGGCACTGCAGAAACAATTTAATGGTGAGAAATAAAATTTAGCCCTGACATACAAGATTTTCAAATGCAAGCCATGATTTATCATTATAATGTTTCAAATTGATCTTCTACAAATTAGTCATGTGATGACCAGTATAACGTACCTAATCTTCATACAGACGGTTTCATGATGAGTTTAGTTCTGAATTACAAATCATGCTGCAAGTGTGCCTATAACAGAGATGTGTGAAAGTACTTATCTTGAATATTTCACGTAATTTTTTATGTGAATGGCTCTGTGGTTTTGGTATTTCAATTCTTAATATTTAATCTAGGATAGGGAGGATACATGTTTCTGGTCTTTTAAATATTCCTTTAAAACATGCTATGGTGTGGTGGTGATGATGGACTTTGTGTAAATCTCTGTGTTTGTTGAGTGACAGGTTTGGGGTTTTTTTCTGTATCTGCAAATATCTATACAGAGCTAAACAGGATGCTGGATAGCATCAATCAATGGTTGAGATTATTGGTAATTTTCCCCCTATTTTCAAATTCAAATATAAATGACAAAACTCCAAAAATTCAGTAAGACTAGGTAAATATTAGTATAATGTAGCTTTTGCTCTGTGTGATTGCATTTCAGATACAATATAAATCAATATTATACTGCTTCCATGAAGCCATGCTTTTAGGAAATTCACGAATTTGTCAGGACGCCTTTATTCCAGTCCTCTGAACATGTTGTTAAAACTATCATTGATCTTGGTGTGTTTTCAGGAGGTTTCCAGGCTTCTTACAAAATATTTCCCCAGATCTGAAAGCCAGATGGTTACATTGCAGAAGTCATAAGCAGTTAATTGCTAAACTGATTTGAGTGCTCCAGAACGTATCAGCACACAGACCAAAGGCTTCCATTGCGACTGATCAAACTAGTTACCTGATGTTGCTCTTCTTGGAGACTGGGGGCTGTGCGAGAGATGGTAGGAAAACAGATTCTCTTTTTGGGGAAGGAAGGAAAAAAATATTTTGTTTGAAAAGACTACTTTAAAAAGTAATGTATTTTGTCTTTCTCACATCTGTCACATATATGACATTATTCCTCAAGTCTGCTTTGTTTGGATTGACTTGCATCCTTCCCCTCTGTTCCCCCATTCCCCCCCAAACTGTTCTGAATATCAGATCTGTGTTGTTTATCTACTGTGTTAGATCTCCCACAATTTCTGTTCATAATACGTAAACAGAATTCCCTCAGAGTGTTCAATACTTTGTCTTTTTTTTTCCCAAATATATAGGAAGAAATAACATTTCAGTTGTAATGACATACAGTAGAGAATAGATAACAGAATAGCAAATATAAATGTTATGGTTGTCTTGCTCTATGCAGTTTCTCATTTTGTGTCCATCAGTTAGAGTTTTGTTCTTCTGAAGAAAAAAGATGGCTAGTAATCAGTATTCAGAAGGAACACAAATTTTTATTTTGCTTTCTTTCAACCTTAAATAACCAATTAGTTCAATAGTAGTGCTTGAGATTATTTAAACATTTTGTAGGTTAGCAAATTCCTAAATTGCTTTTCCTTAAGTGATTTTTAGACTGACAGCTTTTTCAAAGTATTCAAATTATTTAAAATTCTTTGTTGACACCTGTGTAATAGGAAAATGTCATGACATTTTTATCTTTATTGCCTTTCTCTGGATGCTGCTACCACATTATCTTAAAGGTATGGTTATAAATGTTTCATAAAAGGTTAAAAAGTTTACGTTTAAGTACGTATTTAAACAGGCATCACAGAATTAGAGAAGGAGGTAACTTACATGTCAATGTGCAAAGTGTCATTATCAGATTTTTCAGATATTCTTATAATCACCTAAAGCTCAGGTAAATTTTCTTTAACATGGTCAGAGGATCTGCTAGTCCCATATTAACTTTTCTAAACTATTCTGATGTGCACATCCAATGTAAAGTCTTACAGTAAAACAGAGAAGATACAATCAGGGTGGAAAATTGCACTGTATTCATGTAATGAAGCACAGAGGCGAGGGGGTGGGCACAGAGGCTTGTATCTACAGCCTCTACATAACAGCCATGGAAGTACATGGTGCCACCATCTCATTGGTGGGGAGTGGGCCTTTCCTCACTGTATGCCCTACTATAAAACTGGTACAACACTAACAATTTCCTATGCGATCACTGATTCCTAAAACATAAACCCAAAGATTATTTGGAGCACAATTTTCTCATTAGGCGCAACACCATAAATATCAACTTTCTTGAGTAGGGTATATGAAAAGAATTTCTGCACATACATCATTCTAAAGATGACAGTGTCTGCCTGGAGGGATGTCATACCTTTTGCTCTGGAATATGTTGCTTATTCTTATCCTTATGCTTTTAAAGATCGTAAGAGAGTGCATGCGCTTATTACATGTCCATTCCTTATTTTCTAGGTAAAATATAATTACCTGGAACCATTACAACAAAGAAACAGAATGTATTTTAAGGTTGAACGTATTTACTTTAAAAGCTCTATTTTTGTCATGCTTTCTATTTCTGATTCTAACAATACAAATCAATTTTTATATAACAATACCCAAAGTTTATTAAACCCTTTAACTCTACTGTTTATACTTTATTACCATATAACATAGTTATATAAATATTGTGTGAAATACTTTTGTGATGACAACTTGCATTTCGATTAAGTCACCAGAATTGTCCAATTCAGTCATAAGGCTTTGAAAAATGAATACATATAAGTATTTCTGTTGAGCAACTCTATTTCTGTCTTTTAGGAATACCAAATTGTTTTCTGAATGTTTTTCATAATATTGACAATGTGTGTGTGTGTGTACTGAACCATATGCATGTCCAGAGTAGGGCAATAAAGCTGGTGAAGGATCTGAAGAACAAGTTTTATGAAGCGTGGCTGAGGGAGCTGGGGTTGTTTAGACTGGAGAAAAGGAGGCTCAGGGGAGACTTTACTGCTCTCTAGAACTACCTGAAAGAAGGTTGTAGTGAGGTGGAGGTTCATTTCTTCTCCCAAACAGGACAATAAGATATGGACTCAAGTTGCAGCAGGGGAGGTTTAGGTTGGATATTAGGAAAAATTTCTTCACTGATAAGGTGGTCAACAATTGAGATAGGCTGCCCAGGAAAGTGGTAGAATTGCCATCCCTGGATGAGTTCAAAAGGTATGTTGGTGTGGCACTTGCCAACATGGTTTGGTGGTGAACACAGTAGTAGGTTGATGGTTGGACTTGATGATCTTAGAGGTCTCTTCCAACCATAACAATTTTATGATAAAATATAAATACAAAGTCAAATATAAACAAATTGATGACAGTCCTGCTGGAGTTTCTCAACACCTTGTGAAAGTCTAGAAAAGAAACATAATCCAATTTCAGTGTAAATACATAAAGAAAATTATTTCTGCAAAATCTAAATTACATTGTTTTAAACAATAAAATATACTGATATTTTTCAGTATGCTGCTGAGTAGAACAGCCACATTTTAATCTCATTTCCACATAGTCTTTTATTTCTGACAGCTGATGTGTTTGAACCTGTGTATTAAAGACTGTTAATAAAAAGAGGCAGGAGAGAAACACAGATAAAGAAAAAATTCAAGCTGATGCCATAGTGTCTTTCATTTTTCTTACCATGGCCTTTCATTCATGTGTTAAGAAACTCTAATACCTCTGCATTTATCTGCTCCCCTTCAAATCATATGTATTTACCTACAGCATCAGTATCTTTGTTGATTTCCAGGTTTTTCATTTGCAAAGCACTTTAAGGGATCTTGAATATGAAGATCGTTATATGAAGCCAAATACTGTTCTGCTTTTAAATGGCTCATAAAAATGCCGCTACTTCAAGCATTTCTAGGTATACACAAGTTTGGTGGTGTTTGTACATATCTCTTAAATGGCGGTGTTTTTTATAGGACTTTTTAAAATATGAACATAATTTGAGTTTGTATAGCACATGGAGTGTAAGGTATCACAAAGAAATGAATTATGGTTCATGGTGGCAACAGTAGAAAAATGCTACTAAGAAGATATGTAGTCTGAAATGTTATGTTTTATAACACTGCATTATGAAAACTATTATGTGATTTTAGGTTTTTCTTAGGCAAATGACTGTTCACTAAAGGGACTGGAATATAACATCTAATATGAAAGACGGCCCCTCTTTTTTCAGTTCCAGATTTCATTTTTCTAAAAGTTTTTGATAGGGAGGGAGGACTAGGGTCTGCTGTGGTATATTAATTTCTCTCAGTATATTCACTCCTACTTGCCTACAGTTTAGAGCTGTATGATACTTATAAGTGGTTGTGTCATAGTAGTGGAAATAAAGTTGGGATGTATTTTCACATATGCATTGTTTTGTATTGTGTTACTATCAGATTCCATAGAGTAAACCTGACAGCATACTTCTTAAGGTAAAAACTAGGGTAAAAGAATACAGATTCTGTCATCTCTCATTAATACAGGTTGCTGCTCAGGGACCTAAATTTCAAAAAGACATTTAAGTCTGTCTCTTTTTAGGATGCCACGCTAGATTCTGCCTAATATTAAGACATAATTCCCATATATGTCATCATGGGTTTAAGAAGCTGTCTGCTAAAGAAAATATTTTTTTTTTCCTTGAGATGTAGTAAAAGATATTAATCATCTCTCACTACTGAAAAGCCTACATTCCTATTGAATAAACAGGGGTAAGGTACTGTCTTAGGCACTTTGTTTTAATGGATCCTCTTTCTTAATTTCATTGTTCTTTATTGTTTTATCTTAACTGATTTTTCTCTTCTATTCAGTGAAACCTCTTGTGAGGGACCTGTTGATACAACGACTTTGCTAAACACGAGAAAGGGATTGGTTTTCCCTTACAGACCAAGTGGACTTTGTCATAGCTTGTTATACCTACCTTCTTTTTGAAATCTTGTAACATATATGTTACTTCCTTTTTTTGCTTTGCATTGTGTTTCTTCTCTGATTTGTCTCAGTACAGAGATTCTTACTATTTACTGTAAAATTTAGTGATAAACTGAATTTTGAGATGCCCTGACCACTTCTTCAAAGTAGACTCTTCTCCTGCACTTACTGTCTTTTAGTTCCCACTGTCCTTAACAAATGACAGATTTTTTCCAAACATCTGGTAGCAGAGTCAGAGGTGGCTGACTATGCAATACCTTCACCCACAGAAGCAGTCTTGTTTTTCAGTTCTGGTTTGTATATTATGTCTTATAAACCATTGAAAACTCTTGCAATACAATGGGACTTGTGTGGAAATAGCAATGAGGTTTGAAAATTACTTTAGCTGAAGGAAAACATTTCAAAATAACATAATGAATTTCGTAGGTAATGTATTAATGATCTGATGGATTGAACTGCATAATAAAAAATAATGATGGTATATATGGAAATAATAGTGTTAGCTTAAAATACTTAAGTGGGAGAGAAATAAAACTTAGCTAGAGTTAAATAAAATCTCTTTGCTTCAACTTTCCTATCATTGATGGAAATGGCCCTGGTTCTGCTCTTTGTCAGAGAAATAAATCTGGATGAAGAAGAGACAGCCTAATGATCAGGCATGACAGGTTTGACCCATGAGCATCTTTCATTTTGCATTCCAGTAGTAATTATTTATTCTATGCTTCAGTTTAGGTTGGTCCTAGCCTCCTAGTCTCTTTGTGAGCACAGAATAGGAATAAAGCTGCGTTAACCTTGACTGGAATCTCCCTCAGTCACAAGATAGGACTGTTCTGTTATGGACAAATAGCAGGCCTTTGTCCAGGCAGTGAATATGGCTACCATGTGGCTACCCTGCTCATTACATACCTGCTGGAAGTGCTTCTTTTGGAAGCTACTGTTAGTATGACTTAGGGAAGCCCTGAAACTGCACTGTGGATTTCCTCAGAAATGGATCAGCAGCCCACAGAAATCCTTGGGTCTAATCCTCTTCTTTCAGGTGGCAGTCTCTGTAAGAAGGGATCCTCCTATGAAATTTTTGCTGTCTGACATCTGCACTTGATTGGTCTGATATACAAAAGTGAAGAGTTAATTAAGCACTAATTAATAGTAATATGTGAACTTTCATAGATTCACCTAAAATGGGCTTGGATTTTTTGTTTTATACCAGACAGCCACTTTCTTACTACCTGCCTCTCTGCATTCTTGATTTGTAACCTATATTTTAGGTCCAAGATTTGATCTTCCCTTCATGTATTTCTCTCTCTAACCACTCATAAACATCAGCTAACCTACTCGAGGTCTAAAGCTCACGATCAGAAGTATTTTAACACACAAGAATACAGATGAATGAGAAAACAGATCTGTAAGTGCATCTAAAGAAGGTCACTGTGTGACTCAAAGCCACACAATGTTTCAAGGACTTAAGTATTTTCATGGAAAGGGATCTCTCATTCCAGTGCATAAGATCTGCAGTAGCCTAAACTAGGCAGAAAGAGAGTATTTTTCCAATATCTGTATCTGGAAAGTAATTCAAATATTTTTCTGTGTTTGAAAGACAGACACATTCAACCACATACAACTTAATAAAGATGCATTTTATCATGTACAACTTCAAAAGTCTTTCAGATTGTGGTTTTGTGTCTCAAAACTTAGGTTTTTACCTATGTAACTAGTTGAATCCTGCTAACATATGAAAACTGGCTACTCACACTAGCTGCAAAGTTGGCCAAAGGTTGTTTTTGACTGCACCTACTGCTTTCTGGTGTATTTAAATGGATGTAACAGGAGTGAGGTCTATAGAAAAGGTACCGTACAACAAATATGATCCAATACAGACAGCATGACTTCAATAAGGGTAAATTGTGCCTGACCAATCTGGTGGCCTTCTATGATGGACTGGCTGCATCAGTGGAACATGGAGGACTGACTGAGGTCATCTACCTAGACTTCTGTAAGGCCTTTGACATGGTCGTATGATATCCTTACCTGCCGTTCGGAGAGATACGAATTTGAAGGTTGGAGAAGGAATTGGTTGGATGGGTGCAGCCAGATGGTTGTGGTCCATGGCTCTATGTCCAGATGGAGGTCGGTGAGGAGTGGTATCCCTCAAGTCTCTTTCTTGGGACCAGTGGTCCCTAATATCTTTACCAATGACATAAACAGTGACATTGAGTGCACCTAGTGAGTTTGCAGATGATGCCAAGCTAAATGGTATGGTTGACAGGATGCCATCTAGGCAGACCTGGACAAGTTCAAGAAGCAGGCCCATGAGAACCGTATGTCCAACTTCGGTTGAGACAATGCCAAACATGAGTACAGACTGGGAGATGACCTCACTGAAAGCAGCCCTGTGGAAAAGGACTTGGAGATTTTGGTAGGTGAAAACCTCAACATGGCATGGAAGTGTCTGCTTGCAGCCCAGAAAACCAACTGCATTGTGGGCAGCATCAAAAAGCAGGGTGGCCAGCAGGTCAAAGGAGGTAATTATCCCCCTCTGCTTCACTCTTGTGAGACCCCACTTGGAGTCCTATATCCAGCTCTGGAGTCCTCAGCACCGAAAATGTACGTCCCTATTGGAACAGGTCCAGAGGAAGGCCCTAAGATGATCAGAGTACTGGAGCATCTCTCCTATGAAGACAGGCTGAGAGTGGGGTTTGGTCCTCTTTTAGTTTAAAAACATTCTGATAAAAGAGGTGAGGTTTCGATTATACGTTAGGAAGAAATTCTTTACTCGGAAAATAGTGAGGCGCTGACACAGGTTGTCCAGAGAAGCTGTGGATGCCCCATCCCTGGAAGTGCTCAAGGCCAGGCTGGATGGCACTTTGAACAATCTGATATAGTGGGTGACACCCTTGCCCATATCAGAGGATTTGTATCTAGATAATCTTTAGGGTCCCTTCCGTTTTAACCATCCTATATTTCTATGAAATATTCCTATTCATTCTCTTCTGATACAATAGTATCTGTTCTCAGTGCTAGGAGCAAAGACAGATTCTATCCATTTTAAAACTAATAGTAAAAAAGAAAAAAATCGATAATATTTTGCTAATATTGGATAGTCCAGGAGACAAGAATGATCATTTCTGTTCAATGTAATTATTATTTCTACAGTGTGCAACTCAAAAGAAAATGAATTAAGATTTCACAGAACGTTATGAGTTGAAGGGAACCCACCAAGAATCACCAAGTCCAACTTCAAAGAGAATGGGCCACGGGGGAATCAGACTCATGGACCTTGGCATTATTGGCACCATGCTCTAACCAACTGAGCTAATCTCAGGATTGAGAATCAGAGTCATTTGCTTGGCTGTGACAGAGAGAGAGATGATCAAAGAACAGATTGCAACTCTATTGTCTTGTATTCCTAAGTCTTGTCATAAGCAGTTGTGTTGATTTCTGTATACTCTTCCCTAATTTATTAGTTGTATTTTAACACTGAGAGAATGCATTTTTATCCAGTTACTAGACCAAATAGAAATCAAGAAGAACGAGTCATCAGTGGCTTGCATATAACCCTGATAGTTTAAGGGTAAACAACTTGTACCTATAAAAATTGGTATGCTATTTAAACTTTATAGACGAACATAGGTATCATCACAGAGGTTCTAGAAATACAAGTGTAAGTCAGACTTCAAAGTTAGAGAACGGTCTGAGACAACAACTTACTCAAGTGTCTAACATTCTGCAAAAGCAGAATGTATGTGGTTCATGGGGACTTCGTTATTATGCACAGGAAAGGTATTTCACTGGATTTGGTTCCCAAGGCTGTAGAGTGAACTGAATTGTTTAAACATGAATATGAATGTCCTTCTTGAAGCTGTGACTGGAGAAAAAAGATTGAACACCCTTAAACTTCGCTCTTGTCAGTAAAAGCAGTATGCTCTAGTGAATTTCAATCCAGCAGGTGAAAATGTCATAGGATCTTGAGGATGTATAAAGAAAATGAGTATATAATTTGAGTATCAAGAGCAAAGTGTGTCACAACAAAGAAATCGGTAAAACAGTGTGTATAGTAATATTTAGTAGCTTACCCTGATAAACTTTTAGAAATGTAACCAAAGTTATTCTATGTAGATGCCCTGGAACTCACAAAAAGTGCGAGACACGACCCCTTAAAACACCTTACATGTTCTCAGAACAACTATTTAGCAGTCACATGTGAAGTAGTCACAGATATTTTTTTAACTTTTCAAGGTGAAAGTGAAGAAAGTGGAAGCTAATCATCTGTCCTTCCTAGAAAGATTTAAAAATGTTTAAGGTGATTGCTGATTTGTCACTATTTAGCAAATTCTGCTGCAGACGTTCCTCCCAAAGTACTCATGCAGCTCCTGGAGATCTCTTACTTTCAATTGCTAAGCTTATTCCTACCTTTGACAGGCAAAACAAGTTTGCTAGCATACAATGATTTGCCTAATAGACTCATTTATTTACTCCCCTTTTTTTGCAAAGAATTTCTATAAGCTTTACAGCCATAAAGATTTTTTTTTTCAAAGAAATATGCAATTCCTGATTTAAACTTTATTTCAGAAATATTTAACAGGAAAATAATTCCTTCTTTGTTTATGATTCAGCTGTCTCAAAGGATGATGTGTATAATTCCTTGTTGCATCCATAATTGAATAAAGCTGCCCAGATGCAGTAAAAAAAGGAGGGGGTGGGCGTCTTTGAAAGGTTTGCCTTAACTGGTTTTGAAGCTCAGTGCTATTATCTAAACTGAACAGTAAAGAACCGGTATTAAGACCTGTGCAATGCAAAATACAGAGTTCCTAAAGTAGCAATTAATTGGCTTAATGTTGAAAACCTCCTATGCTGAATTGTGAAGCTTTCTCTGAAGTGCAATGTTAATTTGTCATGTAATGCTGATTTAAATTAACTGGAAATGCACTAATTTTCACCCAGTCTCAAAGTCTTGACTCCCTGCACTATAAAAGTTTGTGAGAAATAAAAACTTTTCAAATTAGTGACTATTTTCTTCCATCTTTAAGACAAACTTTGAGACATATAAAAAGACCTTACTATATATGTGCAAATAACTATGTTTCAGTGCAGTGCTTTAAAATTATTCTTCTCTAAATCTTAGGTTTTCCCTTCTTTGCTACCTTTCCCTTAAGAGCAGACTTAGTTGTACTCAGTTGTACTTGGGCTGTATGCTCTAATAGAATATAAGACCTTGGAGCATTAACAAATCTCTCAGCTTTTAAATAGACTGTGACCTATTCATTTACAGGGCTACTTCAATAAAGCAATAGCTCACTTAGGTTAATGATGGATCATGGTGTGATTCGATTTGCAGAGTGCAGACTTGCCCATTATCCCCTAATGTTTGTATGGGTCATGTTATCACATCCAAATAATGATTCATGCCACCCCTTGTTCCTGAAGATATCACAGTGATTATGGGAAAGCTCGACATGCTAGTACACAGAGCCTTTAGGGTTCTGTTGGCTGCTTGAATTATTATTTTTGACTAGAGCATGATAAAGCAGGAAAGTCTCAGGTTTCTCTGTGACTGTGACACCTTCCTTTTATGATTTAAATGGCCATCTGGCTGAGCAGACGGGATGGACATTTGCAGAAATCAGATCTGTCTCTCCCTGTCTTTTGCTTCTTGCATTTTCCTTTCTTTTGGTGAGGAAAATTAGTTGGCCCTGACCTGCTGTGACAGATTATTTGCAAGTCAAGTGCCTTATGACTTTTTTTTCCCCCCTAAAAGCTTGAGTATCTAACATGAAGATGGAGAGTTTTCCAACAGGAAGGAAACATCAATACTTTTGTCCTCCTGTAGTTATCACCCAGGAGAATCTCAGGCTGGTAGTCACACTGAGAAGGGAAAACCAGGATATGTTTTCTAGTTGTGAATACACTGCAAGTACCAACATAATTTCTTTTTCCAGTGCTGGCACATTATCATTTACACTGAAGGAGTGTCATCACTCAGGCACAGCAATTCAAAACAGTTTCAATGATAGGACAAGAAGTGAAATTTTGACTGTGATTGTAAATGTTTGTACAATACTATTAAAGTTTATTTTTACTTCTCATTTTTGCAGATGATCTGGATGTTTTCACCTACCACTGTGTTTATGCTGAGTGGCCTTCAGGCTGCTCACTGGTCCAGCTGCTGACAAATCCTGAATCTTGTTAAATGCTTCCAATAAAACTGTCATAAACCACACTAGCACTAAACTCTCCTAAATGTAAACCATTCCTAGCTAATATATAGTAGAACTAAACCAGAATGGGTAGAGGAATAGTTTCCTTCTGTTTTTTTATACAAAGACCTATGGAAATGGAAAAAATTAATTTCTTTGCTACCAACTGCACATGCAATCTAAATACAGAAGAAATTGCCATAAGAAATAACACTGTTCTTCAAATGAATTACTTTTGTTATAGTTGAATTGAAACATCCTCCAACAGCTTCTGTCCCTAAGGAGAGATAATAGTTTCACTCGGTTAAAGAACACTTTTCCAATGAAAGTCACTGATAGGGAAAAGAATTCTAAATTGAAAGCACTGGTTAACATTGTTTTTTCCACTTTCTTTGCTTCTAGATAATGATAAACACAGCCACACTCAACAGGATCAAGTAGTGATGAAATATTTAAAAATACACTTTTTTCAAGCCTTCTACCTTCTCACCCACCCATAAAAATATTTTCTAAAGAATTTGAATACCGTGGAGAGAGTTTGTTGCTTAAATTAGACATTAGAAATAGAATTATGATTGAAATAATGTTGGTGTGTTGTCCTGTTGTGCATGGAATAAGGTTAAAATATAGCACTTAGAATAAATGAATAAAACCATTTCAAGTATTTGGCCCTCATATAGCATTTTTTCTGCTTTAAAAGTGCTATACAAGTGACAAGAATCTCAAAACTGTAAGCAGATTTCAAACCTAATTTAAATTTCCCAGCTGCTTGATGGTATATACTCGCAATCAAATAGTGAAAAAATGGCTTTTGAAATGTGTACTGCATTAGAACTCTGAAAAGTTGTAAGTATTTTATTTTGCTGAGTGTTACAGCAAATTTAGGACTCGAAAGTCCCTCATGGTAGTTGCCCGAAACATTAATAGAAAGAGATTTTTTTCCTTTCCCCTCCCCTTGCATCAACAGTATAATGATTTTTGAGGATCGATATTGTATTCCTGTGTTTAGAAGCTTAAACTCATCCACTCTTATTCCAGTGTTTTTCCCTCTTAAGCATGTAGGGCTTATTGAAATTTGAAAGGATATTCAAACTCACCATTTCCAAAGACCAAAATCCAAGGTGATACTACCCCCTTCCCAGATCCTTTCAGTGATAAATGTATAAAAAAATTCTGGTGTTTTGATTGTATCTAAGAAAAATTCAGACTTAGTTTATAATCTGAACACAATGACCCATCTTTCAAGCTCAACAGACTACTGCCAAGGAACACATATGGGCATTTTTTTGCAAGCAAAGCAAAGATTGTCATTGAAACCATAACCATAGTTGTCACTATTACCTACTAATTTTACAGCAGAATGATTTTTTTAATGAAACATGAAGACACTTCAAAATTTCAAAGTTTGAGTTAATGCAATAATTGCAGATTAAGCTGGCTGCCAGGTATAATGCCAAAGAAAGGGATTTTTTCCATTTTGGTTTTTTTTTTCTTTTGTCTTTATCTTCAATACGTAAATATAATGTGGCATATCTGTATCCCTATATCCTTATTTTCTTTATGTGGAAAACAGTGCAGTCAAAAAGATGATGTGAAACAAATGTTAATTCTATTGTTGTTTTTCATATAAAAAAACAGAAGAAGAAATTGTAAATGTCCCCACTACAAAATATCTGCGTAGGAATTTTTGAATTTGTTTATTTATTTGACATGTTAAAATATGTACATACTTAAGCCAATTATATTTTGTATTTTGCCCATTTTTTTCTCTAAAAAGCTGAAAGTTTTCAAAAGTAAATCCTGTCTTTTGAACTTTCCTAAACTGTCTTGTTTAATAATCCCGCACTTCACTTTTTGTGCATAAGATTTAAGCCTCCAAAGTATGTTTTATCTGTTTCTTGTGAACTTAATAATGTGGAAAGTTGTGTTTATCCATCTTCTTTATAGAGGTTTTCATGTGTAGTTTATTCAGAACTCAGTTTATTCTATCACTTGATTCCAGATCAAGACTTCTAGGAGCACAAGTGACACCACAGACTAAACTGTAGACATTTAAGAGCTTGAAAGAATTATTAGGCCTTTGTTCTTGTCTTACAACCTAAATAATTAGCTTAACATCAAGGCCTGATGCTCTTCTACACTTAGTGGAAACACTGCATGTTGTTTCGGCATTCTTGTAATGGTTACAGCTGATTATTTCCCATCTTTCCTTGAGGATATTTATCAGACAGATAGCTTAATGTTGGTACCTTATGATTCCTTGACAGCTGGCCATAAACCCTGATAAATGCTCCTGCCAACAAAACAGCACTTGAGTTCCAAAAAAAAAGTCTGCAATTTTTAATAATGTAGATTATTTGATTGATGTGCAGTGTACATTTTAATTACAGAAATAAACAAGGTAGAGGAAATTTGTTACTTCCCCATTTATTATTCCTTAATTAGACTACAACTAATCAGGATTTCTGATTGGCTAAAATAACCTCAGATTTAATTTACTGCACTACCATTATAGACAGACAAAAAGAAAAGTATGAGTTATCTCTTGCTGTCAAAACAGCACAGAAGAACAAGGAAACAAGATGAACCTTGAAATATTGTAAACACGACTCTGTCTGCAATCTGTCAGATTAGTAATTTATTACAACAAATGAAATGCTTCTTTTGTGAAATGACAGAGTACATTTTTTTCAATATGCAATATTTATGTATATAGTACCAGAGTAGATCAGTACTGCACCTGAGACCAAAACATTTATTTTGGTTTTGGCTTGTGTAAAAGGATTTTGCATACTTTACTTAACATCAAAAGATGTCAAATGGGCCGAATGATGGTGACAGTAACACAGATATGATGCTGTTGTAGCTTCATTGCAAAGTCTGAATGTGGAGTACAGACTTTTATTTAGGTGAATTTTTTTTTTCTTAAGTCAATTATATTCCACCAGTCTCGTTTTGCTGTGATGTCTGTTGTGTGCTTCTGCTACCTTCATTGCTTCATCTATGTTTTAATGTGTGTATGTTAGGGAAAGAATACAGGACATAAAGAGAAAGTACTTTTTCCTTACTATGTTCTCTTTCTCATTCATGCCATATTCTTGCATGGGTGACATCAAGTTTACTTAAATCACCATGATACATGCATGCACATAGGCAAAGAGTAGATTTGTTTGTTTACGGGAGTCTGATAACTATACAGGCAAACAGTCCAGGTGGAAAATTCTGATAAGTCAAAGTTAGTTTTTTTTATTTCTGACATTGCATCACTACATTTCGTATGCCCAGGTAGAGGAAAAGCGAGATAGGAAGAAAGATATCAGAGCATAGGTTAGCACAATGGGTAGTGGTTAAGGAATACTTTTGGGATTAAAGAAAATAAATTTTAAATCTCCATTTGTCATGGGTTTAACCCAGCTTTCATTTTAAGTAACTTTACCTCCATGTTTTACAGTCTGAGTCTCTCCAAGGAAGTTATTTAAATTTTTATAAAAAATTAAAAGGTCATTGGCAGGTACTGGACTTGTAAATGACTCAGTAGCGGAGTGGGTGGAATACTTACCCACTCTTTCAGAGGTAGATTGGGCTTCTGTTCTGAATTGAGCCAAGCAGAGACTTCTAACCTGGGTCTCCCTAAATCTCACAAGTTACCTTCTGCAATATTAATTGGTCTAAAATTTGGCTTCAGACTCTTTATAGATGATTCAATATTGTCTGTAAGGAGTGTTCCCACTTGAGATATGATAAAGTGTGTAATGGACAAAAGATAAATTTTGATTACTTCTTAATCCAACTTTTTTAAAAAAATATTTTTTTTATTTTAATGAGTTCTAATCTAGGGGATGAGTTTTGGCTGCATTTATTTTCTCTTCTATTAACATAGATCCAAAACACTTCAAGAAAAAAAGGCAGGCAGTGAGAAACAGTAATCTGAAGATCTGTAATCTTGAATCTAACCTCACAGTGCAAAAACTCTCAAGGTCCTGGCTAAAATACAACCAATTCATTGGAAATGTTTATCTCCTTGTAATACAGCTGCACAGAAGAACAGCTTATGTGACTCACTGTGGGCTTAAGCAACAAGGCATGGGGTCATTTTTATTTCTTTTGGTTCTATGATTTGTAATTAAATAGGTGCCATGCATAAGACTGAGTCATGTACAACCAACCATTGGTTCATACTGCTTCTAATAGTACATAAAAATAATCAATTCACTCGTGTGTCATCAGCTGGGAATCACTGAAAATGGTAGAAAACTGTGCACTTGTCTGTGTGTGCAATAAGATTCTTTCTTTTCTCCTTTTCTAGGCAGAGCTTGCCCATGATGTGTAGGGCATCTTTTCAATGTACATATGCACACCTGTGATCTCAGCATCCCCCTAGTGTCCTTATTATCCTTTTTTATTTTCTTTTAAGCTTTTGATTGTTTTTGTTAAATTGTGCTTTTTACTTTCTTTGACATTATTTCATTTCTTCTAATAATTTCTAGCTCTTCTTGTCTTTCCGTATTTTCTTTTCCTTCATTCAAAAGATGTAATGTAGCTCAGTAATGCTACTGTATTAGATTTAAGAAGCCTTCTGCTTCATGCCAAGAAAGCTGGGTCACATCTGCAACAAACAATAGTTCTCAAATGCATCAGCTACAGAGAAAGAAGCCTGAGGCTTGATGTAGCACAAAAAGAGATGGAATATTTTTGCAGTGATCTGCATTTGCATCATATTTGTACCTTAGTAGATGTCTCCTATTTGATTGCATCTCTATTTTTACTTCTGTACTTTGTAACAATACACGATTGCATCATGGAATTGAGGATGTGAAGGCACATCCAATCTCTCTAAATATTTACCTGTAAAGACAAGAAAATGTCAGTATATAAAATGGACATTATTACGGACATATATATTACGGATTGATCTTTGAAAAAATTATGCAAAGGAACAAGCTGGAAACTCCTAGATATATGTAATCAATATAACTGGATTTCTGCAGAAGTTCTGATAGCATTTTATTGTTCAAAGCTGAATCTTAATTCAGATGACTATTAAAGTATAACATATTAAGGTGTTCCCTTCACTGCAGAAGAAATACTTGCTAATATTTTTTTTTGTTCTTGAGGCACTTGAATAATTAGGAAACAAGTATGAGAGAAATAAGAAAGCCTGTTTAGGCTAAGCCTAGACTCCTATGCGATTTAAAAGGTAAGGAATTGTTTTTATTATATTTGTTTACTTCAGACACCTCCTGACTGACCTTGGCAAGACTTGTAGTTAGGGCTTTTACAATAGGATTTTAAGGAAAACTGATGTGTTTGAAATTTCCACACTGATTCAGACATCTCAGCAATCTTTAAAAAATGCCCAATATTTTATTTGTTGAAGAATTTAACTTATTTCTGTCAATCACACAGACTCTGCATTTATCCTGTTTGATGGTTACTTTTGAGTACTTTCCAGGTGCTGCTCTGCCTCTTGACAAACTAAAACAATAGCTTTGCAAGTGATGCCGCCTGTCTGCATCCTTTAAAACATGTTAACTGAAAACAAGTAGCCTTGGAAAAGGATTAACTGTTTCCATGCCAAGCATATTGGCTGCAATTGTACCCTAATACTGTAAAAACCCTGGCTGTAACTGGTGCTACAGAGCCACACGGGGACTTCTCTCTCATGTCACTGAGACTGTGACTGTCACAGCAGGTGGATTCCAAGGAGTTCTGTGGCCTTCTCAGCCAAGAAAATCTGGACCAAAGAGTGCATATATATCAAATGGTTTCGGTAGGTTGAATGTTTCGTTGTTTCTTAGTTTAGGAAGGCTTTGTGCAGGGGAACAAATAAATGCTGCTTCCCATATGGCCAAATAGGATGGGGGTTCTAAATCTGGAAGATGGAGAAGAAGAATCTAGTTTTGAACGCTCGGCTATGTGACTGCACAGAAGTTATTTGGCAAGTTTAAAATTGCTAGTTGAGGGTACCAGCAGATATTTCAATTGTATTCTTTCCTCAAGGAAAACTATCCTCACTTTATTTTTCCCCAAATCCTGTTTTCTGAATGTGGCTTGATCATCATGTGGAATATGTTAATTTTTTGACCTGTATAATATTTTGTTTGCTTATATCACTAAAACCTCTGGACAGTAACATCAAATGAAAGGCATTAGACAAAGAAGGAGCATAATTTTACTGGTTATATCTTAAAAAAAGCTGAAAATTATTTTCCAAAAGACATTTGACTCTATATTGAATTAAAAGAAATGTGTAAAACTGCATCTTATAGTTCCACCAAGCATAATGACTTTTGGCATTAAATTATCTTACTATTTTTCTGTATGATGAAAATCAGGTTGTGTCCAGTATCAGTTTAGTCAGAAAACTGCAGCTGCTTCATTTCCTTTTGTCTGTTCTTCTACAATGGAATCCCAAGATAGAAAACCAAAAATAACTAGCCGATCCACTGCCTCTTACCATTTCTTCCTATACACTGACTTATTCTGAAAATGCTTCTCCTTATCTCCTTAGCCTGAGGTGTAAGCCCGAGACATGTACTCAGGGATGATAAAACTGCAGGACAGGGTGATCAGACCATATAGATGTGCATAGTGAGTGACAAAGAAAACACTCCATGNAGTGTATGAAATAGAAAGCTAAAAGGATATAAAACCATAGCATCCATAACATTAGCAAATGACTTGCTTACTAGAGATTATACATTATATCATATATCTATACTCTGTAGATCATGCTCTTCCTGAAAAGTAGCATAGTTGGCAGCATCCTAAATCAAGGTTTGCGACATCTGTGTGCCTGAAGGTGAGAGACAATGTGGAACTTCCGAGTTCAAGGAAGGAGGAATGGTGCCTCAGAGGATTCTCATTATTTTCATTAATAGAGTAATACACTGCCCTAAATAGAGCAAGCAGATACGTCTATTTTATCATTTATTATTACACAATCTGCTAATCAGAAAATATAGCAAATTTATTTTTTTCAACATGTCTTGTTTCTGACTCTTTGCTTGGTATTTTATTCACTGTGTGGACACCCTAACTTATAGTATGGTCTATAGTGTATTTTATAAAATTATTAGTCCATCTCGAAGCAGTTATCCAACGTCTCTTAAATTATATTTCACTTACTTTGCTGCCTTAAGACTGAAAAGACAAAGATCACAGGCCTTGTCTAGAGCTATGTCAGATAGTACTTTTATTTAATTTTCTGTGCATTTGTGCTCAGGTGAATACTATGAACCCCTTTTTTGACGGGATGCCCAAGAGAAGCCAGACTGATTTGAAGAGGAAGAAGAGAAAACACATAGATCTCACAGTGTCCTTAAAGCTAAAGGTTGTGTTAATAGTAAATTTGACACATAGAGGAGTATCCTCAAACAAGTCGCCGTTTCTAGTTCCCAAAATAATTTCCCTGTTAACAACTTCAGTTCAGCTCACTGTCTTTGGACAGCAAAAACATGCATCACAGTCTTTAACATGTTTCCATGGTGGCTCTTTTTTTTTTGTTTTGCTGAATTGAAAGAGTATTGTTTTTATCCTCTGAGACCTAAAAAGTGTGTTGTTCCAAGTATTCTTTCAGAAGGAAATGTCTTCCACCTGCTTTGAGAAGACCTGACTTCATGACTTCTTCAAAGTTTTGAGAACTATTTCTTAATACTTTTTTGTACATATAATTATAATAGTTATTTTTACCTTTCCTTGCTTACTAGAGCACTTACTTCTCCCCAAAAGCATTTTTTCCCTGTGCTAACAAGTTTGTTTCCATTTCACATTCACTTCATTCATTACATGTTGTATTTAATTAGATCATCTTAAATCCTAAAAAAGCATTATTCCTTTCTTCTCTAAGGAATGCATTTAAGATAACCTTCCTTATTCCCTCTTACTTGTTCATGTTATAGGTGGTAGAGTTATCCTCTCTGTAACAGAATAGGACTTCCATAGGTCATTGTGTCACAGCACCAAGCTTGATAGAGTTCAAGAAGCGTTTGCATAATCCTCTCAGGAGCATGCTGTGACTCTTGGAGATGGTCTTGTGTAGGACTAGGAGTTGGACTCAGTGATCCCTGTGACCCCCTTCCAACTCAACATATTCTGTTATTCTGTGGTCAAGTCTTTATTGCCATGAGAATCATAGAATCACATGGGTTGGAAAAGACCTCTGAGATCATCAAGTCCAACCCTTGATCCAACACCGCTGTGGTTACTAGACCATGGCACTAAGGGCCATATCCAGTCTCATCTTAAAAACCTCCAGGGACATCAAATCCACCACCTCCCTGGGCAGCCCACTCCAATGTCTGATCACTCTCTCTGTAAAGAATTTCTTTCTAGTATCTAACCTAGACCTTCCCTGGCACTTAGCTTAAGACCATGCCCTCTTGTCTTACTGCTGGTTGCCTGGGAGAAGAGACCAACCCCCACCTGGCTACAACCTCCTCTCAGGTAGCTGTAGAGAGCGATGAGGTCTCCCCTGAGCCTCCTCTTCTCCAGGCTAAACAGCCCCAGCTCCCTCAGCCTCTCCTCATAGGACTTGTGCTCAAGTCCCTTCACCAACCTGGTTTCTCTTCTCTGGACCTGCTCCAGCTCCTCAATATCCTTCCTGAACTGAGGGGCCCAGAACTGGACACAGCACTCCAGGTGTGGCCTCACCAGTGCTGAGTACAGGGGCAGAATCACTTCCCTGTTCCTGCTGGCCACACTGTTCCTGATCCAGGCCAGGATGCCGTTGGCCTTCTTGGCCACCTGGGCACACTGCTGGGTCATTTTCAGCTGTCTGTCAATCCAAAGTCCCAGGTCCCTTCGTGCCTGGCTGCTCTCCAGCCACTCTGTCTCCAACCTGTAGCGCTGCCGGGGGTTGTTGTGGCCAAAGTGCAGGACCCGGCACTTGACCTTGTTGAACCTCAAGTTGAATGTGCAGGTTATTAAAATAACTTTCTCTAGAAGGCTTTTTATTAGCAGTAGGCAAACTAAAATTCTATCCTTGGTACCTGTAATCATATTTTGTATAGTATTTTTCTTTCTATGAGGGGCCAGGTATTGAAAAAAAAAAAGAGAAGTAGCAGTGAAACAAGGCAGACAGCGTGGCAGCTAGAGAGTAACCGTGGGGCGCTTCTGCAGGCGTACTATCTCAGTTAGCAAATACTGTACCACAGCTATCATCAAAACAGTGTTAGACTCTGTGTTGAATCATTACACCTGAAAGGGCAGCAACAGAATAAAGACAGGCAGAGATGATAATGAGCCCACAACAAAAGTGTTACTTCTACAAAAGTTCCTGTCCCCTTAGCTCAGGGAGGTGTGCAAGCTTTGATGAGCAGAGTAAAAGGAAAGAGGAGAAAATTGTCAGTATTTTCTTGTCTTTCTCAATCTTTGTTTTGTGCTCAAACCATCCTAATGCTTAAATTACCTTGCTGAGGTTTTCATGGCTGCAGTGTTTACTATTTGGATTTTTAATATTCATCTATTAGGGAAATAGTTATAGGGAGGACTAAGACTCATTTTACTCCTGTGAAAATTAACCTCTGCACACATTCACTCAGTAGATTTGTGCCATATTGTTTCTTGCAAAAATAACCAGTGTTATTAAGAAAAAAACAGTAAGCCTAGTAAAATAAATTTATTTTAAGGCAATTTACCACACAATTATTAAGAATTCCTCCCATTTCTGGAGCAATGCTTTCTAAAAAATATCAGGTCAGAAAGCAAAGACACATAAAAGAAACTGGTAGCTGCTGTTCTCCTACTGAGCATAAATTTACTATATAGAATATTTTTCTTACACTGTCTAATTAACTACTACACATCTCTACAGGCAGATGAAATTTGTGGCATGTATATACATGTCCAAGATTGTCCTTTTCACACATTTCAGAATGTTTAAAATGCAGTTAATTTGCATTTTCAGTTGTTTGTCAGACTCTCTGTTGTGCTAAGTCTGTTATTTAGCATTTCAGAGTTTAGGATTAGTGGATTGCTAAATTGAAGTAATAGAACTGGTACTCAATTTGCCACAGAACTGTCATGGACCTTGTAATGTTACTTAGGAAGAGAAGAAGTAAACTATATCTGGCACTACACTGGGCAGATAAACATGACCACTGCTCTGTGCTATTACAGAATCAGATAAGATATTTGTCTCTAAAATCTTTCATAGCATTAAGTGTTATTTTTAAATTCATTAGATCACCTCCCCTGAATTTCAGTTTCCTTGAAATAACTGTTGCTAAATGACCACTGAAGCTTAGCTTTATTGGAACTCATGGCTTTGAAAGCTTTTGGATGACTGAAAATATAACTTTTGATTCTATTAGTTTTGCTTGTTTCTATTAGTTTTTCAGTAGTGTCACCTGATGGTTTTAAGTAAGTTTTCAAATTTGGGCAGTGCAAATGACACCAAAACCAATCTGAGGTCATTCTTATTTTGAATAAAACTGGTTAAAAATGAAAAAGAAAAATCTTCATCAGACAAACAAACAGGGCTGGGGTTTACTGTGCTCTTAGTTCTCAGCATAAAAAGTTATCTCTCTTCTTATGGTAGGTCATCCACTAGCCCTACAGTAAAGCCCAAATTAACTAGGTGAATCTACACAGCAGGGAAACTTTCTTGGAAGAGAACATTTACAGAGTTCTTTCAGCTTAGTTTAAACCTGTCTTTCCTAGAGAGATAACAAAGATGAGATATGATGTGTATGTACTCTTTCATGAAGCTCTTAAAACACCTGAATGCCCGTGTCTCTCAGTTACGCACCTCACTTCCCTGGGTTCTCCTTAGCAAGATGTTGAAGAAGAGGAATAATTACCCTACAAAGCTATCTAAAACAGTCAGCCAACAATTTTTCATACAAAACCACATCACTGTTCACTGATACCCACACACCCATTGCTAAGATGCAAAAGAATTTCAAATGGCAGCTAGTACATGGTGTGTCCATTGATCAATCTTAGTCTGCTGTATTTAGGCTTATTAAATGTGTAACTTTGGAATTAGCAGCGAAACTGCGACTGGTTTTATATACACATCTCTGAATCACATCTTTTTCTTGTACACATTGCTCATGTGTACAAGATATCCAGCCTCTGAGAACTCACTTTAATAAAAATGCTAATTGTTCAGTATATTTTCAGTTTCTTGTATTTCCCCCTGTTTACCTATTCTGTAGCAACTTCCCTCAGCTTTTTCTTCAAATTAAACAGCCTTTTCCATGCTTTTTCAAAGTTCTCTATCAGTTTCTCCACTACATTTAGCGGCTCTTCCTAATTGTTGATGTAGTGTATGTTATTCAGGATTTATTCATATATATAGAACAGGGGACTAAGTGACCTGGGAGACCTCAGGGAAAAAGAAACTAAAGAGGGTCTCTCCAGTAATGAGTGAGAAAATGAGCAAGGAAAGCAGAACAAATTGTTTCTTCAACTGAAGAAATTATTAAAGACTGTTTTGGGGCAACTGCACTAAGTTTTCACTGTCACAGATTCTTGGCAGTAGCTGTCCTAGTTTCAAGCAACATGAAGTGTCTGGATTTATAGCTGGTGTGAAATTATGCTCTGGTATCAGCAAACAGAAGTATTGAGTTCAGATCATTCCTAAGTGCTTCAAAATCTAGAGCTCTGAAAGTATCTAATTTTAGGTGGTCTGATTTGAAACTGGACCTATTATTTTTATATGTTTTGAAGACCAGCTGACAGTTTATCTCACCACTCTAAATCTCCAACATTTCAGACAGTTTCATGGTGCTAGAAGGTATAGTTGAAAGGCACTTTACTTTGTAGCAAAGCATTCATTCTTGCTTCAATGAAAGCTGCAATAACTTTGAGAGAAGTAAACAGATTTGAAATGTAATAGACTGACAGTTAACTAGTTCTGTCTGAAATATCTAACCATGAGTAGTCTAAATTTCAAAACAGAGTTTTTCAGTGTTAGAGAACGTATTTGGGTTTTAGCTGAAGGGCAACCAAAGGGTTCTCTTTCCTGCTCAAATCAAACTGTATTATTTTCTGAAACACTAAGGATCAGGTTAAAAGTGAGTACTAAATTATTTTCAGATAAACAGCAATAATACTAGTGAATGTTATTGACTTATATTAAAAAAAATTCAAAAATGTTCTCTTCAACTACAACATTCAGGAGTAGAAACAGTAAAAGTGGGTGTTTTGAGTTTTAATAAATATGCCAAAATTTGGACTGTCACATCGTGAATAAATTTGGAACATTTTGGGAAACAGGAGAACAGCTCACAAAGAATTTTGAAGAATTCATGTAACATACAAGAATTTTGATCAAAGATATTTTTTTTCTTTTATAGTAAAGATAAATTCACCTGCAAATTTTAAAACACCTGTGAAATATTTATAGTTTTGTCAAAATTACAACTTGCTAAAACCTCCCACATTTTGATTAAGAAGAGAACAAGTTAACTAGTGTTTTTATTGTTTTTGGTTTTGTTTGGTTTTTTAATTTAGCTTTTTTGTACAAGTGGAAGTAAAAGATTAACATACGACACCTTGGACAGCTGGAATTTTTTGTGTGGTTGTGTAAAGGCTTTTGTTATAAGAGATAGTGATATCAAATTTGAAGTGGACTTTTCAGGAGCCTTTGAACAAGTGAGGCGTTGCCACAGGTGAGCAGGTTGCTCAACTAAAGAATCTCACACCTCAACAGTGAATTATCCCAAAGACTTTTCTGTAACTCCACAATGAATTGCAGAGTTGAGGTTTAAGTAGTATTGGAAAGAAAGCTCTTTAGCAGAGTGGTGTTCACCTTATGTAGTAACTCTCTAATTGCATGTGTAAATATTGGTTTAAAAGGAACCATTTCATTAGAAAAAACAATGACATTTAAAAGAAACCTATAAATGTCTAGGCAAAGGCAGTCTCAAGAAAGCTTGAATCTCCTATTAGCTGTTACAATCATAAATTAAATTATTAGAATGGAAAATAATTAAAATTACCTGATTTGTTTCATAGATGTTTAAAGTGGAACAGTATCAGAACTTTAGGCAGAGTGGCTGAACTGAGAAGATATTTTTATTAGAAAAATATAATGGAATTGCCAAAATACTCTTCTTCTGTGCTTAAGAAGCTCTTTCTTTCCGTATGTGCGTAACAGAATCTTTTTTTGGTAGAAAATGCTTGCAATAAAACTACATAGCTGGTCAGAAAATGCTGATATGGTTTGTTGGTTTTATTATTTTTTTTCCCCTCGACAAAAATTATTATATTTCAGTAGGATTTTCTCTGGAAACATTGTCAGCTTTAGGATAGCCTGTGAGTGTTATGGTACAGGCTGTGTGTGGATGTTGTTTGTGGGACTAGAATCACATGCAGGAATCAAAATGTTCACCTCTGATATACAAGTCTCAGGCTGAAATTTCGGTTCCAGTTGACAGAGCAGTGACTTCCATTTGCATCAAAGTCTTAAAATAGGAGACTTACAAGGGACAACCACAAACATCATAAAAACAGAGAGCATTTCTTTAAAAGAGGTAGAATTTAGTTATTTTTAAAAAGTGGAATAAAATAAAATATTAAGGCATTTACTTTCGAGCTCTGTGGTCACAGACCATACAGTGTATAAAATAAATCAAATCCTATGGTTGAATAAAGTAGACATTCACCTATGTTTTCTGTGGTCCAGGTGACTACTTTAATTACTGTGGCCTTAGCCATACGTGGAGAAAGCAGCACATTTGCCAACAGGAAACATTGTGTTGTATTGCTGGGAGAAAGCAAGCACAACTGTGGAACATACTGTGTGTCATTTGTGTTGAGCAATGGAAGGAAACAAATGGCACTTATACATGCTCAGCATGTTTGTAGGGCTTTTGTTGTTCTAAACAAACATCTTTTAAATAAAAGCTGCTTGGATCCAATGTTTTTTTTTTATCCTTCTTCACTAACATTCTCATAACCATTTTCTATTTAGTTCCAAAATTCTTCTAAAATTTTACAATTTCTGTGAAACATCCTGTATTTTGGTCAGTTGTACTCAACAGTTTCTATTTCTTTCCTCCAAGTATTGATGTGAAACAGCTGATCCAGACTCAAATAATTTTCCTTTATTAAAGAAAAAAAAAAAAACAAAACAACCAACCAAACAAGAACAACAACAACAAAAAGCTAAAATTGCTTTTTGTCTGGTCTTAGTCATCGGTAGATTGCAGACCTTTGCCAAATCCTACTGAAGTTGATGAGGTGTCCTGCTTAGAGATGCCAGTGTGACATATTAGGACATACATTTGTAACAGAGAAGAAAACTAACCCAGATATAAACGTATTAATACACTATATTTACATATCCAAATAAAGAAACTTTATAGTTGGTAAGAAAATGTAACCCAAAAAGAAATTTTCAATAATTACTCTATGTACAATCTTACTCATCCCATGGACCTTATTTAATGACTGCGTTACTAATAAAGCTACATTCAGCTTTAATTTTTTACTCTGTGTATTTTGGGACAGTCATTAATTCTATATCTGTATTAGCTGTCTAAAATACTTGTGAGAATAAAAGAACCGACTGAATACTTGGACAAAGAACAATGTCATGTGGGTAATCTGTGGAAGATTGTCAGTTTTTTTCCCTTTTGCTATTTACTGCTTGGAAGGTTTGATGGGTACATAAATCAGGTGACACTGCTTCAGCTTTGTAATTAGGGAACTGAATTTATTTAGGGATGGAAATAGAAAAAAAAAAATCAATATTTTTTTTTAGGTTTTAAGTGTCTTTTTAAGTATACTAGTTACTCACAGGTTTTTGGTCAGAACTACTGTCAGCTGTCATGCAATTCATGTAGCACTCATCATAAATATAATTATAGAGAAAGGAAAACAAATCATATCCTGACCTGTGCAGCAAGTTTTTTAAGCAAGTTTTTTTGTGTCAGAAAAAAAAATAATCTCAAAGTTTACTAATAACAAAACCTCACATCTGTCTCAGGAATGCCTGATGCACAAATTGTTAAAGGATTGGATGATATTATTGGGAGAAAAAAACACTAGATGCTTGCCATGTTCTTCCACTCTTCTCCCAGGCACACCTTTTTCAAAACTTATAATGCTTGCATGTTTTCATGAGATTAATTTAAAAATTTCTCATGAGTGAGACATGTTATAAGATCAGAATAACCTGCTGAATATACAAACCTTTTGGAATAAAGTACAAATAAAATGAAAACCAACTTAACCAACTTAAAAAGTAAGGTCCATCTTAATACAAAAACAAAGTCAGATGAAAATTGTAAATATTTAATGAAAAAAATTATAATTTAAACTTCTGTCCTTTCTGGCTGCAGAAATAAAATTGAGTTACTATTTGGTTTCTCTTATGATAGTTTGCATCAGTATCACTGACAGCATTTTGACTTGAATGAAAACAGAGAACTGCAAACTTCTTAGCAGCTTGTTCCTCAAGCATTCTGAAAGTAATTCCTCCTTCAATAAATATTTTGGCAATAGTAGGACTTTTGGGCCTGTATGTTCAACCAGCCCAAATCCACATGCCCATTCTATGTGTACAGATAATAGATTATATGTTGTTGGAGGTTGAAGATATCTGAAATTCACAGATATTATCCCTAGAAAACAAACTGTTGGATGTTTATTGGGATTACTATGAGAAGTATTTGGAAGTATTTTACCTTGTTAGGTTTGCTGTTTCTCTGTTTTCATATTTATATTGACTATTTCTTCTTTGTGCACCATCATAAATTAATAGGAATCATCTGTTCAAAGTATGTTAAGTTACATCTTTTCAAATGTTGCAAATCTGTCCTATTGAAATAAAAATAAGATTTAGTTTATACTAACAATAGACACTAAAGGTAGCAAAAATATAGAAGAACTGGAAATAAAACCTCTAAAACTATCTCTTTGGAGTAAGGATATTTTTACTTTAAAAACCCAAGAAGGTAATTTTTAAAGTTAGGATTAACTTTGCATGGTTGTCTCAATAGGTTTCATTGGCAATACAATAAAAAATAAGGTAACCTTTCAGATAGTTATTACTTTAATTTTGTTTGTTTCCTTGCTAACAAATATATGTGACTCTCCTTTCTGTCTTGCCTCTAATGACATCTGGATCATAGGTATTCCACAGATAATGTTTCAGGTACAATACCCTATAATAGGGTTATAGGACTATTTTGAACAAGAAATGGAAACTGTTAGTAAGATTATATATGATTTTTCAGTTCTAGCCACACATAAAGTATATATGTCTTGTCATGGAAAGAAGTGAAACTTGCACAAAAGGAGTATTTATTCAGTGGTCTTAATATCTGATGTATTTTCTTAACCTAGTGGTGTTTTTTTAGACTTTGACACTCACTTGAGGGACTACGCCTTATGTTCAAGACCAGCTTGAACAGGGCCTTGAGCAACCTCATCCAGTGGGAGGTACACCTACCAATGGCAGGGTGTGTTGGGACTAGATGGTCTTTAAGGTCCCTTCCAACCCCTTCACATCCTATGATTCTATGAAATTATACTTTAGTTTGGATGGTCTTCACATGAAGTGCAACAAATACAGACTATACTGGAATAATAGTGTCAGAGTTCACCAATGGAAGTTTTTCTGCAACTATGTTGGATATAAGATTGACAAAGATATTTATAGACATTTAGACAGGGAAAAACTCTAAAGAAACAGTAACTGTTTTCCTTCTTTTTTTGACACTAAAATGCAAGTAAAATCTACTCATGTCCCCTTAATACTAGGTTGCATATTGAACAATTATTGTACTTTCAAAAGGAATTATAAGAAATGTGAACTTAAATTAAGGGACAAAAAAAAATTAAGTATATATTTCACTTAGATCTGTATCATGGAAGTGCTGAACAAATAGAACTTATTCTAAGTCCGTAAGATCCCAAGGCTTGGAGCTATCAGCTCACCATGGAAGTTTTGCTTGAAAAATTAACAAGGCTCCAAAAATTCACCCACCACATTATTAAGAGAGACCTCGGTTCCTTTAACGTCTTAAGAGAGAGCCCAAAGGAGAAGATGCTGCACATGTTTTCTCAGGGCGTACTTTTACTGGTAATCTTTGGGAAAAAATATCAGATCTTGGCAAAAGTTTAAAGGGCAAGATTCAACCAAAATGAGCATTCCATAAATCATTGGTTAGGACATGCTAACTCATAAAATTTAACAAAATTCCATCCCAAGTTACACAACATATTAAGGAAGGAGATTAGGAGAAGACAAAGAAGTAAAGAAAGAGGGAGAAAAAGAGAAGATCATAGCTACCACAGGAGTCCTGTAAGAGTCCAGCTTCCACGTGGCCAGATGATAGGTCTTAAGCAAAGATGGACAACACATCTTGCTGGTTTTGTTGCTTTGGCTCCCCTTCCAGGCAGGACTTCCATCCCACTGGCCACTCTGGGGCTCCAGGACAGGGTGAGGGCCAGTGCTCCTACTGTACCAGACAATCAGAGGCTGAGTTAGAGGTTCCAGGGGACATGGTGTGGGTGTGCTCCTGGGATGCCTTTGACTGACAGCAGCTCCGAGGTCACCCCAGGAGTCTCACAAGTGCTGGTGTGTTGAATAAGGCATTACCTCACCTCTGTGAAATTCAGCTTGTCCCTCTCCCCCATACACATACACCTGAGTTCATCTGAGCCAGTATAATAATTCAGTATCTCACAAACTGTCTATATGAAGAAGTATCAAAGTTGTCTGATGCAACAAAATATTATCCCTTAAACAAGGGGATTTCTTTACAGAACAGTAGAGTGGATCTAATTCACTCTTGATTAACAAGAGGAGATAAGCCCCATTTTAACCTTGTTTTCAAAGATAATAAATAATATGACTTCCTTCAAGGCAAAGGTCTGTTTGAATCATAATCTGCCTAGTTTTAGAGCATGTCACTATGTTATCCAATTTTTTATTTTGTTTTATTTTTGTCTTCTCATTTCTGGATCACTTATGTTTATGATACACTTTTATTTATCTCTTTTGTAACCTAAATTCCAGCTTCTCTTCCATAAAAGATCAAGCTTAAAAGTGGAAGCTGTGATTAATGTGTCAGTTGTGCTTGTTCTTTTACAGCATCTAGTTGAACTCGGGCACATGGCATGAAAGGTCAGTGATACCTGAACTGAAACATTGATTAAAGTGCTGGACAGAGATGTTCCCTCTTAAAAATCAAGGGAATAGGCTGTTATTAAGGTGTCCTGTTCCATTCTGGTATCTGAACCATTTGTTAACCCCTTAACACTTAAAAATAGGTTATGTTGGATTGAAATTTAGATTTAAAGAAACAAATGCAGAGAGTTAATTCTCTGAGATCTTGTCTGCTCCACAATCCATTTCATATATTGCAGTCAGACAGAACTGTTGAAGATGGTCTCTTCAGCCAACAGAATTGTCTGGACTAATATTTTTATACTTATATTGCATTTTAACCCATTTACATGCTACAGAAATTGAACCCTTTTTCTTTACAATAATCATAAATGGGATCACTTTTTTTCCTCAAGGATTCTGGAAAAATCATTGTAAGAGCCCTGAGAGTAATACTTGTTTAATGCTTTGAGAAGACAAGTTATTAGATTTAAGTGATGAAGATTCAAGAGATTAAGGTATGACCAAAAAATTAGGGCTATGTGAGTATGAAGAGAATCAAAATAATAAGTTGTTTGTTTGTTTGTTTGTTTTCCTTTGGGAATAAAACTCCTGTGTGGAAGTATTGTTTTTCCATCTTCCTAATTCTTTCTCAGTTAAATGTGGAAAACCTGTATGTGGACAGTAATTTTCTAACTTAGATCTACATTTGCCAGTTTGATTTAGGATATAACAATTTTTTAAATGAAATCTCCTGAGAAAGAGTAGGCCATTTTCATTATTAGATACAAATAATCTTAGATTTTTGGTTTCTGAGGGCTACTTGGTTAGAATTCTGTATTTTTCAGAGACTTTCTTTTTTTTTTTCCCCAGTAAAATTTAGTGGGTTTATATATTGTTGGTTATTTTTCTGCATAGAATACGTGCTGTAAAAGACAATACTGGAAGGCTACAGAGATATTCTTTCATCATGTAATACTCTTCTTGGTTGCCATATCTTCTTTTTTTACTATTTTAGTAACTGTCTTCTCCAGTGACAGTCTCCATCTTAAAGTACAGTTTGTGCTTGTCTTCAAATGCAGAGTATGCTGAGTCTTTTGGCAGCAGTATTAAACCACAGGTCTGTCAAACTGAATAATTTATGCTAGTTTATTAAAACACATTTTTTGGGGGCGGGATGAATGCATGAATCAATTTTGTTACAAAAACTTCACGGGTCCATGATAAATCTGTGAGGAAGTCAGGTTCTCATATATCTTAAATGACCAAAATCCTATAGAATCTGGTTCTCTCTTAAATTAGAAAAAGCTTTAGAATCCATGGAAATCTCTGCCCTGACTTTCATACACTAGATGGAGAGAGACATGTTGATTTGATAAACTGGCAGCATACTTGTTGCGATAGAAGCACGGGCTATGAGGTGCTGGCAGAACACCTGGTAGATTTTAGGAATTCTTACCACTCCACTGATTATGTTAATCACCAAAATGTCTGCTTTTTAGTGGTTTACAAAATCTCAAGCATTTTTTCTTGAATGGGGTGACTATTGTTTGCATTTTTCCAATCATCTTCCTTGGTTTATTCCAGCAATTTAAATGTTTTAAAAAAACTTCACATTGTACAAATATGGCACCTGTCTTCTCTTTTCAGTAAATATTCTGAGGTATTTATACCAAATATACTATCATGTTCATTTTCTTGTCATCAGTTCCTTACTCGTATCAACTACCAGTTATAAGGAGTACACCTGCTTTCACTAATATCTTTCACCAATATTCATGAAGCTAACATTTATGTATTTTCATTTGCATATGCTCACCTGTGTGTCTTCCAGGAAGTAGTGCATTCATATATATGAGAGTTTATATGAGAACTTTGTAGTAAAATTAATGGTAAATTCAACTGGAATTGAAATTCAATCAGGAAGGAGCATTCCAGAGGCAATGGTGCACCACAGTAACTCCTTAGCATGGGAAAGATGGGTTTTTGTCTCAGCTGAGATTTTCAGACAGACTTCAGTAGAAAGCCTGATGAGAAAGGATGAAATGAGAGGAAACTTCACCACAAATCAAAATCAGCCTCAGGCTGGGCAAAGCCTAGAGACAGTGTGCTAACAGATACCATATCTTCCTTCCTGATACTTGCTAATATACTATTGCACAGACAGGAATTCCCTAAAAATAGCATGTGGAAGCCTGCTCCCCAGTGTTGCAACTGTCCCTCTAAAAGTTGGCCTCAGAAATAAGAGGGGGTCTTCCAATGGCTATTGATGCCAGCATACCACAGCATACCATAATGACACCACAGCATGGCAGCGGCACAACCTTGGAGGCAGTGGGTAGGTTGATAAGAAACCCCTTATGATTATAGAGGACAGATTTTTAGACACGAAGGACAGAAGGAACTATTCCGACTGGCTGGTCTGCTCTGATTTCATAAGGAAAATTGAAAGAAGGACTTCCTCTGAATAATTATTATTTCCAACCGAAAATCATTCTTGATTTATAAATTCCTGGTTTGAACAGTTCTCTGCAATGCTTGGCCAGTTGGTCCAATGGCTAATTACTGCTGTTATGGAAACAAACATAGGCTTCATTTGCAGGATACATTCAGCTACATTCAGCTAACATTAGATTCCAGACATGGGTTGTTTTCTTATTGTTCTTTTTTTTTTTTTAATATTTTAATAATTTTACCTGGTAGAACGAATATTCTTCCATTGTTAAATGGGGAACAGAAAGGTGCAATGGTATCAGAGACCAAAGTCAACAGTAAAACAAAACAGTAAATAAGATAATAAAATCTAGTCCTGTGGAATATCAAATATTATGTATCATAACATTTATTTAAATTATTTCCCCTCTAAATCTCCTTGATTCTGTGCACATTTTAACACTGTAGCTATAAATACAGCAATATTAGCTAAATTTATAAAATATTTTAATGAGAAGTGCAAAGTAGGGTTAAACAACTGTGTGCCTGAAAATAAAAATTAAATTAGAAAACCAAAATAGATTAACAGATTTTGTTTTGGATTTGGAGAATACAATTTTAGTTGCATCTTATCCTTGACTGCCATAGATTAGAACAGTCAAAATAGAACGTGTAAAGATGACATTTTAAAAGAAACTAAGAAAGCAAGAAAAACACTTTAGACTTGTAGCATTGCTTTTCCCTTCCCCTTCTCCAGAAACATAGGACTGAATGTCTTAATATTGGCTGGTACTTAGGAATAAAAACAACATTTATATTAGAAACTATCAGGTTGTGAAGTTACTTCTTACGTAAAGATCTTCTTGTAGCATGTAAAATATTATATTTTCTTATCTGATGTGACTTAAAATCTTACATAAATCAGGGATATTATCAAATCAAACCCAGGAAATGTTGTGTCAAGCATGAAATTAAATTCTTGGAATATTTTTAATTTTTTTAAATAATTTTGCATTAATTTTTGTTTTACCAAGTATAAAATCCATTCTCCTTTCTAAAGTTGAACTTAACTTCACAATAGTCGTTTCCCATATAGGTCATCAGTACTTTGTGTTTGCTCTTCCCTCTCCAGTCTCCCCCATTAGTTACAGAGTCATTTTTCTGCACATGTAAACTCTCTGTGCTGCTGTCCTCCAGTCTGAGATTCCTGTAATCTTAAATTCATGAAATCCTCAGTGACAGTGCTTTGCTTTGCAGTTAGAGCATCTGGCATATCCAAGTGGCCTCATGCATAAGCCAGGGACAGTCTGGTCTCTCAGCCTTTGGTGTTCATACAGACCTGGTTATTATAGTTTTATCTGTGTACACTCTCTAATGAGTTCATACAACATTCCTTTGAGATACAGAGAATGTACTGCTGCTCACATTTTATGGGTGGATGTTGAAGCATCACAAAACGCCTGTGATGCATTTTGAAAAATAATAATTTTTTTTTCTTTTGCTTTACGCGACTTTCAACACTTAGATCTCTGAAGTCAAGATTCAAATTAAACCTTAACTAATTCTGATCGATCCCTAATGACTGGCTGGGAAGTTGTGTAACAGAAAAACTGACGTGAGTGGTGGCTCCAGCTGGTTTGGTAAAAGCTTGTAGTCTCAATTACTTCAGCTCTTTCTTCATCAGTCTGCCACAGTCACTCCTTGCCTTGGAGGAAGTGTGAGTCATCAGTAGACAGAACTTCCTATGTGGCACGAATGTCAGGGCTTGAGCTGCCTTGACTTTAAATAATAGCTTTCCAGGCAGTGTATTTCCTTTTGTATTTAGACCTTAATTTTCTCAATTGATTGATATCTGGCTTTTTAAGAGTGTGGTGCACCTTAGATAGATTTTCTTTTACACTGTTATAGAGATGTTTTACTAACTCTTAGATTTTGCAGAGTTGAGCATTTAAATAATTGAAACTATCTGGGACTCAGTCTTTCCTAACATTAAATAGGAGTCTTCTCTCATATTTCAACTTGGTCACCAAGACTTCGTCATTTTCCTGTTTTATGCATCCATACCAGGAATAATGTGTATGCTGTGTATGGAATCCAGCTACCAGTGTATTTTTTTTTTTATTATTATTACAAGAAAAGAAGTCTTACAAGATGAGGTACTAAAAATAAATTACCTCTCTCACCAAACCCAGACATTTTGAGCCCCTGATGAGCTTCTAAAATGTAAGTCTATATTTTCTCCGTAATTTCACACTCTAGTTTTCCTAATTTTACCTATTAAGAGTGAATTAAGGTGAATTAGAAAGAATTTAATAAAAATTGTGTGTAAATGGGAATATATATATATAGATGTTGTTAAAAATAATTCTTCTGTGAGAACCTGATTCCTTAACACATCATATATATCTGCTTTGATGTAAAAAAAAAAAAATAAATATGAAGTTAGATTAGAATGACTGGAAAATCTCATGGTTTTTATGTTTATTAATTTGAAGAAAACAAGGAAAATTTAAACCCAGGATTTGTATTATTTGTCTTATTTTGTTAAATTATAACTGGTTAGTTTTTAATTCATGGGATTTCATTAATTAGTCTTAACACTGAAGATCTTTCATGGCGGAAAATTTTTCAGAAAGGGGTTTGTATTACAGATATCTTTTTTATATACTCAGTTCATCCTAAGTACTCACATCATACTAAGTACTCACTATTTTTTTTTTTTTGGGGGGGACTTTCAATATCTGACTTTCATTCTGACTACAGTTAATCAATTTCTAGCAAGAATAAGAGAGGGTAAAAAATATTTGTTGAAGTGCCTCAGGGAAACCTGGATGTTTGTCAGATATAGGCAGAATCCAGAGTCAAATGATTTCTAGAGAGTTACATGGCTAAATGGGGAGAGGTGAGAGTCCTGTCTGTGTTGTAGGGAAAGCGTGAAAGTCACCATGCCTGGTTTAAGAGTTATAGCCCACTTCCCAATAAGCCTGAGGATCGTGGTTTTATTTTCAATAATAACGAGGGTTCAGATGTATTTAGTTTCTCTTAATGACTCTTACTGGACTTGTGAGAGAACTCTCAAGATCAAATGTTAAAGGTTCTAGTCCAATCTTTGCAGTTAAACCAACACTCTTCTTAAATTATCAAATAATGCCAAGAAATTATCAGATTAATACATAACTTATAGAGTATATCATTAGTTTAGCCAGACATATCTGTTTCCCTGTAGAGGTCAATCTATCCTTTATAAGAATTAAATTTTATTTTGTATGAGGAATGTTTTTTGTTTCTATATAGGGCCCTATTTGTTCAATATAAAGGCAATTGTCAAGGTTGTTGAAGGACATATGAAGGGCTTATTTGATACATTTAGGAAAAAAGAAAGAAATTAGATTGTTCTGAATTGATTGTTCAGATCAATTTCAATGCTTTGCATTTGGTAGATTTAATATAAATGAAGCATTGCGATACTATTTTTCATACTTAAGTAGTATCTCTTTCCTGCTTGCATTTCCACGGTTTGCCCTTTTTAAGGCTGGTGGATGAGAAGCCAAACTCTGCTAGAGGACAACCTGGTTCCTGAACTACTAGTAAATAAAGCACATGGATATATCTTACCTGAAATGGGGCATTATCTTTCACGTTCATATCTGTGTATTTATCTCCACAGACATTATAGTTACTGGTAACAACATTGACTCTATTCAAAGAAGTCAGCTAGTTGAGAAAAGAAGAGAAAGGAGTGAGGAAAACTAGTGCCACAAAGCCCAGCAACCTGCTTATATAGTTCACATCACCAAAACTGTTTGGGAATTTAACTATATGCTGCTCATTTAAAGCAAGCACTTAAGAGTTTTTTCTGAATTTAGACTTCAGAAAGGGGTAAGTAAAACAACTGTCTTACCTATTGCCTTTCTCTCAGTTTTAAAAAATTCTGTTTTACCACTAGAATCATTTTTGTGGAAGGTAATAATGCCAATAAGTTTTAAATGTCTGTAGGACCATTACTGTCATTGTAGAATTGGCAGAATTGTGGGCTTCCAAAATGGAAAAAGAAAAGTATCACTTTATGTATGCAAGAACACAGAATTGAGAACAGTACCCGATGTAATTCTGAGAAATGAGATTTGCATAAGGTCTTGGTTCACAGTGTTTGCAGATGCTGTGGCAAGGGCAAAATAAATTATTTAGATGTGTCAAGGTGAGGAGAGGACCCACATTTATATCAGAATACTTGTCGTAGAGGACAGAAAACCTAACAATGGAAAAGAAGAAGGTGTGTTTTCAAAGCAAGAGAATCTAAAAAGGAGAAAGAAGAACAATAATGTCTAAGGAGAGAAAAGGCACTGAAAAAAAGAAAATGCTTTTGAGTGATTGGGGAACAGCTATAAAAATACAGAACCTGAAAACTATAAGAATTGTCCAAATGAAAGTAGTAAAAGTTGATACTAAGAGGAAACAGTTGATGTTGGTTTCAGAAGCAAAGATTTAAAATACCTAGAAAAAAATATAAGCAAATTCTATAATGATGAAAACATTGCATGACTAATAATAATAACAATAATAACAACAATAAAAATTATGAAATAATTACTCCAAATTACATATGTCTCTTAATAATTTAGAAAACAAGTTACCTGAAACACCAGCAGACTGTTAATGGAATAGCCTTTAAAATGGAAATTGGTCAGAAAATAGCAAAAGCAGTTCAGGATGGTAACATTGCAGTGATTAAGAGAGTGTTAGCTATTGAGATTTCACACATTTAATATTTTGTCCTTTCTCAAGCATACAATAGTATATTTCATGATCTCAGAGTGCTGATTACAGGACTGATGAATATTAGCCAGGTTAGTCAAAATTGAGACTTGTACTTGTTTAACCTCAGACTGAGAATTCTCAAGGCCTGATGATCCAGGAGAATCTGAACTAAGTCTCTGTGTGGTGCAGAATTGTTAAAGCATTTGTGATGAGCTCAGGCTACAACTGGAAGCATGATGCTGACTTTCAGACTCCAGTCTCGGGTTATAGGTTTGATAAGCCTCTATCTAAACTACATATAACCTATATTTTAGACTCACAGAATATTCTGAGTTGGAAGGGACCCATTAGGATCACCAAGTCCAACTCCCGGCCCTGCACAGAACACCCCAAGAATCACACCATGTGCCTGAGAGTGTTGTTCAAATCCTTCTTGAACTCTGGCAGTCTTGGTGCTATGACCACTTCCCTGGGGATCCTGTTCCAGCATCCAACCACCCTTTGAGTAAAAATCCTTTTCCTGATATCTAACCTAATTTTCCCTGACTCAGCTTCATGCCATTTCCTTGAGTCCTGTCACTGGTCACGAGAGTGAAGAGATCAGTACTTCCCCTTCTCTTCCCACCATGAAGTTGAAGACTACAATGAGGTCTCCCCTCAGGCTCCTCCAGGATGAACAAACCAAGTGACCTCAGCCACTCCTCATATGGCTTCCCCTCAAGACCCTTCTTTATCTGTGTTGCTGTCCTTTGGACACTCTCTAATAGCTTTGTATCTTTTTTATATTGCAGTACCCAGAACTGCACACAATATTCGAGGTGAGGCCGCACCAGTGCAGAGCAGAGCGGGACAATCCCCTCCCTTGACCGGGTGGTGATGCTTTGCCTGATGCTCCCCAGGACATGGTTGGCCCTCCTGGCTACCAGGGCGCTGCTGACTCATATTCAACTTCCCACTGACTAGGACCTCCAGGTCCCTTTCCTCAGCTCTTCTCTTCAGGCTCTCCCTCTCCACCACAAAACCAAGAGTGCCCCATCCCAGGTGCAGAATCTGGCACTTGCCCTTGTTAGTCTTCATACAGTTGGTGTATGCCCAGCCCTCTAATTTGTTAGAGTCTTCCTGCAGGGCCTCTCTATCCTCAAGGGAGTCTCTGTGTTTGATTACATCAACAATTACAGAAATGCACTAAATATTTGAACGTAAGTTTGCATCCATGTTATTTGAGACATTTTAAATGGTGTTATATATCCACGCATAATGTGATTTTCTGTTGAGATGGGATTGATCATTTTACAGGTGAAATATTTGTCCCGTTGAAAAGAATGGACAAAATGAAGGACAATACATTTTAACAAAAGAATGGGAAGGAAAAATAATATTAAAATTCCCTAGCCAAGAACTGCATAATACTTCAGATTCATCTCAGTGTTCTATCCCTTTTAACTAAGAAGAAATATATATTGACAGAAAAAAAGATTCATAAGTCTGCCTGGAGCAAAACGTTCTTATTTTTCTGAATCCTCCACTGTATTTGAGAAGACAGCCAGTAGTAATACATTTTATATTTTTCTGACATCTCCGCTTTTCTCTTTTGCCTAAAGCAATGTGAAAGTGAGGAAGGAAAGAACTGTGGAATCCTCCACTAATCTTTTAAGGAACGCTGAAAGCCTGCTGCTCCTCAAAGTGGAATTTTTCAAAGGACAATTAAGAGTTTCTCATTCCAGACTAAAATCTTGGTTAAATCTGAATCAAGATTTAACCTAGAAGTTTTGACTCTTGTCTTGTAAGGATGGGAGAGCTCTGCTTAGAGGAGTGAAATAGACTTCCACTTATTTAAAATATAGGACCTTCATATAGATAAAAGGAGCTGCATTAATTCCTGTATAAAAAAAGTCCATTATACAATATTATTGACACACAGACGATTTCAAGGCAAGTGTGCTGAAAATCCTTACATCATGATTCACAAAAGAATTTTGGATCATTACATGTGTTTTACAGAATTGCTGGGTTTTTTTCTTTAAAAGGATGTCAAATATTTCACATGATCTATATGAGTTAAGCAGATGTACTGAGAGTACAGTACAAAACAATACTACAAACAGGAAACTAGAGGCAAGAAAAATTAAATGACATTTAAATTGTTCTGTAAATTATTATTGTTGGGAATTTTACATTTCTGGCATTTCAGACTTAGTTTAAAATGGATTTCAAGGTTTGCAAGAATGGATGTGGGGAAGATACTCCACATCTAGTTTCTCAAAGAGATTAAAACCTCCGCATACAAAAAAAAAATCCCAAACCCCAAACCAACCAAAACTTGTTTAACAGAATGAATGATAGTATAATTTTATGTTGAATTTTCTTCTTTCCAATCAAAGAATCTCAGTTTCATAAACTGCACTGAGTGCATTCAATCAACTAACATGAACTCTGACTGTGTGGAAATTATATGATTTTTCAGCACTTAAATAGTCTGTCAAAAATTATTTTCCTATTTAAAACTATAAAAAGGTTTTGAGATTTAAATTAAGAGAAATAATATTTATTCCAAGTGCAATCATGTCCAAGTCATTCTGGTTTATTAATCAGGAAAAAGTGCCCTCCAAGCTTTTCTGGATATAATTGATAAAAGTGTATCTAAAGGATGTTATTTGCTCTCGCTGGTGCTTCCCCACACTCAGCTGTGGGAAGTACAATACAGTTTACAAGATGTTCTTTCAGATGAATTACCAGCACAGTTTGCTGGATGTTCCAGGGATACTTCCCTCATTCAAATATTTCCTCATCAGGAGTTCCTGATCTTTCAACTAGGATAAAAGGATAGGACTGAAAGCCAAGACAGAATAAATACTGAAACATACAGATCCAGGATTTAGGCTCTGGATTTAGGCTCAAGACTACATATATAAACATATATA
>VXAY01007070.1:637662-675302 GCA_013399855.1 Oxyruncus cristatus
ATATATATTTTCACAATACACACATTCAGTGAAAATGCAAACATCTAGATACAGATGTAATTTCAATATGTACTCTATTAGGACACTAAGTACTAACACTCAGCATATTTAACTTTAGTGAATAACAGTTATAATTTTTGCCAATTTCTGATAAATTGAATATACAAGTAGTTTTGCTTTCATCCTGATGCTTATCATTAGTTTATTATGTTCTGTTCCAGGAACTGGATGTAGTTAATTTATTCTATTTTTTTTTCAAAATTAAGGTATTTCACGAGATTGTTATCTGACTGCATGAAGGAAATGAAAAAGTCTGATAGAACTAGTATTAATAAGGCTACATCTTATCCGAGAATGTGCACATATGTAGGCATAATTTATATGTATATATGGTACGCGTATTTGTATATTATATGTAAATTTGGACGTAGATATGTATTTCCATATATTGCATATATATATTTAAGTGCCATAACTGTAAAGAAGTAAAGTGAGCAATTAAGGCTATGAATTTGTTTACAAAGGGTTGGCATTTAGACATTAAAGTAGCTTCCTGGTAGGTAAATTATCCCAATATTCCAAACTTGCAAAAAGGTTTGTTCTTTTTTCCCCAGTAACTTTTCAGTTTATGCATACATTTAATTGACCTAAGCTTGGGTGTCAAATTTACCAGTTATCTCTTCAGTCCTCTGGAACTTTAAAAAAGTCCTTCTATCTTTCCTATCTTCTGTTGTCTGCTGAGAGATAAGAGGGAAGTGTTAGGGGCTTTAGGTTACTTCAGCTTTGTCAGTCCCCAATTAGTTATTTCTCCTAACCCTGTGAGCAGCATATTGAAGTTTTTGTCATACCAACAGCCACAACACATACTTCATACCATGTAGATCGTCAGAGGAGAAATATGTGAGTACTTCAGAGAAAGTAGGTAACTATGGTTTCCCAGGGCTTGCTCTACTCCGCTGAAGAATGAGACATGATTGGATCGGTCTAGATGCTAAAAGCAAGTGTTTAGCCTACAGCCAGACAGTTTGGCTATCAGCAGTCATTGCTACTCATTTCTCTCACAGCTGGATGTCTCAGTTCCCCTTTACCCGTAAACCATCTTCCTTGACTGATGGTCTACCCTTGGCACACAGCTGAGCTGCTTGAGCTACCAGACAGCCAACAGTCACTGGATATTCACCTCTGCCCTAATATTACATAGATTAAAGGGAAAAAATTACCTGGAGACACAGCTTCTTTTCAGAGCAGCCATATCAGGGAAGATTAAACATTGATTCAACTGCTCTTACAATGCCCAAAAGTTAAAGCCTAAAATAGTATAAATGAGTCCAACACACAGAATCAAACAGGTGGATTGAGGTTGGAAGACACTTCTGGAGAAATATGGTCCAATCTCTCTGCTCAGAGCAGGGTCAGCTATAGCAAGTTGCTCGTGGTCAACTGATTGTCCACCAGAGGCCCCAGGTTTGCCAGAAAACAATTCATGCCAGAGAGTTGCCCTCCAGTGTGTAGTGGTGTAGGGGATTATTCCCCCCATGTTCAGGATTTAGCAACTTCCATTACTGAACTTCATGAGATTCCTGTCAGCCCATGTCTTCAGCCTGTTGAGGTCCCTCTGAAAGGCAGCTGGATACTCAGGTGCATCAGCCACTCCTCCCAGTTTTGGATGTTCTCCAAACTTTCCTCTGTTACCCAAGCCACTGGCAAAGAGATGACAGACTGTAGTTGGAGCTGGTATCAGCCTCTGAGGCACAACCTCCTTACTCAAGGTTCAGCTCACTGACTTCCTGAGTCATATGTGCTTTATATAAATTTAATAGTTCTGTACGTATGACTTTCTCTGTCATGAACTTTTCCTCACCTCTTTTAAGCAAGGCATTTGCTAGCAGATGTAACTTGCCTAGATTTCAGTGATGCTTGGGATTTTAGACCTGTCAGCACAAAACCACAGGAAGGTCAGTAGGATGCTTTCAATTCCCAATGGTCACATTATTTTTTCTAAGAACTACTTGGTTATTGAACTTTTAAAATTTGTTTAGTGAGAGACTTCACATTGTCACAGTTGGTAAATTTATTACAGTTTCTGTTTATAAAGTGGAAATATGAGAGCTTAGGTATTGTGGGATATCTTCTGACAAATACTGTCCCAAGTAACAACTGCTGTATTAGTTTTTGAGTCCGGTTTCATTGCTATTGTTTTAAATTATTCCACCAAGTTTATATAATATTTGAATTTTTAAAGTATTAGTTATTAAGAAAATTACTTCTGAAAATCAGGGAAAAAAAATATAATTCCTTAATTATGAAATAACTTGGTTTGTGTTTAGCTGATGCTTTTTCCAGGAGAATGAAAAAACAATAGAAATTAAAACAGTTTGTTGACTGAATAATTTTGAAGCTCAAATTTCAACTAAATGGTCTAGGTGGAATTAAATCTGTTAGGTTTTCTAAACTCGATTGAAGTGCCTCTTTGACTGCTGTGTCACTGTTTAGAATCCAGGAATTTATTTCCCTTTCTCAATTGAATTTTTTGAGGCAAAACCCCATTACATTACTATAGTACACGAACACTTTGCAATGTGTAGGAAGCACATAATCATATATGATAAATACAGAAAACTATATTGGCCTGTGGGACTTATTTTTAAAATTTTGCCAAGGACATCAAAACCAAATTGATTTTAGAATGGTCAACAATTTTCTAGAAATTAAAAATTATCTGAAAAAAGTACTCTATGCCCCATTATTTTTCAGCATTTTTGTCAGCTTTTTTTTTAATCAGTGAGCATTTTTCAGAAACATAGTAATACTATACTTTTTTTTGTAGAAGTCTGGCTCCTTTTTTGAGTCCTCTTTACAAAAAAAATTGTATACACTTGTCACTGTGAATCTGGTGCTATATTACTGAATTTCACATTATTACAGAAATACTTTGAATCTGACTTCAAATTGTACCCTATGAGAGAACACTTCTCTTGGAACTTTTGATGGGTAGAAACAGGGGAAAGTGACAGGGACAGTCTAACTTAAGAACCTTTTTAAAAATATTTTTTAAAATAAATTTTTTAAAAATTTATACAATATAAATATATTTAATATTTATATATGTTTTTATATAATATGTAANATATTTTAAAAATATATTTAAATTTAAAAAAAAAATATTGGCAGAAAGCTACTAATTTCATGCCCTTGTCCTTATTTTCATGATGTGATAGTGATGATTTGGAATGCCTTCCCCCTGGGAGTGATACATTTGTATGGAACAAAAACACAAATCACAGTTAGATCGTGCTATCTTAAACTTCACCTTTTTTTGAACAATGGTAAATGTTATGGTTAGAATATAATATTCTGTGACCTAGAATCCCAGGCTGATCTGTCTGATTTCAGCACAAAAAAACTACCTTTGCCCATGCCTTTGACACCAAATAAGGTAGGAAGTGATTTTACTGTCTTTATGATGTGGCTCCTGAGAAGCTGAGATAGATGAAAAAAATCTATATATCCTTATTTCTAAAAGAGGAAACATATTTTTTTAGCTAATATTTTTCCTGTTGCTGAACAATGTTGCTGTAGCATTTAGAGGTGTTTTTTAAACAAAACTGTGCTTGTTGTACATTTAGTTACACATGCTCCCAACAATAGTAAAGTGCTGAAACTCAGTAAAGTGTGGTTTATTTGTCAATTAATGTGCAATTCAGGTGTCTTGTATGGTCGAGTGCTTTTACCACCTGAAGTGTATTATTGTTGTATTAACAGGCGAGTAAAAAATGCCCGGGAGTGTCTTAATACTATTACTATATGTTTTTTTAAACATCAGTTAATTTATTTAAACTATCTTTTTAAAGCATTTTTTCTCTTAAGATTACTTTTTACTACATTAAATTAAAATCACCTTCATGGTAAAAGGATAAAATAGGAAACCCACTATTTCATTGGTATTTTTTTTTCATTCATTAAATGTTATTTTGCAGAATATTTTCACTTATGCTCCCTTTCCTGTATTACAATTGAATCTTACTGTCTTTTTCCTTTCCTTGCAGCTTAGCTCTACCTTCTCCTTTTATTACTTTTCCAGTTCTTTGCATACTTTTTTCTTTCCCATTAAAGCAAATCTTCTCTATCTGATGCCCAATTTTCCCTGTTTTGTTTTGTTTTTACCAGTAACTGCAATTATCCTTATATGTGAAACCACTTAAGTGGTTTGATGACTGGTATTTCAGTGGTTTTGTCCTCCCTTTTCCTTTCCCTTTTCCCTTTCTTTCCTCTAAAGTCCATCCTTGCAAATATTTATATGAGATAGATTGAAGTCAGTGTATATGTGTCATATGGACGTGTATCTTGTGCCAAGTTGCTAGTTTATACAATTACAGTTATAATAATTTGAGGGATGTAAGTCTCAGTCAGCAAGACGAGATGTCCGAGCTAGTCATTTATACATTGAATGTCTGAACACGTAATTCTTCAAAGCTCTTCTCTTAAAGATGTCCTTAAAGGGCTTTCCAGAACCTGTAGGGTTTGATTGAGGGATACTTCATAAAAATGCCCTAAATAGAAATGGTAGTTATAGAAAGACAGAAACTGATGCTGAATCTTATATAGACAACTGTTTTACTTGTGGGTTGCCAGGTCTCTCATGGGTTGAAGATACATATTAGTTATTTTAAGCCCTCACAGACCATATAAGCTGTGCCCTTTAAATTCAGTGAAAGTCAATTGTAAAAATGTATAATGCATCCAGGAAAAATATTACACTTAGGAAATTGTTATGCAGCAGAGTTCTAGTGTGTCTGACCTTTTCCTTAGTTGTGTAGATGTCACGATACAGATATAATGAAGTGCAAACTGCCAACTACTTTAAACAAATTAATGATACTGGGCAAATTTTAATCCTGGTATACTTCAAAAAAGTGTTGGATTTTTTTCATCATCTCTATAGAAACATTGTTAATAGAATTAAGACACTCCACTTTTTACAAATAGTTTCTTTTGACTACCGTTAGACTGATACTGGTGTTGTCACTTGTGGATGACAATCCAGGTATTGCAAAAACACAAAAATTTGGTGCCTCCACCATGTATGTCAGAGAACTCCATAACGACATCCAAGAATGTTAAAGCCTTCTAAAATCCAGCTACAACTTTAAGACCTAAGTTGGGAGCTTCCATTTGTCTTTTTACATGAAATCAAAATGGAAAGTAAATCATTTCAACATGTCTGAAATGCTAATGAGATGAGCCGCCAAACTTCAAAGAAAATTTTCACCTATTTCTGGAGTCCACCAGTTATATCTTTTCTTGGGCAGCTCAGCTGCTGAAAGGCCTTCCTTTCACCACAGAGTTAAATTAACTCCCTCTGAAGTGCTACAGCCAGGTAGGAAGGGCAATTTCTCTTTGAAGTTTGGCCACTAGCACTTCTTTCTCAAGGAACTGAACTTCAAAGAGAAATATTGTTTCTCTTCTTTTTGGATGTTATACTCAGTAATAAATGAGACACAGCTGCTCTTGGTGTAGTGGGGGAAAAAACATTCTTTTTTCAATATTTCAAAAATATTTCTGTATACATATTAAATTGAAGTTTCAGAATAGTTTCTCTCTGATAGGGTAAACTGAATAGTGGTTAGGAAGAGCTGCTAGAGACTTATAAATTTAATTTACAGGATTTCAAAAGAAGTTCAAAGAGTGGGTAAGAAAGAGAGAAAATATCAGGATGGTGATTTTTCTTACTAGCATTCAATTTTATTTACAGGAGGGACCAACCCTATATGACAAAGAAAGCCCCAAATCCAATGATTGGGCATCTGGTTTAACTTTTACATGTTGTATTGCATACCATTTAGGGGTTTGTAATAGAAATGGTGGTTAGAAGCACCTATGGAAGCCATCCAAACTTCTGCTTTCAGCAAGATTATCACCAGTCGATCTTATCAGCTATGTTTTGGTCTAACAAAATCTTGGAAGTTGCCAATGATGGAGACTGTGCTGCCTTCCTAGGTGACCTGTTCCACAAATGCAATAGCCTCCAACAATCTAATCTGATCCTCTCAGGTAGCTAATTTTAGCCCTTTCCCCTTTAACTTGGTTGTTTGCCACCTCTGCGAAGAGCTAGGCTCAGTCATCTTTGTAACTTTCCATCAAATACTCTGGTTTTCTCCTAGATTGCCTTTTGACCTTGTCTTCTCCAAGCCATCTCCCTCAACCTCTCTTGGAGTTCATGAGTCTAGGCTGACTGTCTCGGTAACCCTCCACCTTTTTCAACTGTGGGTCCAAAAAAGGCCACAGTATTCCAGGTTTTGGGTTCATTGTCACTGAGTAAAGTGGGATAAGTGGTTTGCTGGTCATAGTCATTATAACGCAATTTAACATGCTGGTTGCTTTATTTGGGATGAGAGAACACTGCTGGATTATATTCAGTTTTGTGTCAACTGTAATATCCACTTTCTTTTCAGCTGGTCTCCATGAAGCAGTAAAACTATCATAACTGCAGCTGGTCTGATTCATACCAAGCAACCCCAATACTATGCCAGGGTAGTCAGAGAAAGAGTTCATCATCAATACAACTGTCTGGAACATTTCCATTTAGACAAAGCTTAAGTGGTGCTGCTTATAAGTTCCACAGTTTTCCTTTGCATGGAGGTGTTTCTTGTGCATTAATAATACCCTGAAATTCAGAAGAGTGAACACCAGTTGTAATGATGGAGAGAGCACTAGTGTCTTCAAGACCTCATGAATTATCTTTAGAACATTTTTCTCTCATGATTAAGCAGTTATAATCTATACTTACAAGGAACAGACTTACATCCTTGAAATATTTAAGGGTTTTGTATAGAGTAGGTGAGCTGTAAAATTACATAAAGTCTTTCACAATTGACCATTTTCAATTAACTTCATGGAAGGATGTTAGGAGTAACTTGAAATTTGAGTATGTGCTGTAGCACTTAGGAACATCAATAGGAAACTCTCATTGATAGTTCTGGAGAGAAAGCTGAAATACTGACACATAAAGTTTCAAATGAAGACGTACAGTGGTGCAGCCCCAAGTCTCACCACTTCTTTCAAGATTAATATGATATAAAGCCAAAACAATAGCAGCACATTTCAAATATTGAAATAAAATATGAATAAATTGTGTTCTGCATTGATGAGTGACTTATAGCTGTGCTAAATTTTTGTGGTCTCCAACATCAGTTAATCATCCCTTTCATCTCTGTCATTCTTGATCATATTTTCCTGCTTGGATGGTTCAGGTTTTACTTATTTTATTAATCTTAAATTACACAAACATTTTGATCTTAGCCTAAGTACTTTTGAATTTTATTGTTATGTATAGGACAGACAGAAGTTGACTTACTTGGCCTCAGAATTACACTGAAAACTTTCTTAGCAAGAAAAAACCAATTACACATTCTGATAGGAATTTCTTAAATTTCATTTTATTCTTTGTGTGTGCACAGGTTTTTTGTTTGTTTTTTTTTTTGAAAATCTAAATATGCCAATGTTGTAGATAAAGGAACCTAGACAAAACAAATGAACAAAATGTGCTATAAGCATGAGTCAAATATTGTACTTTGTTTTCTTCCACTGTTTAGATTTTGTATGCAGTGTTTCATGGCAGAGAGTTCTCGTGGACTTCTTCTCTTATGGAAATATACATGGTTCACTGAGATAATTGCTGATATAGGAATAATTTCTTGTGTTAGTCTTCAGGTTTTTTCTGTATGTCATCCCTGTATATAGAATTGTAGAATTTCCCAGGGAATTGAAAAGATTCTGAATTCATACTTTCACCCACTGGAGTGCATAATGTGACTGAAAGAACTGAATGATCTAGCAACAGAGTAGTTTGTTAAAAATAATAAAATATGATTCATCAAAATAAAATGTTGTCCCATCCAGGTATAAGGAAAAGAAAACAATGGGTATTGCTTTTCTGTCAGATGAAGATGGGAAGATAATCGTAGGGAGATATATATGAAGTTTATCCAAGTTCTTTTAGGAGTGTGGTGGGTTAGTCTTGGCTAACAGTCAAATGCCTACTCAGCTGCTTGCTTAATCCCCTTCTTTTGCAGTATAAAGTGAAACAATAAAATGAGAAATCTTATGGGTTGAGACAAAGATAGGGAGATTGTTTACAGTTACTGTTACAGTCAAAAAACCAAGTCTATATGGGGGAAATTAATTTATTGTCAATTGAAATAGATTTAAGTGGTGAGAAACAAAAGACAAGCATTAAAGCAACACCTTTCCTCCCCCATTTCTTATGCCCAACTTCACTTCTTCACTCCCAAGCCCTCCCCAGACACTACGCAGAGGTACGGGTGAAGGAGGGGTACTACCTTCTGTACATAGCAGTTTTCTCTCTGCTTCTTTTTTTTTTTTTCACCCCTCTCCCCTGTTCCAGAGAGGGTTGTCTCCACAAGCTTCAGTCTTTCTGGATAAACCTACTCCAGCAGACTGAAACCAGGTACTTCCACCACAGGGCAGCCTCAGTCTTTTCCTGAGGGAGCCACCCCTATGGTTGCCCTTGCTACCAAATCCTTGACGTCTATAATCCAGTACATAAAGAGATCCTGATTTACCAAAATAAAACATATTATCAGTTTTGTGCTTAAGGGCACTATTTGTATGTCAAAGCACTTATAGCACTGTACAAAAGATGTGAATGAAGCCACTTGAAATTAAACGTAATGTTTTATTGTTATGTAAGAGGAAATAAAAATGTTGTCATTGTTGAAAAGAGTTTGTGTTCAAACACCATATTTGTATGACCACTCTCTGTGCACACAGTAGACAGATCAGCAGAGATTTAACCTGGATTATCCATGAACATGCAGTCACATTCCTGTTGACTTAAGCAGAATACAAATTTCAATTTTACTTAATTTAGCCTTTCATCTCAGCTGCAGAAGGCAGATGATATCTGGTTTGACAGTATAACTTTTTTTCAAAATTATCTAAATAGCAGATTGAACTTCTATAAAAAAAAATATTTTGTATAATATGATCCACATTTTTTATTTTAACTTAAATCTAAATCACACGGAACTACTATCCTGATTCTTCTGGAAGATACATACCAATTTATCCCTCAATTATCATGAAATGCTACTACAAAATACAAATTTACATGCTCATATATACATGTGTGCGTATATATCTGTATCCATCTAGATCTATGTGCACAAACACACAAATATGTATTCACACACACTAGTCCAGTGATCTTATTTGTAATGACACATTTAGACGATACTTTGACTTCCTTGTTCATTATATTGCATTTGATTACTTTAACATTTCTGAAAGAAGGACACTATTTTGAGATGTTTGCACTACAAAATACTCAAAGGTAGATCAGTTTACTGTTGGTAAAAGTCTACTGATATTTTATTATTGGCGTACTATATTTTACCACTCTACCAAGTGCTGTACAAGGAAATGAAGCAATGTAGTGTATCAGAGATACTGTTTCAGAAAAGTCAGTTCTCTAGAGTAGCTGGTTTGAAATGTGTGCCAAGTAGCATGGAAAAACAAAACAGAACAAAACAACTCTTTACAAGCTTATGCTTCCCCATATGAACTTTATAGTTCTGACACTTTGGGTTTTCATTGTCAGTAATCATACGTTGAAGCAGTTTCTGTCTCACAACACTGAAAGTGTTTTTCAGAAGTTCTCTCTCGTTACTTCTTGCTTGAAGCCATATAATTAAAACCTCAGAAGGTGTTCCTTGGTAAAAGGTGAGTATTTTTTACATGAAGATAGAACACAAATCCCACTCTTAATACAATGGACCTTCCAACCTGGCACTCTCGTAAAACCAAGACGTTGCCAAGTAAATTGGCTGCTAGCACTATCAGCGCCCTGCAGTGCTTTTGTTAATTACCTTGCCATAGTGCATGACGCAGATAGCAATCTTTCCAAAGGAGCAGGCAGATTTAAAGAGGCAGAATTAATTAAAATTGATTTGTGCAGTCTATCATGTTGAGCTCTGCTGGGAGAATTTTCTTTCCCCTCCTTTCTCTAATTCCTGTTGTAGTAGTACATGAAACAGGTACTCACCTTGGAGTACTAATTATGGTGAATGAATAGGACTTGTCTGCTGTGATAGGTAATTCACAGAATTAGAAGACATCAAAATTTACTTTGAGTACCATCCAGAGGGAATACCTCTTTCTTCCAACTTTCTGGGTCCATAAGAAAGGGGACTAGAAAGAAAATTTCCAACATCACAATTTTTGCAGCTGAGGTCGTACTTTGATTTAGTATGCCCAAAGATACAGGGCGGTAAACCTTTGTTGCAGATAGGATAGAAAATGGCAGAGTAAGACTAGTGAAAGAATGAAAATACTCCAATATTATACAGAGAAATCTCACAGTGAACAGTGAATTTGTTTCCTGTGTATGAGATTCTTTAGCAAGGAATACTACTCAAGAATTCCTGAGCTCCTTTATCCGGCTAAAATTCTATCTATTACATCTATAATAATTCTATCTATTATATCTATAATAATTCTATTATATCTATAATATGAGAATTCTTCTCATATTTATAAAACTCAAAAGGATGAGCATTGTAAATAACCTTGGAGAAGATAACAGCTGTTTCTTTTAGAGAAATTTGCCTATCATACTGGAAAATAATGGGTATATGTGGGCAGAACTGATAATTTTTAAGTATTTAAATCAAGTCAATCCAAGCTGGATTTTCAAGAACTTGCTTTTTTGCAAAATCCTTAACTTTAAATATGTTAGATTTAGTGTATGTTTTGCAGTCATTTTTTTCCACTGTTATTTATGTGTGTAAAAGTAATTTTTATTATTTGGCAAGGTAAGATAGAGCTATGATGAAGGCATAAACCATAAAACCAAGTTTCTTATTATATTAAACACCCTTTTCCAATGTTATGTAAAAAAAAAAAAAGGTCTGTATTTAAAATTAGAACTAATTTTTTTTAATGATGAGGGGCTTATTGAGCAAGACTAGATACATTTACAGATATTTTTTAATCCTTTCCTGCATTTTTTTAACTGCAAAAAGTTTTTCTTGAGTTTCTCGAGTGAAGGTTGCTATTTGGAAAAGATATCTTGACCTAACTTTGAGGAAGGATTAAAATTTGTATTTACTATGAGAATTTAGATATTTTAAGCAAAAAATTGCTTTCGTGCTACTCTTCACTGAATCAAAAGTTGAAAAATGTGTTTAAGGTGCTCACAACAGTTGAAATCTGACACAGCAACTGCTGAAATACTAGGTTGTGAAAGAAATACATCAGGCAAAATACTCACCAATGTTAGTCAATGTCAATGATGTATTGGATATATTTGTGTAGTTACCTTGCTATCTAGCTTCTTTCCACTTTATTTGCTATTATGCCTGCTTCCTTTTTTTTTTTTTTTTTATTATAATAACAGATTTCTCTTCCTACCCTTTTTTCAAGCAGAATTTCTATAAATGTATTGTAACATGAAGGAAATTCTGCTCTTGAAGATCATGTTTCAATGGAAACAGAATGTTTGTTAGACTTAAATATGGAAATGGAAATAATAATTGAAGCATATTGGGCCTGATTCTTCCCTAATTTTCATCCACTCAGAGGACTATAAGAATTTCTGAATATACAGGACAAATTAGAATGTGATTATTTTATATCCATTTTTATGTTTCAATTATGAGTTTTTATAAGGGTGAAAAGCAGTAAAAACAGCTTGCATATATTAAGAAATAAAGTTCATTAAAATAACCCCTTTTCCTAAATAGTAAAAGAATATAAGTAATAAATTTTATGAATACAGAAAATGGCATTGTGCTACTGTATGATTTTATTTTTATTTTCCAGGTATACTTTGAAGGTTGTCCCAGTTATTCTGCCCTAGAAGTTAATACATTCATTACAGAAGCTCTCAGTGGAAAAACCTCTGTAGTGCATCAAATCCTTGCAATCAATGTTTGGTGCTAATAAAACTAGTATAGGACAAAAGAGTTAAACCTAACTAATAGTGTTCTGCTACACATATTTTTAGTAACACTGAAATGATATTGTACTGTAAGCCATTATGTATTGTTTTGTAACTCAGTCAAACTCAGTTTTATAATCTCTAAAGTAGGAAACTAATTCTGAAAGGAGAAAGAGTTTGATAAATATGGATGATTATTTGCTATGGGAGATGTATTCCAAAGCTTATCCTGATATATTTGGAGTTTTAGCCTGATTTTTTTGGAACCTAGCAAAGTTGTCCTGGTTTTGATCTCTCTTCAGCATATGTGCAGAAGAGGAAGGCAATGGACAGTAGTAGTTAAAAGCAAAATTAGTGTCTAGTAATTTACGTAATATCTCCATCTTTTCTTTTTTCCTCTCTCAAAGTTGCTGCTTTTCTTGACAAAATAACTCTTCAATTGCCCCCCCCCCCCAAAAAAAAAAAAAACCCACACGTTCTCTTTGCTTGCAGCTACTCCAAAGATATTGTCTCTTTGTTTCATTTTTTAGCTCTTAATTTCATATAAATTACCGGACAATTTTATTTTGTTTTTGTTGTAGCCAGGAACAATTTTAAATTACGAAGTCTTTCACGTATCATGTTAAAAAAAAAAATAGTTTAAACATCATCTCCTGAGAGTATTTCTGAAATGCCACTCTTATTTTAGACTCAAATTCGCTCCCAGCTCACAGAAAACATGACAATATGCTTTACTACTTGTATCTGTTCCCATAATATTAACTATAATGATAACAATAACAGGAATAATACCCAGTTTTTTTCGGATGGATTTCTTTAGAAGATGTCTAAGCAATTTAAAAAGATAGTTCTAAAAAAATGCAGAAATTGCATTCTGAGAAACACATCAGATGGGGGGAAAAAAAAACCACAACAAAGTTTTTAATCTCTTTTTCAAGAGGTCATGACAATTTTCATGTATGCCATGACTATCTAGATATAGGAAAGAGTATTTGAAAAATTTGAAAAGACAAATTTAATCCTAACAGTTGTCATTTCTAATGACATTTCAGGCATATTACTCCCTTCAGTTTTAATCACTTACAGATTTTCTTGCTCTGCACTAATGGCATCAAAGTGGAAAACAGATAACAATCATTTATCTAAATATTTTTCTTTTTTAATAGAGAAAAAAAGAAAAAACAAGGCACAAAGAAGCAGTGAGTAATTGTTCCATAGTGAGATCTCTTAATCACCTTAATATATGAATAGCTTTTAACTGGGGTTAGAATTTTGTCTGGGACATACCTGGATAAATATGAAGTATGTTATTTCATGTGTTGTCAATTAAATTAAGGTATTATACATACCTTTATAATTCATCTTCTGGAGAAGAGGACCTCCAGAGGTCCCTTCCAAGCTACACCATTCCGTGGTTGTGATTCTCAGAAATAGCCAATAATATTTTTAAAAGTTGCCAGGAGTTCCTTTGAGTATTAAAGGGAATAGTGAATTCTATTTAGCTCTCTATGTCACCTTATAATACAGCTAATTTACTTCAATTGCATCCACTGAAAACTAATTCAAAAATCCATAAATTCACCTTAAAGAGCTATCTTTAACAACAACACCATCAACAACAACAACAAAAAGAAAAATTAGTATTAGATTTTCTGCATTCCATCATAAAACTTATTATTGCTTTTATTTAACCAAGTTTGAGGGTTTACCACTTCTTCATGAATATATAATTGTAACAACCTGGCACTTAAAAGAAGAAGCTTTTAAATGGTCAATTTAATGAATTTCTGATTTGCTACAGGAAAAATTCCAGCTTAGGCCTACGCAATGCTTTTATTTATGTACTCTCCATAGTCATGGCAGTTTGTGTTCCCTCACACAGAAAATGTGCCAAAGTAGGAGGTTAATCATTCTTGAGCCATCAGTAATTCTGTCAAATTTAAACTTATCACTTATTAATGTAGATTTTGCTATGTTAACAAAGCTTTCAACTAGTGCAAATATTGAGAGAATCATTAATGATAAAAAGATCATTAACAGTGACCAGTGTGGGCCACTTGGAAGGAGGCCTGCAAGAAATACACAAAAAAAAATAATATTTTCTCAGGGATTTGAAAAGTGTGCAATTTTATTTTCCTATAGTGGTCTCCCTATTCTTCGAGAATATACTTCTATGGCTTTTTTTCTTTTAGACAGACAGTAACCAAAATTGTAAAGGGCAATGACCTGAAGCACAGTTCACAATTACAGTTCTGTGCAATAAGAAAAAAAAAAAGATAAAGAAAACCCACAACCCCCCACAAAAACTATCTCAACTTTTAGATATACTTTTATAACAACAAATAAAAATATATGAACCATTAAAGCAGTATAGAATTCTAAAAGCTGAACTTCCAAGTCTATGCAATGGACCTCAAGGTGATACGTGCAAGTTTACAACCCAACAAGGGGTATTTACCTGGAAGCTTTTCATGCCTGTATTTATTGAAGGAGAACTGAGATTTACCTTAAAGCAGTCTTATTTAATTAGCCAGAACTCTTTATTTAATATGATGAGCAACCAAAGACATGAGCATGTGAATTATGTTCTTCCAGCATCATGTCTGAGAGAATATGGGTGTCTCCTACAAATTAGTAAAAGCAAAGATGGTTTTACAATATGTAATATCTTTTTTTTCCTCTCTATTAAAGTTTATTATACCAAGCTACACCAAACTGTCCTGCTGCAATCTTTAATACCAGACCTGTGCTAGCGAAGCCTGTTTTTCAAGTTTTCTTGTGTTTGTGTTTTAATAATATTGAGCAGTAGGGTAGATACTTATACTACTATATTCAAGCAGTGTCAATTAATTACTTATACTGAATATCTTAAAGCATAATGATGTAAATAGTCATCTGCTGGGAACTCAGGACCTCTTTTTACAAGCTCTTCTCTGAGCTGAATGACCAGGTCTGTTAGTTCATGGCATAAAGCAGATTCAGTCTCACAATCAAATTGTCCTTTGGAAATAAAGACTTTATTCCTACAGAAATGAAGTGTGAGTTCTTCAGTTCTTGTTCAACATTATTCAAGATGATTTGCCATGAGCTTCCAAGAGTCTCCTGCTTGGAATCTGCCTAAGAGACTCATTTAAACCATTGATTATTCACACTAAGGTTTAAACATGGAAGAGCTGAAGTCCTCTAGTAACTGATGAGTTCAGTGTTCTTCAACAACATTACATAAAATCCCAAATGTGTTACCACTGCACTTATGTGGTGTTGCCCCACTATGTATTATCTACAACTGTTAACATGGTTAACATGGCTAACTAGTAGTTAAAATGGTTAGTCTGCTTATTGCTCTGCATTTAGCCCTTCACAGGGCTCTGAAGATTGCTTCATTGTATGTCAACAGACATACATTAGGCTCTTTAACCATCTAAAGAAGAAAGAAAGGAGAGCAATGAGGACAGTGAAAGGCCTGGAGGGGAAGTCATATGAGGTGCTGCTGAGGGCACTTTATCTGTTAAACTTGGGGAAGAGGAGACTGAGGGGAGACCTCATTGCAGTCTACAACTTCCTCGTGAGGGGAAGAGAAGGAGCAGACACTGAATCTCTTCTCTGTGGTGACCACTGACAGGACCTGAGGGAATGGCCTGAAGTTGTGTCAGGGGAGGTTTAGGTTATATATTAGTAAAAGGTTCTTCACCCAGAGGGTGGTTGAGCACTGGAACAAGGTCCCCAGGGAAGTGGGCACAGCACCAAGCCTGACAGAGCTCAAGAACCGTTTGGATGATACTTTCAGGCACATGGTGTGACTCTTGGGGATGGCCCTGTGCAGGGCTAAGGGCTGGACTTGATGATCCTTGTGGGTACCTCCCACTTCAGCACATTCTATGATTCTGTGAAAACCACCCTAAGCAGCACCATTTAAATCAGTAGTCTGTCTTTCTGTTGTCCTCATCCATTCCATCAAACATGTAAGATGATTTCACTGACTAGCTAAATGTGAAGTATCTCTGCTGCCTCTTGCAGGATTCTGCAGTGTTTACATACCTTGCATGCTTAAAACTTTGCAAGATATCACTCCTACTATTCGCCAGAATTTTGCATCAATGAATAAAGAGAAGGTTAGTTAGAAGAGAGTATTCCCTGAATATTCTTCTTGGTAAAAAGTTTTTTTCCAACAGTAAAAGGAAAATTTGTAAAAGCAGCTCGAATTTTAAGACAAAGGCAATTGTAAGCTTAAATTCTTAGATATGGATATTAAATAGTCTGATTGTAAATACAAGAGGATCCATTTATGAAACAGTATTCTTAACATCATTTTTGTTCTGGAGAGATGGACAATCCTGTGTGTGTTTACATTTAATTTTTCTAAGAATTCCTATTGACCACATATATTGACTTTAAACTTTTTTCCTTTCCTTTTTCATAAAAAAAAGTAGTCTCTACTATTATGATTTATACTATTGTATAGTATAAACCTTGTCCTCTATATATAGTGGACATATTGCTCCTTTTGGAAAATGTGAACGTGTTATTTAAAGTCTTTTTCTATTTTCTTAGGAAAGATTTAGTGTTTAATGAAGAGTGTTTTTTAGCTCACAAATGATGTAAGGTAAAAAGGTAAAAGGTAAAATGTATTACTGCATATGAGAGAGTTTTTCTATTCTTCTGTCTTGTATTTTGAAATTCTTGTTGAATATTTTTCTGTCCTCTTTCCAAGTTTAAATAATTTGTGGCAGAAAATATAGCTGACTACTTGTACTGAAAAATGTTTCTAATTAGCTCTTAAAGTCATCTTCTCTGAAGGGTGGTAGGACTTTCTCACAGATCACTTGTTGCTTTATTTCTCCCATCCATCTTCTTCAGGCATCTTGACATTTTGCAGTGAATCATTTTTAAAAACCTTAAATAAAGGCTCTTAACCTGATCCTAGAAACAATATTTTTCACTGAACAGGGGAAAAAATTACTTTTTGTTTTGATCATACGATCTCTGGGCCACCTGCTTTAGTGGTACATGAACAACTGCTGTGCCATATCTCTATTCAAGTCTGTGTCTAAAAAAAATGCCGCATAGGCTTACATTTACTTAAAGAACTGACAAATTTCTTATTGGTGCTTGCTAATGAAAAGACAAGGTGACCTTATTATTTTCTGTCTTTCAGGTTTTTTTTGTTGTTTTGGGATTGGGGCTAGAGATAATTGGCATACTTCTTAACTGTCTCTAAAGACCAATTAACAACAGGGAGCCATGTACTCTGCCAGTCTGTGTTTCAATTAAATGTCTGCTCCAGGAGGAGCTAAACTAACACATAGCTATTGAACAGCAGTTACACTATTGATATAGCTGAGTCCACCACGGAGGGCAAAGACTCTTGCTTCATGACAGATGGCCTAATGCTGTGGCAATTAATACATTTTTATGACTTTTAAATCTTTCTGACCTTTTATTATTCTCTGTCTGAATTAGCAGGGCACAGTTTTATTAGTGGAATGAAAGTTTAGGGACATGCTTATGTGACATCTTTTCAGGAACTCCTTTTCTTTAAATGTAAAATGTATTCTGTTGGCAAGATTTTAATCAGTCAGGACTGCAATGTACTCATTCTGACTGCAGGGAAGGTGAGAATTTCTGCTAAAATCCTGTTGTTTTACTATAGTTGGGCTGTGTAGTGACTTGACCCTGGCCAGATACTAAGGTACGCACTAAATCTGCCCTATCACCTTCCCTCTGCAACTGGACAGATGGGGAGAGAGAAAAAAAAACAGCTAAGGATTCGAGAGTGGAGATAAGAGCTGGGAGAGGTCACTAACTGATTACCTTCACGGGCAAAACAGACTCAAAGTGGGGATTTTACTTAAATTTATTACTGACAGGATAAGAGCCAAAGAGTGGGAAATAAAACAGTCTTAAAAAACACCTTGCCCCACCCCTCCTTACTTTCATGTTCTCCCTCGTACCCCCATGGGAATGGGGAATGGGGGTTATGGTCAGTTGTTGTTTCTGCCACTGCTCAGGAGAGGAGTCCTTCCCCTGCTCCAGTGGGGTCCCTCCCACTGGAGACAGTCCTTGATGGACCTCTCCAACATCGGTCTATCCCTCAGGCAACAGTTCTTCTCAATCTGCTGTCCCGTGGGTCACTCCTCTATGGGAGTACAGTCCTTAATTTATGAGCTGTACTGACGTGGGTCCCCCACAGGGCCACGAGTCCTACCTGGGAAAAACCAGCTCCAGCATGGGCTTCCCTCCCCATGGGCCACAGGTCTCCGGCAGGACTTCTCTCCATCCTGGGCCTTCCCCAAGGTCACAGCCTCCTCCATGCATCCACCTACTCCAGCATGGGCTCCTCCATGGGCTGCACCTCCTCTGCACTCCAATGGGCCTCCATGGGCTGCAGGGGCACAGCTGCTCCACCATGATCTGCACCATGGGCTGCAGGGGAACCTCAGCTCCAGCACCTGGAGCACCTCCTCCCACTCCTGCAGGAGCGGGGAGGAGAAACCTTGGTGTCTATGTTATTATTCCTGTGTTCGCACTCTGCTCTTCCCTGGCTGGAATTTCTTCTGTGCAACACTCCTCTGTTCTTAAATATTTTATCACAGAGGCCTTACTATCACTCTTAATTGGCTCAGCCTTGGCCAGTGGCAGGAAGTCCATCCTGGAGCCAGCTGGCATTGGCTCCAAGGAACAGGGGAAGCATCTAGCAGCTTCTAACAGAAGCCACCCCTGTAGCCGCTGCTGCTACCAAAACCCAGCCACAGAAATTCACTACAGGCTACCGAGGTAGTTAGGGATTAGAGAATAGTAATAATTAGTAAATATTAGTAAGAACTCAGTAGTGAATATACATGTAATGGAATTCCATACTTTTATCCTAACTCATCATGTCCTAGAGTTCTATCTTTAAAACATAATTTACCAAAATCTAGAAACTCAAGTATCAAATTAACATGGATTGCCATGTAAACATTCTTTCAACTATTGGAAATAGCTGCAAGTTTTGGTCAGCTCATAAAATAAGCTGGAATCTATGAAAATGCAGTTAAACTAACATTATAATAAATCTTTCTAGTTTTAAGAAATGGACCAGAGTTCCACTCATTTACTTGTTTATTCCCCCAAAATATCATCAACATGAAGTTAAAATATTAAAAATCTTAGTTAAAAAGGAAAATAATACATCTCTCTTGGGCATACTTTATCCTGAGACAGTTTTTCAAATATCACTGGATAAATTCAGGTTTCTCACCAATATTTTTCCTTACTCTTAATAGAAGCACAATGCATTTCTAAAATTATAATGATTCATAAGTCTAGTAAAAAAAAACAACATTGTAAGTGCTCAGTATTTATGAAAGAAATCAACATCCATCTAAAACCATCGAAAAATTATGGAATGCATAAATTATTAGGTGCCTAGCACATACTGGTAGTTTTTTTAAGCATTACATAATTACTACTCTTCTAATTTTTTAATAGAATGAGGATTGGACTATTTGTATATACATTTGTGCTTTACACAGAATACAATATTTTATTATGTCTTTATATTACCTTTTCTAACTAGTTCTATCAAGAGTACATCATCTGAACAACGAAATCTCTTGAAAGAAAAAAAAACACTCACAATAATGCATCAATTTTATTTATAGATTATAGAAATGTTACTAGTCTGCTTTAACTTATATTTGTGTTCTAAGGCAAACACTTTTATTTAAATCCATATATTGTTTGTAGTTTTTCCTAATATCTATATATTAAGATGATCTGTAATGATTTTTCCATATTAATACATTAAAAGTATTAATTACTAGTACTTAATTAATTAGCAGTTAACTTCAACAGTGCACGTGCTAATAGTAACAGTTGACACTCAGAAAGTAAATAATACACTTTTTGTTCCGTAAAATATTGATGAGTTTTTAAAAATTCATGTACGTACTCCCCCTCCATACACACACACACACATTCTTATAAATTAAGATTTTATTTCTCCCTGAATTTGTTAAAAATTTTAATCACTGTAGTGTTAAATTTCTGTCACCCATATCAGTAGAAAATTGGACAACTCAGTCGAGCACCTAATTAATATAGCCATAAACTTTGGGTACTAGTCAGCTGACCAAACTCGTATGTGCTCTCTGAAATGCACTGATTTTATTGGCTAATTAAAGTTTCCACACTTAAATTACAAAGTTTTTAATTCCTATATTTCCATGTCCAAAAAATGTATTTGCTTTCCATCTGTAATGGTATCTAGAAGTAATATTCCTTTTGATACATCCTCGGTGTCTTCCTTGATTTACTCATCTTTTAAGGTCTTTATTGTGTGTGAATAACTTTTCATTTTGCAGGCAAGAATCTAGTAAGATTTTGTTTGGGAAAAATAAAACATAAAAGAACAAGATTGTAGATTCTACTCTCTGTCTTTCTAAGATGGGCAAAGTGAACTCAGAATCTACATGTTTTTTTCTAATGAGGGTCAGACTATTCAATATCAAGGAATTGATATTTCCCCACAGCCTGAGCCGAACATCTACCCTAGTTATTATATGCAGGTTACCTAAAATAAATAAATAAATTAATAAACTCTCCTTCAAACCTCTAAAAAATTGGCTAAAGAAACTCTGTTGTTCTATTTGTATTTTGTTGGGTATATATAAGGCCTCCCAGTTTCCAAGCAGGCCTTTTCTAAACTAACCTCACAGTTCACAAGAGAAAGAGGAATATACCAGATGAAGGATATCATGACCCTTTTTTGACATAGGAACAAATAAACCATAGGTGAATATTTGGCCTTTAAGAAATAAACAGAAGGCTTACCAAGCAAACAGAACCTTAGAATTATGCCTGCAGTTACGAAAAAGGAAAATATTTGAAAGTGAAAGAGATTAGTTTATTGTCTTCAGAAACTTAAGGTACACTGTAAAACTTACAATTATTCCCTTTTTGTCAAAATGTTTTTGTTTTCAACTTACAGCTTTACAAGCCAATCTAATATTTCTAATATCTCATCCAACATGAACAAACTTTTCCCTTATTTGGAAAGGGTTACTTTGCTTTTATGTCTATGCAAATGGTGGGTATTTTGGTTGAATTTCCTTTTTATTTTTTCTTTCACTATTCTTAGATAAGAAATCTATAAATGGGAAGAAACTTTTTAAGTTTTGTCTTTGAAACAGTGTTTTTCTATAGTTTGCATTAGTCTGTAGAGATAACTTTGTTAACATATAAGTCTGTTATCTGCTTCTTACAAAGTAACTTCTTACCTTGGCTTTTATCTTTCATGGACTTATGGTTTGAGGGATTTATGGGCATGTGAAAAAACAAGAAATGTGCATTTTTCTTTCCATTTAGATATTTTCTGTTCATAGCAAGTGATTATTGAACTGAAGAAATCAGTTTTTCTTAATAGCTTGTTTATAATTTTTTTGCTCACAAAGCACCCCAAGCTGACAGCACTCTAGAATGATATCTATTGTTTACCTGGGTGTAAATACAGGATCACTAAATCCATGCTTTTGATTAGCCCTATTCAGTGAAACTCCAGCTCCACTTAGGCATATGATACCTTTGAGACAAAGAGTTTATAACCATCCAACAAACTCCATCCCACAATGTAATTTGCACCGTTTCCTGCTGCCTTGATGAAATAAAATTAACCTGCTAACCAGCGTTATTCCAATCTACAAAAATGGTGTGAGAGGAGACTCAGGAACTACAGACCTGTTAGTCTAATCTCAATTCCTTAAAAAGTTATGGAGAATATCACTCTGGGTACAAATGAAAGGTATTTAAAGAATATTATTTAAAGAATAATACAGCCATCAGGCATAGTCAACTTAGTATCACAAAGGGAAAGTCCTGTTTCACTAATTTGATGTCCTTCTAGGACAAGATCACTCCCCTAGGGGATGAAAGGAGAGTGGTGGATGCAGATTTCCTGGATTTTAATAAGGCTGTCCCTCACAGCATCCATCTGAACAAGTTATCCAGCTGTGGGATGGATCCTTCAGTCCTTCAGTGTGTCCAGAGTAGAGTAAGAAAGCTGGTAAAAGGACTGAAAGAAATGTCTTATGAGGAGCAGCTGACTACTTTGGGCTTGTCTAGTTTGGAGAGAAGAAGGCTGAGGGGCAGCTTCATTGCCCTCCACACCTTCTTGAGGAGGGGAAGGGGAGAGGAGGGTCCTTATCTCTTCTCCCTGGTATTCAGTTACAGGCTGGCCTGGGAGTATTTCATAAATGCACCAGAAGAGGTTTAGACTAGACATTAGGAAGCATTTCTTTACCAAGAGGGTCATTAAACATTGGAGAGGTGTTGATGCCCCATGACTGTCAGTGTTTAAGAAGTATTTGGACTTAACAACTTGGTCAGCCCTGAAGTCATCAGTCAGTTGGACTAGATGATTGTTCTAGGTCTCTTCCAATTGAAGCAATCTGTTCTGTTCTGCTCTATTCTATTCTATTCTATTCTATTCTATTCTATTCTGCTCTATTCTATTCTATTCTATTCTATTCTATTCTATTCTATTCTATTCTATTCTATTCTATTCATCTTAGTCAGTCTGTATGTTTTTAGGGAGATTCATTTAAAAAAAAAAAAAAAGGCAGGTCATTAATTATGTATACAAAAACCTTTTCACTTAAATGACAAGGTATTGTGCAGATACATGCTTTTAAATAACAGTGAGCAAAACATCAACTTCAGAGGACTGTGAATATACCACATTTGATTTTGTTGCTACTCCAGTATTGTTTTTGAAGCTGCACTTGTTTTGAAGTTTAAAAATGTTAAGACCATGATAAGCTCAAGTATTCAAAGGCTGCATCTGTTCAAAGCTTACAGATGGTCTTTTGTGTTATCTCCGGGTGCTGTATAATTATATGTGACACTGTGCTTCTCAGGGAGGTGTTGCAATGAACAGATATATTACAATTGAAATGTTCCAAAGGGTTTTCCTTGATACTTATTATTATCTATTCCTCAGAGTATGCACCATAACCTCAAGACCAAAGATTAAGTTTTTCTGCATTGATTTGTACTTGTAGAATCCCCACAATTCCAAAAAACCCCTATCTTGTTAGTTAAAAATACTGAAAAGCTTTTCTTCTCTTTCTGGATAATTTAACAGAGAAAAAACCTACACATTTCTAATTTTTTTGAACCATGTTACAAAAATAATCTTTTTGATATTTGCATAAAATGCATAAGATAAATATTAAAAATGTGCTTTCTAGTAAAATCAACAAAAACCTTTTGGTTCAGGCTTGCTTCTTTAGTATTCTTAGACTTTCAAGTTTATCTCTTCAGTGAGAATGCCTTTTTTCTTCCTTCTTAAATAGGTTAGCAACCTGTTTGACTGCAGAAAATCTCTGGTTTGCCTCCCAGGATAAAGACGAAAGGGTTAAATACAGCAATGTGAATCAGAAGTTGACTGAAGAAGCATGTGGAATTTTTTTATGGATGAGAAACATGAACCTGAGTATTGAAACAAAAAGGAAGAGAACTATCTTGAATTATTTATTCTCCTAGATTCTAACATCTCTTTTCTCAAAAAAAGCACTTTTCTCTTGAATAAATAACCCATTCCCAAAGGTATACTTGCTACAGTTGAATCTTATTAATCTTAATATGAAGGACAGGGAGACTCTTTTTAAGCAACCATTTAATATATGAGGGAAAAGTAGCAATATTGTAGCCAATTTTTATAGGAAAAAAAAGAAAATCTGTAGCGTATTGCTAGAAGTATATTATACTGTTTTATACTTTCAAGTCTCTAGGTGCATAGCTTGAATATTGCTAATGTTTCTATGTTTTACTGGATCTTTTTACTATAAAGAGTGAGGAAGCACCACTATATCAATGCAATTCCATGGTAACTGGAAAGCATCTATCTGAATTAGAAGAACAAGTAATAACAGGATAATTAGATAACTGCTTCTGCTTTCAACAACAGAGCCTTGCAAACAAATGTCTGGTTTTCTGTCGACCTACTCTTTTGGTTTGTATTCTCAGTAACTCTTGACACTTTTATTAATAAATGCTTTCTGTATGCATCAGGACAAGAACTGAGCAGGATTTATGTTCGTTATTTATAAAGCTTGTTGACAATTCATCTGTAACTACTAAACAGAATTTTGCTCGCTTAAAAGTATCTGAAAAGCAAATACTGGCCAAATCATGATGTTCTTGCTGTTTTCGGCTGGGTTTTTATTTAGTCCTTACTCAGCACGCCTTATGTGAATTCTGAGTTTCTAGTCATATTTTAGAGCAGTTCAGCTCCATTGGAGCTATGCAGAGTATTCATTGCAGTAGAATTGGAATCATGAACTCACTAATTAAAACTGCTGTTTTTCAGGAAAAAATTGTCTTTTAGTTACATTTAGTTAGTGTAAAGTTTTTTTCAACATTCTATATTCAACAAAATCTTTACTACAGATTTTCTTAATTCTTGTGGCTTTGGTGATAGCCTGGATATTCAGAAAACAAAATAACAATTGGTTTATCCTCTTCCATGGAAATATTTTGACCTTAATAATGCTTTCATTTAGTTTTGTCATTAGAACCACTACAATTCAATGAAAACCAAAAAAGATAAAGACAAAATTTGCCGAAGTTTTTCATTAAATCTTTGACTTCATTTACCCTTCAGAATGTGAATCAACATAAATACCTCCTTTTGTCAAGCAACTGATGGTATTAAAAGAACCCCCTCCATGCATACCTATCAAGTGTATTTTTTGTTTAATATAACCATGGAACTGTGCAGTTTAACAAGGGCAATGCAGACTTAAGTAAAATGACTTCTACGCAATGAACTTCATTGTGGTGAAAAGCCCCAGCATTTTGACTCAAACCTCACAGTGATTTTTAGCATAACGCCTTATCCCATTTATTTCTGTTTAACATGTGTTTCTATAAACTTGCATATATTTTTGCAGTAAATTCCATAACAAGAAGCAATATTAATAACTGATTAATTATTAAGAACTGTAGAAAGATAATATACTAATTTAAAATGTCATTCAGGTAGCCTTGAAATATGTTCCAAGAAGATAAAAAATTAAAACAACTAAATAAAACATTGGTTTCTGAAAACTATTCCTGATATTTATTGAGTATGGAATATCGATTGTCAGTAAAAGTCAAAGCAGCAAGCAAAAGTGTTTCACATTTTATCCTACTTTCCTTGAGAAGACAGTATTTTCAATGAAAAATGGTAAAATCAAATCAGATTTTCAGGAGAAGTGATGGCATGTGGACATAATTATTTTTTTCTTGCACACTTTTCTGTCCATTTAACCAGAAATTTGAACTTTTTATTTGTAGGCAGACCTCATGACAAGAGTTTATTCAATTGCCATCTTTTAATTGCAGTATGTTTTAAATGGTACTATGCTAAAATACAAAATATGAATAAACCCAAATGCTACTGGCTGATTTCATATCGATACATGGCATCAATTATCTAAAAATGTAGTTTGTTTTCAAAATACCAAATTCCAGATAAATGTCCATAATTGTGCTTAGTTTCCAGTCTAAGAACCATTTGTCTTCCCATACAGTAGCTGAGATCAACCAAAGAATATGATTTCCAGATGATCTTCGAGTTATGTGGAACACCCTTGTTTTCCCTTTTAGTCTTGTAAGCAAGCACAAAATCAAGGGACAGATAGAGTCTTAAAACTGACCAACTGACAGTCAGTTAAGTCTGAATTTTTTTAAGCAGTTTGATGATTTAGTCAAATATCCAATGCTAATATCACATTAGAATAAACAAAATTAGACCACTTGATATCTTACCTGAAAAAAATGTTTTGCTCGTTCATAATCATGTAGAAATAGACCCCTTTCTGCAGAAATACCTAAAAAGGGAAGGTAGGAAAGAAACATGAAAATACCAGCAATTCATAGCAGAAATACCTTTCTAGAAATATCTCGTGTCTTTATAGATTATACGGAAGAGATAATAAACCGTTTATCAATGAAAACTGCATATCAAACTAGGGCAGAATTGTCAGCATTAGTCAAAAAAGAGGAAAAAAGACAAAATGAAAGCCATCCTGGGAAGAGAAACAGATAATATAACCAAGGAAAACTAGCCAGTATGTTTATTGTCAGCTAGAAGGCGATAACACTAGAAAGAACAAGGCTTACTGTCAACACAGGGGAGAGCTACATTTCCATGAGCACATCAGGAAGTAGCAGCAGAAAGACTAATGCAGGATTTTTTGTACAACAGAACATTAGTAATGACAATAATAGACCCTTAGAAATCTGATTGCAGTGTGACCACATCCTGTTACTTTATCTGGATTGATTGGAGTTATTTATGCAGTTATTATAGCATTGCTCAATGAAATAATAGGGAAAGAAACAAATAAAGGTAAAAACCATTTAATTGCAAACATAATTGTTTTTCTGTTTAAATGGAAACCTTTTTTCCCCCTAGCAGTAGTAAAATATCCATCCCTTTAAAGACTAGAAACCTTAAATTGTCTTTGGAGATCAGTCCTTCTCAGCCTGAGAAGTGGAACTATTTAGTGGATGTTTTCCATTTCACATTTGGATGTTTCTGGAAAGAGGATGTAATTATTTTGTACTATGTACTTGGAGTATGTCTTCATTCTGTATGTCCACATCTGTGGAACAGCTAGGTTTGCAGCACTGCAAAGAAGTAATTATCCTCTATTAGTGTTCCACAACATCTACTGAAAAAAGTCATCAAGGAGCATATCCATTGACACAGTGACGTATGACTGCAAATAGGATTTGTTTGGTTATTCTGTGGCTGATTCTACACACCAAGAAGAATTTATAAAACCTGGAATGCTAAAAAAGTTTTCTGTTTCTGGCAGCATTTGTTCTTGGCTTTGTATCAAGCATAGTTGTATCAAGCATATTTGTATTTTTGTAAAAGCATTTGTCTAAACTGTACTATTACAAGGTCCTTTCAAAGATGAATATTAAGTCTTTAACATTGGTACTTTGCTTCAAGCAATTATTATGTGCCTCATCAAACTCATATTCAGACCAAAGATACATATCATGCAAGCTGAGTTTCAAATCCCTCTCCATAACTTGTCATATCTCAAAGGCAGCCCTGGACTTCAATACCTGCTTCCTAGCCAGTTTAAAAAACCCAGAAAATATTGACACTCAGAGTCCTCAGCTAAAAGAGCCACTGAATGCATAGGTATTTCCTTCACCAAGACATCAGCTTTACAATCAAAAATAACTTGTGGCACGTGATATCTTGTCTCACGGATGCAGATCTTCTAAAGCTAGATGTAAAAGTGTTTTCCCAGCCCTTGCTCCTTTGCATAAAACAAAAGTCGAGCAGCACAGTCTTGCCTCAGCATCCTCTGAAATAGGCACTTCTGGTCGTAGACAATGAGCAACAACTGGTCATGACCTTCAAGAAAATTAATCCGTTAAGATTAAATACAGATTATTTTTAGCACTAAAAAAGAGAACAGAGAAACCAGAGAAACACTTTCAGTTTCTTGACACAGACAAAGAAAATTGGAGGAGGTAAAAATACAAATCTCAAGGGTCAATTTTATGTAATGTCTAGTTATCGAAGAGACAGGGTGAAGAGCCAAATGTTACAATTCACTAAATCTTATTATTATGAAACAAACATAACATACGTCCTGTGATAGTATGAAAACTTTCAATCTTCTACTTGTGTGTATAGCAAGTACCACTGGTGTACCCCCCGTGATGGAAAGAAAGGCAGTTGAGGAAACTATTTATACTGCCCTGTACCAGCTAACAAACCTGAGATCTCCTATTAGAGTTTCTGTGTCCCACTTCCTGTCCCTGATTGGCACAGGAGGTGAAGGCAGAACAAACCTGTCCCTGTCTCAGAGCCACTGGCTGCTCTGTACAGGTCAGGCAGCCCCAGCACGAAATCTGCCCTTGGAACAAGTCATCAGCAAGAGACGAATCTCATGCAGAATCAGAGAGAAATCTTGTTTGTATGAGTTCTCAGTTACTAGGTTTCCCCTTGTTGGAGCAGCAGCTGAAGACTGTAGAATACATTTTGTAGCTATTAATTGTTATGAATACCTTAATACAAAAGAATACTGCCATGACATTAGAATATGAATGATATGAATGATATTTTAATAGAAATAGGTGGTCATTATGCAGTCTGAGAAAATGGCTAAAGCTGACTTTTGCAAAATGTAGTAAATTGGTCAAGTTCCCTAAAAGTTCCTCATTTACTGTTTGGTTTTAGTAGTTTGAATTCAGCAATCAAGCCTGCTAAATAATCTTGTGAAACTACTTTTTGGCCAGTGCTATAGTGCTAATAAAACAGTTGTACTGTTACAATATTATATATGAGAATTATAAAGATACTTCTTTGTGCAAAATTACTTACTTTCTGTTCCAGTCTTATATCTGTTAGAACAACTTAAAAAACCAAATCACATAAATTAATATAAAATTTAAATTTTTGATATACTTCTATATGTGTGAATGACTACACTTGGGCAAGACAGTGTTTGAACAATAAAATCCAGAGAGATCAAACATTCAGTCACTTTAAGAATGAAAACACAGGATTAGAATAGAAAAATGTAAGCAAGTTTAACTATCGTTGCTACTAGTTGTCCTGTTGTAATGCTGTTTTCTTGTTAACTTTTAAACTTTTTCACAAAAAAAAGAGTCTTCTACCTGTAACGAAAGTCTGATGTAGCTGCAAGTAATGCCCTAGAGGCCACACTTTAGGATCTGGTGATTGCCTCGAGCAGTTACCAATGAATATAGAAGGAAGTTGTTCTTTTTCAGATGCTTTCAGTGCGTTTTTGGGCCTTGGTGATAATTTGGAATAATTTTTATCAGTTTGTTTTTGCTGGGAGTGATCAATCATTAATAAATGGTTCTTAGTATGAACTATTAGAAAGAATAATTCCTCAGAAATATTAAAAAAAAAATCTTTTACATTTAGCTACAGTATATGGCATCTATCTGTACAGTATATGGTCACTACTACCTGTGACCCTGAACTGACCTCCATGAATACATTAGGGATAATGCCCGAGACATTTTTAGTAGATTAGAAAACAACTATAACTTGTTTTGGTAAGTTAAAGGTATCTGCTTCCACAGAGCTGTTTATTGAAATGACACAGCTTTTTAAGCAGAACATTCTTTGATCTGGTCCTATCCAGAATATCACCACTACCACCGCTGAAATTATAGCATGGATTTATGTAAAGATATTTAAAAAATAAGGTGCGATTTAGATGTAAAGAATTATAATTTTAATACAAGAAAATACAAAGAATTTTCCCAGGGATGGACTGTTATGATTAGCAGTACAACACACAGTTAGAGCAGGAAAGAGACTACAATGAAGGCATATGGCCTCCTAGATGTGGCAATATAAGTTGATAAAGCCAGTTATAATTTTAAAAAATCTATATATTATAGATATATTACATAATTAGAATACAACCATTCATCATGCATGCAGAAATTTAGAGGCAGAATAACACACAGTTAATACCTGTTTAAATTGCCGGATACAGAAGTCTCGAACTTAAATAAAAAAATCCAAGGCTGTCATGTGCATATCATGCTTTCTCCCTCTTTCCAGGCCTCAACAAAATTTCTGAATGAAAAGGATGAGACATTGCATTATTACTCACTGCTCATCTCAGTGTACTGGTAATTATCCTACTCTCAATCATGCAGTTCCCAAAGAACAGATAATCCTTTAAATGCAGGATAACACTACTGAAAAATAATTAAAAAACCTCTACAACTTCATTAGGTCTTTATGTCCTTTACATTTTGTTTTGTATGTCTCTTTAGGATTTTGGGATATCAAGAAAACATTTTCTCAAGAAACTCTTCAAACCAGAGGACATCATTATAAGGAAATGATACGAGTTTCTGAGGAAATGGCAGATGGTGGTCTATGGAAAAGGATATCTCATTATCTAGTGAAACACATCTTTAGCAGTCTCCTGTGCCAGGGTTTCCCTGTAGTAAGATTCAGCTGATCTGACAGCAAAAATCACACTAGAGACACCATCCAAAGCAACCTGCAGCACCACAAGGGGTGGGGTGCTTGAGGCAAGTTCAAGACCTAAGTTAACACAGAGAGCAAATACAGCCTGGGACCACCATGTCTCCTGATTTTGAATGAAAATTAAGTTCCAAACTATTTGACAGTGTCTATAAGAAATGTCAGGCCTTTTTTTACCAGTGCTGGCATATATAGTATGTTGAATATGACTACAACAGAAAACATGCTCAATGACTTAAGCTAATCAATATCTAAATCATAATTAGCTCTCCAGATTCAGAATGAAAAAAAAAATAATTTTTCAGTCTAAATCGTCAGTTATGATATCTTTGTATTTTACAGTTGGATGTGGCCTTGATCTTCAGGTTCTCATATAATGAAAGGTAGAATAGTCAAATATAGTTAGTCAAGTATAATAATTGCACAAGATGTTCCATCTGAACATGAGGAAGGACTTCTTTACTGTGCGAGTGATTGAGTGCTGGAACAGGTTGCCCAGAGAAGTTATGGACTTTCCCTCACTGGAGATATTCAAGAACCATCTGGGCACTATCCTCTGTGACGTGCTCCAGGATGACCCTTCTTGAACAGGGAGGTTGGACCAGATGATCCAATGTGGTTCCTTCCAACCTTACCCATCCTGTGATTCTGTGAAAATCTTCAGCAGTCGTATTTACGATAGAGGTGAACAATTGTACAAACATTTCAGAACATTGCTGTCTGTGCCTTCTGACAAATAATAATTTTTTGAAAAACAATGGGGATTTTCTAAAGAATAAATTTCAATTATTTTTAAAAATTAATCCCAAATTATAAAATTACTTTAAAATTACCAAGTGGAAAACCTAAAACATTTATTCTAATGAGAAAAGAGTACATCCTTGTGCTTGTTTTCCTTTTGTTTTCATGGTTGTTTGCTTGATTGGTTGGTTGGGGTGTGTTTTTGTGATTTTGCTTGTTTCATTTTTTTTCTTTAATTTGGTTGTTTGGGTGTTTTTTTAGAACTTAAAGTTTATCTACTTATAAGGGCAATATAGGTAATTTTTCCAGTAAGACAATTGGTACTAATATATATTTTAATTATTTTTCTTCAGCTGAGAATCTAAAACCTTAATTTGTGGTGCTATCTCTAGTGAAACAAACTGGTATTTCTTCTGTAGATCTAATGAGCAATAACAAAATAATATATTTTCCTACCTCTCTATTTAATTTGTCGCTTAACTTTCATTTTCTTATTATTCCAAAATAAAGCAGAGATTAAGGACAGTGCTGACCCTATGTAAAAGAAAAGTCTACTTGATGAGGTTAATGGTTCTGAGTAGTTTGAAATTTATATTAGACTGATTCTGTTTATCTCAGGTAAGCTTATTTACAAATATACCTTTGCCTGGATCTATTTATCTTCATTGGGAAAACTAAAAAGTGATTTTTTTTTTTTTCCTGATTGCTTAGTTACCTAGAATGATTGTATCATTATCAGTTCATTACTCATTTTGGGTAAAACTAATACATAGAACTGGGTAAAACATTTTGTTTATTGACATATATGGCATTAAACCAACGGAATTATTTTGTCTATGTCAGAAGCAGCAGTGTGGGCTTACAAAGCCGAGCAGCAGTGATTCTACATGAAATTGCACGCACGTACATCCAACAACATTCAGTTTCTGTTCTCTGGACAGTTAAATTCAAAACAGTTATTATAAAGTCTCCCACAAATATGGGGGATACCACCCATGTGGACTCATCATAACCAGTCCCTGGTTTACATGGCTTTCACACAGTTTAAGCTTTTCAAACAGACAGGAGCTCTGGATAACTTCTACGTTTATTGTACAAACAGCCCAACTGACATGTTTTCTGTGTAAATTTTTGAGATGGTTTTTGGGGTCTTTTTAACTTCTTTTCTTGAATTATAACAAAACATTTTACTATCTCATATCTAATATGTGTTTATTTATTCCCTCTGTTACTGTTTTAAATGAAAATAAACTTCATGGATTAACCTTAAACTAGGATAGCATGAATGTAATTGAAATTTCCTCTTAGGAAAATAAGTTTTGAATATCCACATACATTTTGTTCTAAAGAATTATGCCAAATAAAAACAAGATTTTCTAAACTAGTTATTAAACTAAATGTAAAGACTTGTATACTTTTGTGTGCAGAGTAGATCAAAAAGTGTGTCTACTTATAATTAGTAAACCCTTGGGAATAATTCCCAGGCAAGTCAATAATTGATTTATTCATATTCCTGATGTTTTCTCTTTTAATGAATGTGGTGTATTTTTTCAGCCCATAGGGTCAATCACAAAATTCCTAGTCAGATATCACTCAGGGAAAGTCCTCCTAATGAATATCTAGGAATTCTGAGTAAATCCTGAATAAAGATATTTGATTTCCTCCTGCAGAAAGCAGAAATACCTACACAAATAAATGTATACTTGTATTTATGTTCTGTAGATTTCGTGGAAAGTAGAAATTCAGACTACAGTGGATGAAATACAAGAAATACAAGAGATTCCCAAACAGTGCTTCCCATTCTTCCTAGCAAGGAACAGCTCAGAGTTTTCTCTGAAACATTAGATGTGCTTTAATCTTTTGTTTGCTTGCCCAGATATATTCTCTTAGCAAGGGCTTTTATTTGGCAATGGGAATTACTCCCTCCCCCCCATATAATTTTTTTAGATCTTATTTATGTCTTTAGATTCTAAAGAAAGAGTTGACCCAAAGATATTTGCTAATGTCTAACAATAGCTATGATAAACCACATATAAAAGAAGTTGTTGACACTTAAATACTTTGCATACTTACCACATCTCCAGCCATTACAACAGACAATTTTCTCAAAGACAAAATTTGATAGAGAAACATCGTGTGACATGATTATATTGTTTCAGCTACAGCTTTTATAGTGAGATAATAACTTTTAAACATAAAAGCTGAAAACATGGAAGAGAACTAACACTTTTCATATATCTTATCTTTTTATGAGATCCAATTGTTGAATGCACTGTATGCATTTCAAGATCAGACACGATGGAGTTATACTGGACATCCAAACTCTCCCTTTTAAAATTCCTCTGTAAAATAATGCTTCTAGCTTTCAGTGTTTTTAAGAAAGCCTAAGTAAAAACTTAGAGATAATTGATGAAAAATACCTATTTTGGTATATTCTGAAACAATTCAGAAGTCTTTCCAACATTAGTTTTCTCTAGGAAGTTATTATTAAAACTCAGTATTTCTTTTATTGCCAGCATTATCTCCCAATCATTTTAGCTGGCGGAAACAGAAATGAAGGATGTATGGTGTGTAATTACAGGAAACTAACCGAGCTATTTCTGAAAAGGGAGTATATTTACCTGCTGAAAGATAAAACATTACAATAAGACAGTGCATGAGTGATGAGGATAATAATATTCTCATCTCCGATCTTTGTGTAAGCTCAGTAACAAATTAATAGTAAGTGACAGAGTACAATGCGTCCAAAATAAATACCCTACACTCATCATTAGGAAAAAACCTAGTTCTTGTCTGCTAAACTGTCTTTCTGACTTATTAATCTTATCAAAATATCTCTTTGAAAGGTCTAGAATCTCTTTCTCTATTTAAAATATAATAATAATATCATTAATAATAATAATTTAAAAGAAAAATTGGAGGACAAAACAGCTTTTCAATATTTTCCACTGTGCAAGAATAAGGGAACATGCAGTGGCAGTTTAGGTAATCTTAAAAAAAAACAAAACAGGTTACTGTTTTTAAAGGTTTGAGATTAAAAGTAACTCTTTGCCCAGAATATTGCCCCAGAATATTATCAAGGCTAAAAGTATTTTTAATAGCCATACAGTAATGACCAGTAAAAAATGTCACCCAGACACAATTTCATTTTTAGGCATATTCTTAAATATTTAACTAAATCTCTCAAGGAATTAGCATTTTCTGTGCTTTTTATTCTTCTTCCTGCAGTGTCTGCTGCTCATCCTTCTCAGGATTTCAGGCTACACATCTTTCATATGGGCAATTACAGCCATTTTAATGTTCATGTTATTCCAGCTCTGCTCTCTGCCTGGTTTCGTTTAGCTCTTTTCCACTACTTAAGAACTGCATTGGAGTCTGAACATCTGTAACTTGCTTTCCCCGGCTTGGATTCATCATCTTTCTTCCCAACAAGTCCTGTTTCTTTCTTGCCTCTTAGCCTTCTTTCCTAGCATGTAGAGAGGGCAGTAGCATCCTTGATTCTTTTCAGCTTTTTAGCATGGTATTAGATGTCCTGAAAGTGCTTCTCTTTTCAGCTTTTTAGCATGGTATTAGATGTCCTGAAAGTGCTTCTGATTGAGCTTTTTCTCATCTCCTTCATTTTGGGGTTTAGCTGTGAAAAGTCTGTGTAACAGTGTGGCATGTGTGGATTATTACAAGGGTATCCAAGGATACCAGCTTAGTGGAACTGAAACACGGGAGTTGCTAAAACACCACACTATTTTCAGATTTGATTATGCCCAGCAGTCATTTGGTATCACAGACACTGCCTTGGGACAGAACAGGCTGTTTGCTGATCAGCAGCCGTGCAGTGGGATGAGGCCCAGGGACAAGAGGCAGCCGCGAGCACAGTAGCGATCCAGTCCGAGAGGTGAGGCTGACAGAAGCAGCAAATGCAACTCCTGGACAACATAAAATACATGAAAAGGCTTTGAATACCTGAGAGTCTTTGTATGATTAGCAACACTTGAGACAAANTTTGGAGTTTCTTCTCCACTCTGCTACTTGCTTCAGCCGGAGGCTTCGGTGCCATGCCTGCCCCTGGCCCAAGGCCAGGGGCGGAGGGCTCTGGCCCCCCACTCGGGGAGGCCTCACCGCCTCACTTACATCATGGCTCCGAGTTCCTTCTGCCCCACACACAACTACAACAACGACAACAACCCTTCTTTTCCGGTTTGTGTTAAATTATGTAATTCGTAGAGACGTCACAGAAGTCTCTAATTGGCTACCTAGCCGGAATTTCACCTGGAACTAACCATCTTCTACCCTAAAACTGAGGGGGATGGGCTAAACCATGACAATACCTGAGAGTCTTTGTATGATTAGCAACACTTGAGACAAAATACCAAGCAAATTCCACATGAAGTACAGGAGTATTTTTTTCTGATTTAACAGTTCTTGTCCTCTAATTTACCTTCTAAGTTATCTTACTCTCATGTGATAGGAAATATATACACATGGAGGAATTAATCTGAAGCCTTTACAGACAAAAGTACTGTTTTCTGTGTCTCTATTTATGAACCTTGAAGATGTTCTGGAGGCCAGGAAATGTCATGTTTTGCTTCTTGAAGAAGCAATAATTAAAACAGAAGAATGTAACAAGTTTTGTTATGGGTCATTTCTGAGAGGATTAGCAAGCATTTGAGTGCCTAGGGGATAGGGTTTTTTGTTTCCTACTAATTTACATGCTTTCTCTCTTTTTAATTCCTAAGCCTAACACTTCTTTCATTATTTTAAGTTGTTGATTTTTCAAACAAAAGCTTCAACAGTATGCAAATCATCTGCAGACAGATTTTTGGAAAAACACATATTGTGTCCAAGCTTCAGAAACTCCAAACAAGACTCAATTAGATGAGCTTTGGCTGGAGGTGAAGATAGAAGAAAGGGTTAAGATAGGGGACAAAATGAAGAGTTCTAGGGTGAGGTAAAATGACACTCTGCAGCAGGAAAAGATGCAAAACCTTTACAAATGTTAGAGGCTTCTGGGAAAGGCTTTTACATTCACAACTGGTGTCTTGTGAAAGAGGTAATGGTGAGTGTTCCCTTCTCCCTGAAACTTAAGATTACTGCTAAGGTCTATGAGGTAAATAAGCATAATGCACAGGACTGCTGTCCTCTGTCCTCTCTCCCACTATATATTTTTATAAATAGGCTTAAGTTTTGATTACTCAATCTAAATAATAATCATCAAAATTCATGTTTTGATTATTATGATTTAATTTCTATTCCCTTTCTCCCCGTATGTTTTCCTCACCTATTTTTATTTAATTCTACTGACTCTGGATCCTTTTATCTTTTCTAGCATTCTCCCGAATGTCCTTTTTAATACACTTTATGTTACAGTTTAATTTAACCACGTAATAATTTTATAGACAAAACCCTTTTGTTCTGATTTATTTCTTTTTTTTTTTCCCTTTCCCACAAGTTGAAATTGAGTATGATTATGACGTAGATCTTCTAAACAACCAAATTTGTTCTGAGCCAAATAAAGTACTTTCCAAAATCAGTCAGTAGATCATTTCTCAGCCTGTCATTACTTTCACATCTGCTGCTGCTGATAGAATCTTCTGCATTGAAGATGCATGCTTGAAATGAGCGCTGCACACAAACGGCAGGACATAAATATAATGAATGTAAAGGAGCAAAACCCCCCATTTTCAAATGCCATTTATGGGCTCAATTCTGCAAGATACTTGGAGGTTTCAGAGATATGAAAGGCAATCTACACCTCTGAGGAAGTACTCAGTGTCTGAGCAGACCAAAATCTGCAAAATTGTAGTTGTAACTGACTTCAAAAGTACCTGTAAGAAAAACCTCTTCCTTTTGCCAAGACAGAGGTCTGACAGAAAACTGAAAGAGCATGCAAGCTTATTGTGATTTGAAAATACAGTCTAATCCTACTAGAATTCAATAATTCTGTGAAAAGGTCAACCACCTACTGTTATTATTTCAATGTCATTTTAATTTCTAAAAAAGTGAAAAGTGGATTTTTGAATTTCAAACTGGTTTATGAACAAAATATAAATCAGTGGACAAGGCTGTCACTAAAACCAATTTAAATTTGATCTGAAGTTCAAAAATCATTTTACCATTCCCCGCTGGAAAGAGAGTAGGTCACTTTTCTGTATTATTTTTTTCTCTTTTACAAGGCTAAAGTAGCTCTGCTCCATTGATTTTCATGTTGTATCTTTCTTATCTATTATATTCTTTACTGCGATGTCAAACCACAAATACAACTTATTTGTATGTTTTCTGTCATAGTACTAGCTGGTTTGTGAATCATGGTAATAAGAGGAGTGTCAATATTAAATTCTACATTAGTTTTTCTGTCATAAGTCTTTCCTTCTGTCTGTGTTTAGTATTGCCAGAATTTAACTGCTGGGGATAAAATACTCCATGTTTGTTGTCTGCTTTAGGCTTACTTTTTGTGAAACAAGCTTTAAGACAGAAGTTTTACAATTGTACTAGTTTTATTGTACTAGTACAATAAGAAAAAAAAAATCTGAGTTTTATTTGTCCCCAAAATTCCATTGCTTCTTGATATTAGCAAATGATTTTTGGATGAGGCCAAACTGAAATGTTTTTGAGCAAGAAGGTCAATCAAGATCGTTATCTTTTTGTCCAAAGGTTAATATTTATCTCTAAAAAATAAGAATTTTCATACCCTTATTATTATCAATTACATTATAAGGAAATACTTTTCTAAAACCTTTTGTTACAATGATTGGAAGCGCCAATTGTCTCCCATATACAGTAGCTCTGATATTGTTTCAATTGATTATATTGATTATCATCTCAATTTTTCAGGTGTTAGACTTCTAGAAATAGTTTATTGAAGAGATCTTTAATGCCCACATTCTCTCTCCCTCCTCCCCCCCCCCCCCC
>VXAY01007070.1:675361-727464 GCA_013399855.1 Oxyruncus cristatus
CCTTTCTAATTAGCCTGATTGAAGTCTAATTAATTCAGCAAGGTTTGGGGCCTTTTTTTAATAAGTCAAGGAATATGTCTGCAGTGTCAATAAATCTACATCACGCTTTTGAAGGACACAAAAATGATTTGGAAGTTTTCAGGATCAGAAGTTCTCTGCCCACATTGCAAGCAGTTATTTATACAAGAGTAAAAGGTCTGGCAGCTCTCATCTATTGTCTGAGTGACAAAAATTCTCAGTGTATTGGTGCTACCATACAGTATCAGTTCAAATGGTAGAGATATGTATAGGCTGCCTAAAAAGTCTATTAGGTGGAACAAGAGGGGCATCAGGAGAACAATATGTTGAATCATGGAAATACGAGAAGGGGTCATACAGAACAAAGTGTTTTTCTTTGAATAGTACTCTGCCTTGTGCCAAAGGCAAATCTCCATTCTTGGCTCTCTTCCTCAGCTAGCAGGTGACATTAGGCAAGAAGCGGTAATCCATACACAAAGAGAGAAGTCTACAGAACCAGTATTTATACTAGTATTTTCATATTTCTGTACTTGAGTTGTATTCTTTGCCTTGCTTTAATATAGCGTCAAGACTACTTGGATGACTTGAAAGACTAGCTTTCCATTTTTATTAACAATAGAAAACCTTATTTAGGAGTGGTGATACATTGTTATCAAATTATAAGCAAAACAATGTGATTGAGTGGTCTATATCTCCTATCCTGTCCTTCTGTGTAACTGAAAATTTAAAGGTTCATTTAAAGGTAAAGCCAGCAGGAGCCAGACTGAATTTATGTGGGCTTTAAATTACAGTGAGAAAGTGTAAAAAGAACAAAACATAAAAAAGCTTTTGAAAGTAAATAAAGTGTCTCCAAAGGCAGTGATGGTATCTCTAATACTGGTGATAGCACTTATTTTTAGGGAAGGCACATGCCTCTTGTATTATTATTCAGCATAATAAAAGAGAAGGAACCTAGGATTTTTTTAGTCTCTTATTGTTTCTCAGAATGATCTATGGAGACTATCCATTTGATGACTGGAGGAGTATCAATAGAAGGAAAAGGTATCAGCATGTAGCTGCTAGGGAATATCCTCCTCTTAGTCTTCTTCATAAAAAATGATACACGTGCATGAAAAATGTATGCAAGTAGAAGAAGAATGAACTTAAAAGATCCCAACAGTAAATGGTTAGGCTATTACTTTAAATTACTCCTCTGTACTTTCTCCTTCAAGCCTAAGAATTGCTGGAGATTTCCCATGAAAATTTAGCTTTTAAAAGTATGCATATTTGTTTCCCGTTGATAATACTCAATCATTCCATGATTCCTTAAAAAACTCTTTTACTGTGCTTATGCACAAGATCGCGGAATTCAGGCTGCACAGAACATCTAAATTCTAGGATTCCCTGCCCTCTCTCTGCCAAATTTAAAAACGTTTGAAGTCCCAGTATGTTATTGAACATTAGTTCATATACATAAAACAAACAAGCAAAAGAATACTTAAAACCATAGGCAACCAGCAATTCTTTCAGAGTTTTAAGCTGTTTCATGTTTACAGTCACAAGAGGGTTCAGATCATCAGATGTACAAAAGAAGCTTTCCTTCCTGCATTCATCAGTCTAGGTTATTATGTAGACTGACCTCTGATTAGGTTACCTATTTAGTAGCCAAGAGGGAATTTTGTTAATAGTTTCTGCAGCCTAGGATTGAAGACTCGCAGACTTTATGTATTTCTGCAAGAACATATGTGCTCTTGATTATAGATGCTGTTTTTCTTGCCTTTTCCACTGCCTCTTATCTAATTTTTTGCTACCCAAACCTCTAACTCCCTCCATTCTACAACTTTTCTGTACTACTGCATTTACATTTCTTATTAGAGTACTGTATCTACATCTGGCTCCCTAGTGCCTGCATCACAACATGGACAGTTCTGAGAAAAAACAGTGTAAAGGCCAATATCTAATTATTGCCAATACTTATTTATCAGATGGACTTAAATGGATGCAGTCTGTGGAAAGTTTTTCTTTGTAGCTTCACAGCTAGACAAGAGGCACTACTGCTGAAATACCATAAAACTGTCTTTTAGAATTAGTTTTTTGATAGTCACATTTATGTTATGAAGTCTGTATTGTTAAATATTGCCTAGTGGCATAATGAACCAGATTTACCCCAAAAAGTTTATTGTCTATGGTATGTCTTATTCAGCTTTTCAGACCTTAGATCTTTGAAGATAATAAAGAAAACAGTCCAAGTCTGGGATATCTAAACAAGGTACTCGGTGTTTTGGCTTTAGACCTTACAATTTTGCAGATAGATCACCTGTCTTCCAATTTTGAAGTATGTATTTTATTCTTCTTTTTAAATACCTTGCTTCCTACTAAAGCCATGCCAACACCATACTCTTGCCTGGCTCATTACCAGTACACATAGCCTTTAATTTCTAAAACCAAAAATCAGGAGTGATTCTGATCTTATACAAGGCATCACGAAAGGGAATAAACCACCATACCACATAGGTTTTGAGTCTGCTTACCTGTAGTTTCTATGTCTTTACTCCTTTTCTTGTCACATATTTTTCAAATTTCTTCCTGCTTGTATTTGCAACCTTAATTCACACTTTTACCGAATTTTCTGTTCCTGCTGCTATCTACTCCAACAAAAGCATTTTCATATAGTTCCAAGGATAACAATGTGATGCTAATCTTTTTTCAGAAGAGGAAGTGATTTAGAGACTGAAGCAAGATGCACAGATTGATGTGCACTTCAAACTGCTCAGAATTGATTACAATATCCAGAAGACTTACATTGACTAAAATTCTTTGTTCTTCCCCAAGTGCTGCTGCCTTCTAAACTGATACAGGTCTTTTAATAAGAAATAACCCAGGGAAATTTTGATTTTACCCCATATTTAAGAAGGAAAAAAGGAAGACATGGGGAACTACAGGATAGTCAGTCTCACCTCTGGGCCTGTTTGACAGGCAGAGGGATCTTGATATGCTTGAGAGATGGGCCTGTGCGAACCTGATGAAGTTCATCAAAGCTACGTGCAAGGTCCTGCACCTGGATCAAGGCAATCCCAAACATGGATACAGCCTGGGCAGCAAGGGGATTTAGAGCAGCCCTGTGAAGAAGGACTTGTGGTTACTAGCAGATAAAAAGCTTGACAAGAGCCCACAATGTGTGCTTGCAGCCCATAAAGCCTGCTGCATCCTGGGCTGCATCAAAAGAAACAGCAAATAGGTTGAAAGAGGTGATTCTCCCCCTCTGCTCTGCTCCCAAGAGACCATACCTGGAGCTCTGTGTCCAGCTCTGGTACCTCCGAGACAAGAAGGATGTGAAACTGTTGGAACAAGTCCAGAGGAAGGCCAGGAAGGTGATCAGATGGATGGAGCATCTCTCCTATGAAGACAGGCTGAGGGTGTTAAGGTTGTTCTGCCTTGAGACGAGGAGGTTTTCAGGGAGATTTTCTAGCAGCTTTCCAGTACCTAAAGGGGCCTGCAAGAAATCTGGAGATGGACTTTTGACAAGGGCATGGAGTGATTGGGCAAGGGGTGACGGCTTTAAGCTTAAAGAGAGTCAGTTTAGAGTAGTTGTTATGAAGAAGTTCTTCACTCTAGGAATGGTGAGGCACTGGCAGAGGTTGTCCAGAGAAGTTGTGGGTGCCTCATTGCTGGAAGTGTTCAAGGCCAGGTTGGATGGGACTTTGAGCAACCTGGTCCAGCGGAAGGGGCCCCTGCCTAGAGTGTGGGGGTTGAAACGAGATGATCTTTAAGGTCACTTCCAACCCAAACCATTATATGTTTGCATGATTCTTGTTTAAGCTCATTTATTAACAAATAGATATGGTCTACAGATTTGAAATTCAAGCTGGAAGAACAGTCCTGTGTGTTACACTTTGTTACACTTCTTAGCTTTTGATATCCTGTTTGAGCTACTGAATAATAAATAACAAAGCCCTTTAAAAATCTAAACACTGAAAAATAAATGCATCATCTTCTTTGTATTTTGCGTGATTGCTCTTTCCTACTTCTGTTAACAAGAAGATAGTTATCCTGACAGTATATCAGCATGTTCTCTATAATTTTTCCAGTTGGAGATACACCAGTGTATTTGACCTAGGGTCACATCCAATATCACTGTTGTTGACATGCACATATATACTGAATTTAATTTCATTTGTTTATCTTAGTTTGGCCTAATTTAGTTCAGTGTTCACAGAATCACAGAATTGTTTAGGTTGGAAAAGACCTCTAAGATCATCAGGTCCAACCTTTGACCACATACCACTATGTCAACTAAGTCATAGCACTAAGTGCCACATTCAGTCATTTCTTGAACACCTCCAGGGATGGTGGCCTTGCCACCTCCATGGGAAGCCTGTTACAATGCTGGACAACATTTTTGATGAAGAAATTCTACCTGATGTGACCGGCACAGTTTGAGCCTATGTCCCTATGTCCTCTTATTATGTTACTAGTTGCCTGGGAGAAGAGACTGACCCCCACCTGGCTACAACCTCCTTTCAGGCAGCTGTAGAGAGCGATGAGGTCTCCCTGTGAGCCTCCTTTTCTCCAGGCTAAACAACCCCAACTCCCTCAGCCACTTCTCATAAGACTTGTGCTCTAGACCCTTCACCGGCTTCACTGCCCTTCTCTGGACATACCCCAGCACTTCAGTGTCTTACTTGTAGTGAGGGGGCCAGAACTGGCCATGAGATTCGAGGTGCATCCTTAGCAATGCCAAGTGCAGAGAGACAATCACTGCCCTGGTCTTCCTGGCCTCACTATTCCTGATACAGGCCAGGATGCCATAGGTCTTCTGGGCCACCTGTGCAGGCTGATGGCGCATGTTCAGCTTCCTGTCAACCAGCACCTCCACATCCTTTTCTGATGGGCAGTTTTCCAGCCACTCTTCCCCCAGCCCATAGCACTGCATGGGGTTGTTGTGACCCAAGGGAAAGACCCAGTAATTTGGTGTATTGAATCTCCTATCTTTGGCCTTGTCCTATCAATCCAGCCTGTCCAGATCCCTCTGCAGAACCTTCCTGCCCTCCAGAAGGTCAACAGCCCCACCAAACTTGGTATCATCTGCAGATTTACTGAGAATGCACTCAGTCCCCTCATCCAGATCATCACTAAAGATATGAAACAGGACTGAGCCCAATACTGAGCCTTGGGTAACCCCACTAGTGACCAGCTGCCAACTGGGTGTAACACCATTCACCCTCACTCTCTGGACCCAGCCATGCAAACAGTTTTTAACCCAGTGAAGAAAGCTTCTGTCCAAGGCTCAGGCTGCCATTTTTTTTCAGGAGAATGCCATGGGAGACAGTATAAAAGGTTTTACTGAAGTCTGGGTACTGTTGTTATGTTTATTTGAATTTAATTTAAGTTTGACATGGTTTGGTTTGCTTTAATCTGAGACTTTCATTAAAAGAGGAACAAATATATAGGCAATATCAGATTAATAACTATCTTGAAAGATATTAGGATTAAGCAGACAATGGAAAAATGGACTGATTAGAAAGTGAAAAAGGAAATTAAGTCTGTGTTTCAGAGCTCAGTAATGAATAAAGTAAGAACTGCAAAAAGTCAGGTTTGCAGAGGAATTAAAATGAAAAGTGTGATTTCTCCAATTATACACATAAAATAAGAGCAAAAAAGAAAGAAATAGTGGGACTGCTATGCAGCAGGAATTTGACAGAAATTAAAGAAAACACTTGTTTGCCTCATGTATGCATAAAATAAGAAAAAAAAATGAAAGAAGCAGTGGGACTGCGATGTAACACGAATTACGCAGAAATTAAACATAGTCACTGTCTCTACTTATATCATGTGATGGGAGTGAAAAAAAGGAGGACATGTAAGAAGAATTACTCTTCCAAGAGCACATAAATATGCATATACTGACTCTGAGTAAATTCAGCCTGTAATGAAAAGCTTTCTACCTGTTAGGGTCATGAAGGTTTTGGAACCACCTTTCAAATGACAATAGTGAGTCCCAAGACTAAATTAGCTTTGTCTTGGAACTTTATTCCTCTGTGGAAAGAATTATAGTATTTGTTTGCTTGCAACAGGATGTCATTCCAGTTCTGTGACTAGGTAGATCTTCACAAGACACAATTTGCTCCTAAGAAAATTCCTTTGTTGTGACCTTCTCTTTAATACCCAGGGGTTTCTGCAGTTTCTTTGTAAAAACTTGACACAGTAGGCTTGTAACATCCTCTTTCTGTAGACAATCAATTGCAGATGTTGTTAGGAGCTGAGTAGAAGAGATCTATGCATTTATCAAACGGAAAAGTAAATTTTGTGTCTGACTCATCCTTAGTTCATTCTCATCATGCTCATTTCGGTAGGTCTTTGTGATGTACACTGCAGGAGCTACTGCTCCATTGAAGTGTTCAAGGCTTCAGTCTTATTTTGTTGATGTTAAACAGGTTTGCTTTAATGTCCTTCCTTTATGATTGAGATTGAGTATGGAAATTTGCCGCATTTTGAGTGTTTTAATGAAATACTCTCATGTTTTCTTCCTACTGATAAATCTGCTTTCTAGGCTCTCCAGTTCAGAAAAAAAGTTGTATTTAAACCCTTCTAAAGTTCTATATTGTTTAAAACAAGAGTTTCAAAACTTGAGATAAATGTGTTCAAAAGATGAGGGGGGAAAGAGATTGAGAGCAAATTTGAGTTTTTCTATAGAATTATTCTTTTCATATTTGTGTGCTATACTTACATGTGGAGTAATTTCTTTAAAGAACAAACCTAAACCATCTGGTAGCATAATACTTGGTTAGTGTGTCGTGTCTGTGTACTGGATACACAGAAAAGCTTTGATTTACACAATGTCTTTCTGAGGCAAATGAGATACACAATGCATAATTCATGACTGTACATTTTGGCATTGGATGGCAGACTTGATTCTGATGTTAGAACCATTTTCTTTTTTCAAAAGATTATGACTCTCTAGGAGCATGATTACAGTTAAGTGCACTGATGAGTGTCAGATATAATGAGAGGTTGTATCTCTGTCTTACGTCTCTGTTCTGAGCATGTTGTATTAGAGCAGTCACAAGCTGCAGGCCCTCATGCCAGGTAATGAAGGGCAGATGACTGACATCACCAGTGAGACTGGACAAAAACAATGAAATTTGAGAGGAGTTTGTTCTGATGCTTTGGACAATTTTTTTTTTTTTTTTTTTTTTAAGCCTCAGTCGAGGTAAAAAAATCATGGCTCTAAAGACCTTAGAATAGCATGGCTTTTAAGTGTCAGCCATGTTAATTTATAGATGGGTTATGCACCTGGTTCAGGCCGCATTTACTTTAGTCTGAGGAACATACATGGGACGTGGAATGGTTGCAGAGATGCATTTGAGGGCCATTGTGTTTTGCATTGAACTCTTGGCTGGCAAATCAGCAGAGGGAACGATTCCCTCCAGTATGCTTTTCGGTTGATCCTAAGATTAACTGCACTGACTGTTGACGTAGCACTGAAGCAGTTGTCCCACCTGTTGAAAAAGTGTGATGCCCTTCACTGCAGAGAGAAGGGAATGCTTTCTCCACACACACATTTCTAGGACTATATATTTTCTCTGTGAATCTCATTGTAGTTCGTCTATTGATAACTCTCCTCTCTAGATTCTTTTTCACAAAGTCTGTTCATTCCAGTGATAGAAGCATCTCCCATAACAAATGTTCTGTTTATGCATTCTCTTGGATTATTAATGGAGTTGTTTCATAAAATAAATCCAGCCACTGAAAAATGCAGTAGTTTAGCGGATTAACATCCAGAGTCAATATATAGCAATGCGCTTCAATACCTTTTGTCATCAGCTGCAATGACATGGTTTTCATTACTTTCTAATTGTCCATATCATTTCCCGGTATTTTTCTCATTAAAGTTATCTTTAAAAAGCAGCCCAATAGCTGAGATAGTTCAGAATCATCAGTAATGTAACCTTCTTCTTGAAGTACTGCACAACCCTCTAAATTCTTTATTTAAATTAAGTGAAGTATGACACAAGCAGCAGTGAAGATGGTTTTTTCCCTGCCCTATGTCTGCCCCACCCCCTTTCCCCCCAGAATTGAACATGCTTGAGGGTCAATTTCCCAGGCCTATTTAGTCTTTGGCTTCTCTCATAAAATTCCTTATAAGACTGCAAATTAGCTTGCTAATAATAGTGAGACAGACGGCTTGTACATGAATTCATAAATACCTTTCCCACTTGTTAATAAATACCTTCGAAACCATCAAAGTCAGATAAGACAGGTGACCTTGCGCTTCTAACACTAATTTTTTTTGTATTAGCTGTCTCCCCTTTAATGGTGTACTCAAATTCTACTATGTATCCTCCTTATTTTCCGTTTTTATTTGTAGCAGTCTGTGGAATATAGCTTTTTCCTATTTCTACAACATTTAGAAAAATGAGTCTTGGGAGGTTTCTCTTCTAGTAGAAGAAATTTCACAGCATGCAACATGTAATTACATTTCTAAGATGTATCAAAGAAAAAAAAATCTGACAGTATATGGGAAATATGAAAGAATATTCCCAAAAGGGACCATCTTTTTCATCCTTTTGCCTCAACTTCCTGACAGTTATTTCAAATCCTGGTAAATACCTCCAATGATGAAAATCTCACAGCCTCAATCTAATTTAGTATTTAACTTTACAGTTAAAAATTTTATTATTGTATAATCAAAATTAAGGCTTCCATTTAAGCCTCTTACTCCATGTTCAGTCCCTGGTGGACATTAACAAGAAGTTCTTTGTTCCTTGTGTGCAACATCTATGTAAATGTACGAGACTGCATCTTGCTCTTATTGCAAGTCATCCAAAGTGCCCTTTATCTTTAGGTATTTCTTTGTCTCTTTCAGTCTCTTTCTCATCAAATGTTTATACATATTGGCAATGAAGTCTCTTAAATTCTCCACATACAGTATTTCTATGTTTGACACCTTAATTAACATCTTGTTTCTAAATTCTTAACTTTTATTATGAATATCTAAATCCTTAATTTGTAAATAATGGTTAATAAAGCTTAAATCTCCTTGCTTCTTTCACCTTTCAAATTATGAGATGAAGCCGTATTGAAAGGAGATTCTAGTTACACAATTCTGGAAGTCAAGCACTCTGAAGTTACTTAGATTAGCAAATGGATCTATTAGCTATGTTTGCGTACATGCTATTGCACTGGTAGATTTAGCTGTGTTTAATGAGATCAGAATCATCAATAGAATTTGAGAATTTTTTTTTTTTTTTTTTACTTCAATTGAACAATTTTATTACTTCAATTAATGTAAGTCAGCCACTATAATGTGATTTGGGTATTTGTCAATAAATCTAAATTCAGTGCAGTGCACTATTAAACATTAATCTCTGTAAAACAGCTGCCTAATGTTGGTAGATATTCATGCCACTTACATTAACTGTCCTTGTCCCTTGCCCAGGGCAACACCAACTGGTCACTAAATTCACTTAAAAATTTATACTTATTTAATGGAGCATTGATAGATCTGCTCACTACCCGTAAAATTTATAGATTTGAAATGTTTTTTCTTACTCGGGACATTGATGAGATACATGGAATTAAGTAGATCAGTCTTACTATTTAGTTACACAAAAAAAGCAGGTTCAGTTATTTTACTCATTCGAAGTTTAAACCAGAATTTGCCAAAGGTAATATTTACCAAATTTTACAAAAACCTCACAGGTTTGTGGATGTTACTTGGTGCTCTTGAAAACACATGTGGTTACTGAGTCCACTTTTAAGGTCCCAAGACAGGGACAACAGTGATAAACTGAAGTCAGCTGGGTTCTGGAACATTTGTCCTATGCGGAGAGGCTGAAGGACCAGAGCTTGTTTAGCCTGGAGGGATGGCTTCAGGGTGACCTGAGAGCACTACCCTCATCGACACTCATGAGAAGATGGAGCTGGACACTTCACAGCACATAAGGTGAAATAAAAGGGGATCAGACTCGCTATAAGAGGGGTGGAAATCACCTTGAAGACAGTGGAGCAGTGGAGCACCTTTCCCAGAGTTGTTCGGTCTCCATCCTTGGAGTTTTTCAACACACAACTCAATAAATACCTGAGCAGCCTGAAATAACCCCATATCTGACCCTACTCTGACAATCCTTCCAGCCTAAATCATTCTGTGAATACAAAGTACAGACAGTTTAGTCACAATAATTTTTTTTAATTTATTGAAAATACTATGGAAATGCAGTTCTAAGTTGCTTCTATGTTTGTTTTGTGCATTTACTTCAGGTTAAGTTTAAATATTACCTATTGCTGGAATTTTTTTTTGATGTTGCAATTAATTTTACAGTCTTCTTTAGAGATTACTGAGATTCATGTACAGGTTAAGGAGTTTATTGCAACATTACAGTACCTTTGCCTAAGATAGTGAACAATAAATTGTTAAAGCCATCATAAATAATTATATTTTCTCTCTGTCTCAGTTCCTTACTCCTTGTATGATTCTGAAAAACTCAGTTGAATGGGACTTCTAACAACTGGGTATCATTCATTTCTGAATACTTAAATTGACTGATTTGCAAAGGCCCTGACATATAAAACCTGAAGATAACCAGAGCTGTTTTAAACCTCTGAAGTTGTTATGAGAAGGGTTCTGTAAAAACATACATTTGATGATACTTAATAGATATTTCTGACAATCTTGTCTTTTTTTTTACAGTGGAAAAATGAAATTCTATGTCCCTGTCATGCTACAGACAGGTTGAGAATAGTGTTTCATTATCTCATGAAACTTTGAGGAAATATAAAGAAAAAGACATATGGAGTAAGTAACCCATTCATTGGACAAGACAGGAACTTTGGGGGAAACAACTTTATGTCACAATGTCATAGTGCATATAAAGTGAAAAACAATAAATCAAAATTCATCTCTTATTATTTCTTAATTTTGCAGTCTTAATATTATTTGAGTAATTTAGGATTATTTGTTATTTGTAAAAGAAATTATTTGAGGCAATATTGCGGAGTTTTGATTAAAAATCAATTATATGATCAAAACATGAGGAAAGCTAATATAAGCTTAAGAAACTGGATTGGGCAAGAGATACTTGCTCCATTGTCTCAGCATTGAAAGAAAACTTCTTAATAACCACATTCAAAACTTTTTTTTTTCCTTTGCTTTCTATTTTGGTTTCTTTTACACAAGGGGAGATTCAGGTGCTCACACCTCATTCATATCCACATCACTACTTCGCAAGTGAATTCATTGTATTATCTTTCACTTCAATGCACATCTCATGTATTTCTTCAGCAGAATACACAGCTCTCTCCCAAGGAGAAGAGTGTATCAAACTAAAAAACAAACACTCACAGCAGATGCCATCACTAGGCACACTTCACAGGTCATTATTATTGTTGCTTTACTATCACCTTGTTTTTCTCTGTCTTGTCTCTCCTTGTGGGTGGAGGGAGCACATCTGACTATAAAAACAGAAGTTTTTCTTTACTGAGGAAAACATTTCTATATTAGAAATTTCTTTTGACTTTTTTTTTCTCCAGGTTATCAACCAACTGCCATCTAACCAACAGTGGCGAAAGGCATGTTTGAAACAATATTCTTGAGGGTACATATTTTTCAGAAAGTCTGTTCTAGAAATAACAATTTAAAGTAATACTAAAGTGCATATGTATAATCTGCTACCTTTCTCTCACATCTAACACAAAACTTTTAAAATAATTAGTATAATTGAGCTATTCCCCGTTGCTTCATACTTTTGGTCTACTTGTTTTCGTTGCTAGAAATAAAGGCTTTGAAATTCTGCCGCAAATTCACCAAACATTTTTGTGTGTTGTTTATATAGGTTAACAGAAGTCAAATCCAGTGTCTCTTGGCCTAGCTATTCATGTTTATAAGTGTGTATTGAGACTGTCCTACTAAGTAAGCATGGTCATACTTTAATTTGTCAAAGGATTGTTGGACCTAACATAACAGTTGAAACTTGTTTTCTATCAGAAACTTGCATTCTCTCCATTTGCAAAATCTGTCTCTAACTTTAAACCAACCAGTAAGAGCATGCACTTAGTCTGTTTATATTATACGATCTTGAATGTTTTCTCCCTGACAATTTAATATAACTTGCTTTTCAGTTTCTCATGAAAAGGAGTGCCATAGAAATACTATGACTCTGTGACAGGTTTCACTGTAATGTTTACCCAGTAGTAATATTCTCTCCAAAGAGCAATGTTAGTTTAACTTCTTTCCATTACTGAATTCACCAATTACCTAGGAAGTAATTCGGGGATAGCATAAGGTATTAGCATTAATCTTGTTAATTTGAATTTATGCACATATGAGTCAGGGGCCTGACCCTACACCAATGTTGAGAATAAGGCATAGAAGTCAGACAAATTGCAACTCATTAGTTTGCCTAGGTTGTGAAGTTATCTCAGTAGTTTTTTTGGGAACAACCATTCCCAAGGAGGATGAATAGAGGTGAGATTCCTAGCCTTGCTACTCCCTGTGCTGGACTGAAATAAAAGCTGATACATGATGTGGAAATATTCATGTGGCATCAGCAGGGGAAAGAAAAACAAAACAAAACAAGATACCCCCCCCCAACATGATATGGCAGTCCCTGGTGAGGACATAGTCTTTTTGGGGGGCACATGCTCCTCTGAGGTTGCTTTTCAGGTGAGCCAAGAGAAGATTTCAAAGGATAAACTGACATTCTTCAGTTTTCATACCATCTTCCTAATACTGTGGCATTAAAAGCTACTCAATGTTTGGTAGCATGCAGCTGAAAGTAATTTGTCACAGTGGAAGGGGAAGATGAAACCGGGTTAAAATACATTCTTCAACTGATTTTGTATTAGATTATTTTTAATAGCTACATTTTTAAAATGTATTTCAACATATTTAACACCACGGGATGATGTACAGTAAAAAAATTGAAGAAGAGGGGACTTTGGGACACATTTATATTATACTTCAGGACTTCTCCTCAGTTCTCTGAAACAACATCACTGAGATAATTCTAGTGCTTTCCCATGTAATGAACATCCAGTTACTGAGATGCCTTCTTTGTTTCTGAAATGTGTTACAAACTTCTAAAAATTTTTTTCTGTCAATACCTTCTTATCTTTATTCTTCTTTACCATCTTGCTGCCATTAGTTAAAGCTCTTTTATTATCAAATGTTATTTCACAAGAATGGAATGTTCCATAATATCAGAAAAAAAAAATATTGTATTATTTCATAGGTTTTCTATTTTCTTTGAAATGTTGTTTGAAATTATATACCCATTTATTATACCTGTAATTCCTATATGTTCTTGTTTATATTTTATCTCATTTCTGCTTAGCTAGTAATTATTTTTTTAAAATTATAACTTTACATAAGTATTGTAATCTATATCGAAGGCTTTTTAATCAAACTGAAGAGAAACTACTATTATGATCAGTCACGTTAGTATTACACATAGAAGGTTTTCACAGTTTGTTTTGGGGGGAACAACTACTTATTTTACTTACTCATGTTAAACATGAATATATTTATATATTTATCAAGTGGAATATCAGACATCATTGTGATAGGAATGTCTAGAAGACTGATACCATGGGCTAAATTTAAACCTTAAAAATTAAAGTTACTAACTTCTTTCATTAGCAGCAGACTTTCTAGAGGTTAATTTATACTGAATGGAACAGAGCATTACGGAATAGAAACAGTACAATATTTCAGTCGGAAGGGACCTACAATAGTCATCTAGTCCAACTGCCTGACCACTTCAGGACTGAACAAAAGCTAAAGTGTGTTATTAATGACATTGACCAAATGTGACTTAAGCACTGACAGTCATGGGCATCAATCACCTCTCCAGGAAGCCTGTTCCGATGTTCAACCACCATCTCAGTAAAGACTTGTTTCCAAATGTCCAGTCTAAACCCGCCCTGGTGCAGCTTGGAACCATTTCCACACATCCTGTCACTGGATAGAAGAGGTCAGCAGCTCCCTCTCCCCTTACCCTCCTCAGGAAGCTGCAGAAAGCAATGAGCTTGCCCCTCAGCTTTCTTTTCTCCAAAGGAGAGAAATCCAAAGTCCTTAAATGCTCCTCATAAGACATTCCTTTCAGCCCTTTCACCACATTTGTTACCCTTCTGTGAGCACATTCAAGGACCTTCACATTCTTCTTCAACTGTGGGGACCATAACTGCACAGTACTCAGGGTAAGGCCACACCAATGCTGAATACAGTGGGATGATCACGTCTTTTCACCAGCTGGTAATGCGATGTCTGATGCACCCCAGGAGGAAGTTTGCCCTCCGGACTGACAGAGCACATTTCTGACTTACACTAAGCTGCTTCTGACCAGCACCCGCAGACCTTTTCTGCAGAGCTGCACTCCAGGCTGGTAAAAGGACTTAAGCACAAGTCCTATGAAAAGAGGCTGAGGGAGCTGGGGTTGTTTAGCCTGGAAAAGAGAAGGCTCAGGGGAGACATCGCTCTGTACAACTCCCTGAGAGGAGGTTGTAGCCAGGTGGGGGTTGGTCTCTTCTCCCAGGCAACCAGCAGTAAGGCAAGAGGGCATGGCCTTAAGCTGTGCCAGGGGAGGTTTAGGTTAGATATCAGAAAGAAATTCTTTGCAGAGAGGGTAATCAGCCATTGGAATGGGCTGCCCAGGTAAGTGATGGATTCTCCGTCCCTGGAGGTTTTTAAGATGAGACTGGATGTGGCACTTAGTTCCATAGTCTAGTAACCACGGTGGTGTTGGATCAAGGGTTGGACTTGATGATCCCAGAGGTCCTTTCCAACCTGTCTGATTCTATGATTCCAGCCACTCCTCTCCTCATTTATACCTGTACCCAGCATTACCCCATCTTAGGTGCAGATTTTGGCCTTTGAACTTGTCAAATTATGTCCCATTAATCATAACTCAAAGCTCCAATCTATCTAGATCCCTCTGTGAGCCTCCTGTCCCTCAAGAGAGTCAACTGCACCTCCCAGTTTGGGATCATCAGCAAGCTTGTCAATGGTGCATTCAACCTCTTCATCTAGATCATTGATAAATAGGTTGAACAGGACTGGTCCTAGAATTGCGCCTGAGGAACATCATTGGTGACCACTCACCAGCATTTAGCCAGTTCTTCTCCCAACACACTGTGAATCCACACATGCCACATCTGGACAGCTTGTCTAGAAGGATGCTGAGAGTGACAGTATCAAAAGCCTTATTAAAATCCTGGAAAACTACATTCACCACTTTCCCTTCAACCACCTAGTGACCGTGCCATTCTTTAAATACCTTTCATTAATACTCAGTATGATCTTCTCCATAATTTTTCCAGAAGCTGAGGTTAGACTAAAAGGTTGGTAGTTCCCTTGATGTTCCATCATGACCTTCCTATAAACTGGAATAGCATTGGCCAGCTTCCAGTCAGTAGAGTCCTCCCCAGACTAACAAGACCTTTGGTAGATGATCAAGAGTGGTCCTGCCATAACATCCTTCAGTTACCTGTAATAAATCCCCATTCACAATGACTTGTGAACATTCAGATGATACAGCTGGTCCCTCACATTTTCGATATCCACAATTATGCCCAGTGACAAGTGGTGTTGCTCAGAGGTTGGTATTGGGATAGGCACTAGTTAATGTCTTTATCAGAGACATTGACAGTGGGACTGCATGCACCCTCAGCAAGTTTATGGGTGACAACAAGGTGAGTGGTGTGTTTGATACTCTTGATGGAAGGGATGCAATCCAGAGGGGCCTTTGGGATCCAGAAGGCTTTGGAGGTAAGTACTCAGGGAGATGATGTGCCTATCTGTAGACCCTTGTGCTGTCCTTCTTTCCGGCAGATTTGTGTTACTTGCCTTGGAGAAACTACACCCATCTTTGACACTTTTCGTGGCCACATTGCATCTGAAATTACTTTATATGGTATTTTTTGTATTTGTTGGATGTTTCTTCTTTGTTTTGTTACCCCTAAAGCAGGTTTTGCCCAGCTTCTAGAGTTACATGCTGATAACGGCCCGTAACACTAATTGATGAATCATTCATAGCTTTTTTTTTTATCCTGTGCTGTCACTCACAAGGCTTATGCTATCATCGCATGCCTCTGCTCAATCACATTGCTATGCTAGCGTGACAGTTCATTCTACACAGAGTAATTGCACGCTATCATAAGTTTGCTGCCTATGAAAATATATAGAAATTATTACAATGGACATAATATGCACTTTTTCAATGCTAAGCGAAACTGAAATAAATTAGGCAATAAAAATCTCATTGCTTGATAATTGCTAATAGAGCAAAACAAGCTGAAACCACCAACCCAGGAAATCCAAGGAAGCCCAGAGCAACCAAAAAAACCAGGTTCTGGTTCTGAGGTCTTGCAGAGCTATTATAGCATTAATACATTCTTATGAGTGATGACAATATTTTACTTACTGAGATACAGGGCAAAATGTTTCTTAAAAGATGGATTTAATTTCATGCTTGCAGCAGCTGAACTATATAATCAATAAGGAAAATAATTTAAACAATATATTTAATGCTAAATATTTGCATATAACAACTGACATATTAATGAAAATAACACATTCTTCTAGAAAGGAGAAAAAAAGATGTCATATATTCAAAATATTGACCTTTTTCTGTTTTTTTTCCAACTACATGGTATAAAAACTGAAACATGGTTTTAATGACAAACGGAGATGACTTATGAGGCTGGATTCAGCTTCATATGCAAATGCGTGCTAGGAAAGGAATTTGTTTGTTTCTCTCGTGTGATCCCAGACTTACAATGAACACTACTGCTAGGAATGCTTGTAAGGAAGTTACCACAGAAGGTACCTAAGAAGGAAGGATAGCAAAAAAACCTAGAAATGGTGCAAAACGAGTTTTTGTGCCTCTGTATATACAGAGCAGAAAGGCACATACTGGCACTCTTCTCAGATAATTCTTAAATCTTCCAACCACTTGCTTCTGCCAATGTACTTTATCTTTCTGTTCCTCAGTCAATGCTGTTTATGTATTTTCTCCTTAGTTCATCTGGTTAAAACCCACCATATTATTCACACAATAATAGTGAAAAACTCACTGAGACGCATTTGGTAAGTGTCTGTATATAGAAGACACTTCCATATATAGAAAGTGTCATTTGACCAGAAAAGATGATTTATTACAATAAGGACTAGAAAATTTATGTCTTACCATAACAGTGTTTTGTTGTCTTACGAGTTGATTGATTTAGCATACTGTTTGAATTTCAAAAGTACACTTATTTAGGTTTCTAAGAAATGTGATTAAGTTAAAATAAAATCTAACAAAATACCTTAAAATAAATCCAGAATGGGAGCCAAGAATTGAATCCGTCTTTAGAGAGCCAAGAACTGCTTCTATCTTTAGACCTTTAAGAATAAAACTGTAGCTTGCAGTGAATCTAAAGTACATGATTGAGGGTAAGACAGGTTGTCTCAGACAGAGAAGAAAATGGAGCTGTTTGCTAATGGAGAAAGTATCTGTTCCTCAGATCCCATAAACTGTTCTTCCCAGCAAAGTATTTACATATATAAAAATTTTCTGATTGTGTGATAATCAGTGAAGCTCAAAGGCTAAGGTTTTGGGGTTGATCATTTTACAAGAGGGTTGTGCAAAAATAAGACTTTCCACTAATGCTTCACTGTCTCTGAAGTGTCTCTGTGATTTGTTGCAGCTGCCTGATTGGAGATTTTAATTTAAAACAATATTCAGCCTTAAAAAAATCTCAATTTTTCTGCCAATAGAATTTTCTCTCTCAGGTACTGAAATGATCTAAATTAATTTTCCATATGGATGAACAGCAGTTTCCCCCAAGAGCTGCTGCTGTTCTCTTGTTTGAGAGGAGGGTTTGAGAAAACTGGATGTGGCACTTAGTGCCATAGTCTCGTAACCGTGGTGGTGTTGGATCAAGGGTTGGACTTGATGATCTCAGAGGTCCTTTCCAACCCATCTGATTCTATGATTCTATTCTATGATTCTATGAAAACAGGAAAAGGCAATTTTAGCTAATATTTTAAAATAGGCTCACTTGGTAACATTTAGCAAACCTTCAGAAACACTATATGGTAGCTGTAGGCCAGAGAGACTGAGGTGATGGACTGCGTGTGAAGGGAGAAGGAGTCAAAATAGAATTGGACAGAGGAGCAGGTGGCTTCTTGGGTGCTTTGCAAGTCTGGCTCTCCATTGCTCTGGGATTTCGCTGGGGCTCCTCTGGCACCCAAGCTTGAGCAGAAAAAAAGAAAAAGGTAACATGCAGGGAGCTATTCATCAGAGAAATCAGTTGGACTTATTCATCAAATTAATAATGAGATTTTATCTGTTGCATTGCTGTCTGTCCTGATGGACTGGCATCATATTGGCTGTTACACATCTCACTATGGTAATATCAGTCTATAAGGAAATGTCCTTAAAGGATGTTCTGAAAACTTTCCTGCAGAATAAAAGGATGAATGAAAAAAAGATATAAATATGTATTTTTAAAAGAATCTGAGAACTTTTCTGTTCAGAACATTTCGAGTTTTCCATAGCATTGTCCAAAATTAATATTTTCTATATACATCTGTTGGCTTTCAACAAAGAGGAGCTCCCTTCAGCTGTGGAAGGGAGCTCCACTTCACCATTCCTTCTTACTCTTCTTTGTCTGCTTTCTCAAGAAAACAAAATAGACTGAAAATGAAGAGACCTAGAAAAAAAGCAAGTAAAATGAAAATTTTTATTTTAATTCAGGGCATAAAATACAAACTTTAAAGTTATTATAGGTAATAACTAAACAAAAAAAATCAACATATTTCAAACTTTGATATTATTTTTATGTTTATTTTTTCTTAAAAAAAATTTCAAGAAGTCCTATTACAATCAGACGTATAGAACTATAAATGAAACCAATCTATTTGAAAACTTGTGGTGGGAGGCAACCATATTTTTTTGTTTTCTCTTATACTTTTATCTCTGGAACCTAACTGTAGCTAATTCAAATAATAATATAGTATTATACACATTTCTATTCTGAAATATGGAAAATTTACAAGGAAAAAGGGATTTTAACCCCTTACTCTTCACCTTTGAGTTTATAAAGGAAGAAGTATCAATTTCTATCATCCATACTGCTCAATTTCCTTTTCACTTTTCATGAAATGGCAATTCAGTAAAGTAATGCCACAGGTTTTGATTTTTTGTACAGTGAACACTGGAATGTTGGAGGGGGGGTATGTTTGTTCTAGTGATTTGTTCCATGTAAAAATGAAATGCATGAATGGTAGAAGTTCCCTTATTTACTTCAGTTTATTGCCTCTCTCTCACCTTACTAGATTACATTTGTGCTAACCAAAGTCACTGTTCAGACTTATTTAACAGTATTGACTGAAGTAGCACTAAATCTCTTTCAGTGAGGGCTGATTTAGCTACAAATCACTGTTCCAGCACAAAGATCATTAATCAGCCTCAGGCTAGATCCATGATGTGGATATTCAGTACACAGAAAATATTAACGGCTCCACAGAAGAAATGTTACCATCAGATTAGCTCTGACTCCCTGCTGGAGCAGCAAATTACTCTGAAGTAATAATTATAATACATTAGTGGAAGTTTAATTTCCAATAAGTGCACTCTGTTTAAGGGATGGCAATCTCACCGTACCTCAGAGAACAATAGATCATGTTATCAGCAAGACAAATCTACATGGAATAAAAAGAAAAAAAAAAGACAATAAAAAATTCATTAAAGTCTGCAAATTGAAACAAAACGTCCCTAGAACTTTCCTAGCTAGAGCTTTGTGAAAAAATCCTGTTATTCTAATTGCTAAAACGTTCCCTTAATTAGTAAGCAAGGAAACATGTTTTACCTGTAAATAAGGACTGATTATGCAAACTCCAGCTTTCTTTTGAACACCCATTTCTGGAACATCCTCACATCTGGTTTAGGGTATATATAAAGCAAGAAGAAGGAAAGGTGTGCTGTATGTGAAGTATTTATTTTGAGTAAGCATAGCATGCTGACTTTGATGGAGTTTACCACAGCTTGGGTTCTGGACTTCTATGTATATCCTTAAACCTGCATAGGAAAGGATTTGATAAATCTGTACAGAGCCACTTCACAGCATGGAGTTTTTCTTGAGAATCAGCAACAGCTAACAACTTTTTTTGTAGGGTTTTGTTACTTTTTTGGTTTAATTTCTTGTACCTCTCTGCAGATATTCATCATTTTAAAACTTTTCAAGTCAAGAAGTCTACACTTAAAAATGTTTCAAGTCCATATGTTGGCATTCTGAGGAAATAATATGAACTTTTTACACCTCATGGTGACTTTGAAATATTCAGTGCAGCTCCGATCGATGCTGTTGTTTGAAATTATTTACTTTAAAAAATCTCAATATCTGATAACTAAAGAGGTGTTCCAGGAATGACCTGTTGCAATGTATTAATTTTCTGTACCCTATGTTTGTTTACTCGTGAGGTTTGGGGGAAAAAGTACGAATGGGAAAAACCAAGACGCTAGATTTCAAGGAAAGAGCAGTAAAAGGTCTGTTATAAAGTTAGGATTAAAACATTTAACTACTAAATATTTATTACTGTACCTTTAGTTGCAAGTATTGTATTATATCTGGTCATCAATCAGTAGGGCTGATTCCAACAGGATGAGGTTCAACAAGGCCAAGTGCCGGGTCCTGCACTTTGGCCACAACAACCCCCGGCAGCGCTACAGGCTGGGCACAGAGTGGCTGGAGAGCAGCCAGGCAGAAAGGGACCTGGGACTTTGGATTGACAGACAGCTGAACATGACCCAGCAGTGTGCCCAGGTGGCCAAGAAGGCCAATGGCATCCTGGCCTGGATCAGGAACAGTGTGGCCAGCAGGAACAGGGAAGTGATTCTGCCCCTGTACTCAGCACTGGTGAGGCCACACCTGGAGTGCTGTGTCCAGTTCTGGGCCCCTCAGTTCAGGAAGGATATTGAGGGGCTGGAGCAGGTGCAGAGAAGAGCAACGAGGCTGGTGAAGGGACTTGAGCACAAGTCCTATGAGGAGAGGCTGAGGGAGCTGGGGTTGTTTAGTCTGGGGAAGAGAAGGCTCAGGCGAGACCTCATCGCTCTCTACAACTCCCTGAAAGGAGGTTGTAGCCAGGTGGGGGTTGGTCTCTTCTCCCAGGCAACCAGCAGGAAGACAAGAGGGCATGGCCTTAAGCTGTGCCAGGGGAGGTTTAGGTTAGATATCAGAAAGAAATTCTTTACAGAGAGGGTAATCAGATATTGGAATGGGCTGCCCAGGGAAGTGGTGGATTCTCCATCCCTGGAGGTTTTTAAGATGAGACTGGATATGGCACTTAGTGCCATAGTCTAGTAACCACTGTGGTAGTAGACAAAAGGTTTGGACTTGATGGTCTCACACATCTTTTCAACCCGTCTGATTCTATGATTCTATGATTTTAATCAGCAATTCTTTTCTTTTACAAAGTCAGGAAAAAAAAAAAAAGTTTCTGGATCCTGGAGCAGAGTAAAGGTGATAAATGAGGTATTATGGAATCAAGATAAATAACCTCAACCAGCCATTACATGACTGCTATCTTTGCCTCAGGTGAGACCAGAAATGGCAATAGAGACAGTGTATCTTCTCTTCCTCTAAAGTACAGTCATATTTGCCACCTCAGCAGAAAAAGCATCTTCTTTCCTGCACATAAGGAGACTGGTAAAAAATGTGGAAAAACCCACTGTAGATGAGTTCCTATACTGTTATTTTAGAACTCGGATGCCCATTCTGATGTATCTCATTCTACTTCGGAATGAGAAAATATATCAAAAGAAATTACTGGTTGTTCTGTAGCAAAAATATGTGTAAACATACTTATTCAATAATATTTAATCTTCTTTAAATTCAAACCCTGTTTAACTCCAGCATATTTTTTCCTGTAGACAAGCTGGTTTTGATGGTAAATTTGATGCTTTCAAGGCTGGTGAATTCGAGAGCTTCTTTTTCTATTTCTGTCTATTATATAGACATTTAAAGTTTTTTGTATTACCTATATCCCATCATATCTTCTGAGAATTGTTTTCCATTTTCACTCAAAGCATGATTTATGGGATGCTTTGTAGTTCCATTATAACAGTAAAGAGATTAATAACTTTTAATTCTGTACATATCTGTTTTGATTTATATCTCTCAGGAATGTATACACTTGAAGGATTTTCCTGTCTTTTTTTTTCACTTCAAAAATATTTAAAACCATATTGTCAAATGTGGAATAAATGTAAGTTATGGTGTCTGGATTTAATCTTTTACAGCAGAATTAAAAATACTATGTTGAGAAGATTTTGAGTACAGATCACTAAATTCCGCAGATTTTCCATTGCAGAGTTGAATTATTTCATTCAAAAAAGAAATAGACTTCTCAGTTCCACTGAAACAGAGCTTTCTGAGATTGAAAAATAGTTGAACATTCTAGTTGCCTTTGTGTACTGTCACACTTTCAAACTAGGCAATGAACTGGAAGAGACTATCACAACACTTCAAGAAATGCTGTTTTCTTTGTATACATGATCAAATCAAAACTATTCTTTGGACAGCTTATGCTCAGACTAACTCTTATATAGTTTAGCATCCTTATTATGTTGGGAGAAATCCTTCAGCTTTAAAATGTTTATGTGAGACTCTAGTTTGGAGACTTTAGCTTAAATCATCAACACTGCATTCACATCTGTCATGCTGCCCCATCCATGAAAAAGGATAGTTACACATAAATAGAGCTTTTATGAATAGCTGAAATAGTAGAATAAACAGAAAATTCTGTGAGCTAAAAAGGGTATGGAGAACCCGAGAGAATGTTTTGTAAAATCCGGTACCTATGCAGCACTTTGAAATATTTCTGAATCTACATCATCCAGCATTAATCCATCCATGCTGACCTTCATGTAGCTATGAATTTTACATTCATTAGATCAAAATAAACATAGATTTACAGCTTAATTTTTGTTTGATTACAAAAATATATAAAAAAATTAAAATAAACTTTACTTCCTCTCCTGCAACCAAATTCTGAATAACGTGCACTTCAAATACTTGTATAGAGAATGCTATTTAACTCCTTTTAAGTCTCAATATATTTTAATACAAAATTATAAACCTGTGCAATCACAGAAATGTATATTATTGTAAGTGGGGTAGCAGATAGCTGTACTCAGAAATGCATAATGTATAGGTTATTTATAATTTTTAGCAAAGTCACCATTAATGCAAAGTGTGAAACTTGCAATTCATGTAAACGAATAGATTGTAAATATTTTACTCTGTAACTTCAGGAAACCTGTATTTATTTCTTTTATTAGTAGGTTTTTTCTGCCTAAATGTTATTGACTGAACTTAGGTACTGTTTACATGAGTATGCATTATGTTGAATCCATGCCTACAGTAATTTTCATGAAAAGTGATCATAAATACTCTAGTGCAGATGGGTCTTGGTAATTTTTTCACCGAGTCCATTGCAGCAAGCACAGGATGAATAACTGCAGCCCAAGAAGAATTTACTGTAAAATAAAGTGTTGGAAAAATTCAGCAAGATACACCCTTTTAATATATTGAGTATTATTTTGAAAATTGTATCTTTTTATGGCTTTCCTTTTTCTTCTGGCCCTAACTTTATTGAAAAAGGAAGACAAAGGGGGGAAAAAAGAGAGAGAAAAGAAACCCTCTCTCTCCGGCTACACCCTCCACCTTCAAAAGTAGAAAAAAGAATACTTTTGGTATCAAGGAATTGTTTTGTAGGCTTCTCTTATAGCATTTTAGCTACAAAAATTCTGCATGAGAAAAGGTGATTTTTACTATGCCTGAAATTTAACATATGTGCCATTAAATCTCATATCCCCATCATAAATAGAACTTGTTTTCAAGAATCTATACAGTTCTTTACAGGGGAGTGGTAGAAAGTTAAAAAAAAATCAATTACGACTCCTAGGATCTGAAGCCTTAGATTCCAAAGCTATTGATCTCATCTCATGCTACATGCATCAGATTTGTTACCTCAGTCAACTGTTTTGGAGACTACAAGTTGAATTTTAAAGATTATTGCACACTTGGCCTGATTTGAGACAAATTGGCAGAACTGAGTAAGAAAATTCTCAAGCTCATTTTGTATACTATCTTTAAAATAAAGGCAGAGGATTTTGGTTTCCTCAGTTTAACAGCATAATCTAAAAGATAATTCCAGGTATGTGGAACACCAATGCACTCTTTCCTTCAAATATCTGGAATTCCCTCATCCTTTATCTCCTACAAATGATACTAATTACCTGCCAGCCTGAAAAATATAGAGCCACATTTTTCAGCATTTCATCTGCAGGCTCCATAAAAATTTGCTTCTGAATTTCTGAAGTAGTTCTTAGAATAAATTCAATGCAATATTCATATTCATTTTGCTAGAAAAGGAATAGATTCCATAAATTGCAGGTGAAACTGCAAAAATAATTTCCATACTGTCACATTCTAAGTGATACTTGTTCCTGCTTAAAGATCATTGGTAAAGATATGAAATAAGGTACAGCTTAACAAAAAAGGAGAATAAAGCACATCCTTTGAAACTCACACTTCCATCTACTGAAAACTAAAGGATGACAGATTCTTTTATTACTATTTTTAATGTAAAAATGGTTTGGATTATTTTCAAATTTTCAGGTTCCTTTCCATTTCCTTTTTACTCTACAAAAATCTTAAAGGAAACCTTCAATCTGTTTATGAAACAGATATAGACATGATAATAACTCATAAAATAGCAAAAGTTCTGATTTCGACTGACTACCTTAAGTTCCATGATCAGGAGATGTAATTTCATGTTTTAGAACTGTCCTAATTTACTGTCACAAGCATAACGTTTTAAAAGACTTAGAGAAAACACTTCCAAACAATCAAAGTATTTAGAATTAAAAACTAATATTACAAACTTTCAAAACAAAAATGTTTCATGATGTTTGCTATTATAAAAATAACAGGGTTCACGCAAACGTGGGTTAATTCAACTTTTAGACACAGATTTTTTAAACATTCTCCTGTTTACTAGTCCTTTGTTTAGGATTCATCTTTAAAAATACAGCAGAAACTGATTCCTCTTCAAGGTGTTGATATGAGAATAGACTTGCTACCTGAACAGTTTCAGACTGGAAATTGCCATTCATTTCATCATTTTCTCCACTGAAAAGGGAAAACAACTATTTATGGGCCTGAAGAAAGACACAGACATATGAAGCAGAAAGATCTTTTAAAATCTGAATTATTACTAAGCATCCTAATAAAAGGTTCAACTGTCACAAAACCAGATAAACAATTCATCACTGTCAACAGCTGGAAATACATGACTAAATTTAGAGTCTCACTGACTTTGGTATGGGCATCTATTTACAAATTATACCACTTTACTAAAACTCCTTTGCTGCACTCTCTTACATTAGTAGTTATGATATTCTTTCATTTACATTACAAACTGGAGAAGTCCAATGGCATCCATTGTTAAAGTACAACAAGTCTAAATGTTGTATTTCTTTTTATTCAAGTAGAACAAAACATTTTCCCTGGTAAGTTACTGGCAAGCCTATTAACCACAGGGAAGTCAGATAAAACTCTTCATGTATGATGGAACTTGCCACTCGTAAAGTGTATATGTGCTCTGAGGGGCTCCATGGTGACTTGAGGACTTGGTTAATGCACACAAAGCTGACAAGAGCCCCAAACAGCTTTTCCACTAATTTTCTGATTGTGAGAGTAAAATGATGCTTACCTGCCATCCAGTGGGGACTATGTGTGGATGGTAAACTTTGACACAGTGGGGCAGGGTGCTCACACAGGCTTTCTGTTACACAACCAATCCATTTGATAAAATATATTTCTTGGCAGCCAAAATTATTTGGTGTGGCTTGGCATCAGAACAGAGAAGAAAGAAACCAATGAGAGGTGAATTACATGAGCATAGGATGTGAAAATCACACCCACATCCATATTAAAACCCTCATGGAGATGGACTACTGTAGGAGGATATTTTCAGCTCTTTGAAGAATAGCTGATTTTTTTTTTTTCTGAGTCGGTAAAGGTATCACCTGAAATAGTTATAATGCAACATCAGGCTGCTTACAGTGACAATTTACTTATAGATCAGATGTCCTACAATATGGGACTACTTAGGACCTTTTCTAGGGTGGTTCTAGATCAGGTAGAAATACTTCATCAGAGAGAACTGTCAGCCTCATGGGAGTTCACAGGGCCAAAAAATGTGCATGGAATAAATAGTCAGATGCTAAAAATATGATTAGAATTATACCTAAGAAGCACATTGTTCTTTAGAAAACTACTGTATTTTTTTTTTTGTTGATATGAGGGAGGAAACCCAAACTATGAAGAACTCTGCTGTAAGTTCCAAGCTGTCATGGTTTAATGCCAGCTGGCAACTAAGCTGCACTCACTCATCCCCCTTGATGGGATGGGGGAGAGAATCAGGGGAGTAAAAGTGAGAAGACTTGTGGGTTGAGATAAAGACAGTTAAATAGGGAAAGCAAAAGCCACTCATACAACCAAAGCAAAACAAGGAATTCATTCACCACTTCCCATGGGCAGGCAGATGTTCAGCCGTCTCCAGAACAGCAGGGCCCCATCACATGTAACAGTGACTTGGAAAGACAAATGCCATCACTCCAAGAGTCCCTCTCTTCCTCCTTCTTCCCCCCACTTTATATACTGAACATTACACCATATGGTATGGAAAATCTCTTTAGTCAGTTCGGGTCAGCTGTCTCAGATGTGTCCCCTCACAACTTTTCATGCACTCCCAGCCTACTCGCTCGTGGGGTGCTGTGAGGAGAAGAAAAGGGGTTGACTCTGCACAAGCATGGCTCAGCAATAACAAAATTGCCCCTGTCTTATCCACAGTTTTCAGAACAAATCCAAGACATAGCCCCATACCAGCTACTAGGAAGAAAATCAACTCTATCGCAGGCAAAACCAGCACACAAAGCAAACTAGTTGTTTCTGGATTTACTCTTGGTTCATTCTCTTAAATACCTACAAATAAAGTTGGAGATATTATAGTGGAGTAAATTTAAGTGAAATAGAGTTGATAGGTCTTCACTGTAATAAAAGTTTATATGTTTATAAGCATTTATATATATTTATTTATTTAAAATATAAATCTTTTATATATTTAGATATTTAAAATATAAATCTTTCTACTCATATATATTTGTATACTAAGGTTGTAATATGGTTACTGTCCTTATTAGAAGAAACAAAGCCTATTTTAACTTTGGAAGGTATTATATCCACAAATCAGACATAGCACGTGAACAAAACAGTGAACAAGATGCAAAGTGATGTTGAGTGACAACATATATTTCACACCCTTCTTATCCCATTTCATTCTATGTATTCATTATACATGTAGTAAGTTTAATCATAACCTGTAGAAAGCATGGCATATTGTATTTTGTTAGATACTGTAACTTCATTCATACACACAACATTGTGATATTGCATATTGTTTAGTTAAGCTGATTCAGATTTTTTTTTTACTACAAAAACTGTTTTTCTTTATTTAGCCAAAAGAAATCCCAATTTGGACTTCATCAAAAGTCAGGTTTTCCTTAGTATAGTTTTTGTTTCTCATGTCTCTTCACGTCCTCCCTCTGAAAAAGCTTATTTTTACTTTCCAAAAATTTTGTCACTGTTTTTTTATCTTAACTAGAATTCTTATGAATAGACAACATCAAGAGAATAAGTTGCACTCCCAGGGCCAATTTAAAGTGCAACTCCTTAAATACCTTCTTTTTACTGAAAACCAGGTAGAGTAGGAGTACCAGAGAGTTTTCACTAGTGAGATTAGTGAATTAAAGCAAGACACCTTATGTGCTGGATCAGAGAAAAGCAATTACCTCTTGTCTCTTCTTTTAACCCATAGCAGGAAAACATCTGGGAGTGATACGAGAGGTATTACTGTATGAGGAAGTGGTGGGTAGGTGGTTTGGATGTGTTTAAAGATGGTGGAAATGTTTGTGGATGCTTCTGAGATTTCCTGTATGTTGCTGAGCAGTGTTACGGTGAGTTAGAATGGTGGAAGCAAGTTCTGTGTAATTATTTCTGAAGTCCTTTGTTTGACTTGTGTAGCAGGAGCAGTTGGGCTGCTAGGAAAATTTGGAATGACTTGTTTTCTATGTGACTGAGGCTTTCTTGGAAGTTTCTTAATGGAACACTAACTCAGAACACCCAATTTTATTGTATGTATTACTGAGCATCTTTATTGTAGCTGGTTTTGTTTGGTAGGTTTGCAGAGAGCTTAGGAATGATTTCCATGAGAATTTGCTTCTTTAAGCTTCTGGTTGAAGCCTACGAGCAGAGAGTATTCACAAAAACGTGTGGTTAGTTCATATGAGGTGGTTGTTAGTTCTGTCTATGACATTAATTCTATTTAGATGTTTTCCTACCAGGAATAGTCTCTCTTATCTGCTAGAGATACAGACTTAAACTTAAGAAAAAGTTATAAGTATGGGCCTCAGATAATTACTACAAATTTCATGGGTATGTTATTTCAACGACTTTTGTTTCTCTTCTTCTTTTTAATATTAGCACTATTAAATGTAGCTTTATAGACTTTAGATCTATTCAGCCTTATTTCTTTCATGGAAACTGTATGCCACATAGAGTATCAGTCCTAAAGCCTATTAATGTTAAGTGTGTAATTTTGGTATTTTAGAAAACACTGTGTTAAAAAAACCACAAACAAATAAAAACCCCCAACAAACCCCAATGTTTTATTTTAACAAAATAACCATCAAAACCGTAAGGTTTGAGGCTGTAACTCAGATATCTGTGTTTCTAAAGACTCTATATGGAATTCTTGGTATGAATGACAATTCAACCAGATATTTAAATGTGTGATTAAATCCTATCGATCTCAAAAGTAAACATATGCTGAAACAGCTTGATGACTAAATCTTAATTAAAAAAAAAAAAAGGAAAATCTGTATAACATTAGTAGTTTGACAACATTAATATGATGGTGCTCTGAAAAACAAGCATGTGCCTATGTGTCTGTCTGTATCCCTTTGAATAACTTCTTGCATGAGTGAAGTATTTGCTTAATTTCTTGGGCTTTTTTGACTTAGTTCTGAAAAATGTTTTTATGTTAGCCTAGTGGATACTCTGGAAAATATTTTTAGTCCCTTCTGAAAACTCAGCCTTCTGTTGTATGCCTGGTTTCAGATTTCACTGTGGTTCACAAAGAGAAACTGGTGTTCTAAAATTTTGGCATTCTGAGTGAGAAATGCGTTAGGGATTCTTTTAAGTCATTCCATGTTTGTTTTTCTGGTGTGCCTTTGTGCCTTCAGTAATAGCAAGAACATATAAAACCCAGTAATATTTTGAGATTTTGTTTTGCTCTTCTTTGTGTTATGATAATATTCAAAACCGTAATGTAAATAGAACATAGATGTGCTGTATTCTCAATTTTAGTATTTCATTTTAACTGATGAAGAAAAATGCAGCCATATTCTCTGTTCTCATTTTTCATTGCTTCTCTCATACTCTTGTATCACTGAGTTCATAAGTATATATGTCATGTACATTTCTTGTAAATTAATTTATTAGCTTAATTGTTAATTCAGTTTCATGTTATACAGTTATGAACAAAACACAGTCCAGTTTCTGTTGCTAAAAATTTTACCAGGTTATAGCAATTTTTAATGCTACTGGAAGAGAACAGGCCCTCTCACAGGTGTGTTAAATATCATTAATTAATGACAGCTTAGTATTAAGCTCTTGCTCACATGAGAGAGTCTTTGACTTAACTGGAATTTTCCCCCAGATGAGGACTTGAGCTGTAGATAAGAGTTCATAGAATAAACAAAAGCAAAAAGATATAACCTGTCATAAATACTTTCTAAAAATCAAAACTAAGTGACCATATATGAAGTATCTGAGACCCTGAATTTTAGGAAGACAGATGGTAATTATAATTATCTTTCTGTCTTTGGGAAGAAGTGAAGTTTAGGGGCAAGTACACAAACACCTTGAGAAAAAAAATATTTTTATGTACTAGAAAACACCTAAAATGATTGCTTTCTTTGGTTCCAAACAATTGCCTAGGCTGATATTGTCAAATATGACTGTCAGGTGTAATTCCACTGTTCTGGGTTTTTTTCTTCATCCTCTGCCCCATGTCTTCTTCTTTTCCTTGTCTTTTAGAAGTAACATCTTTTCTAGGTAATTATGGCAAATTAACAGTATAAGAATTTCTTTGCTTGTGCCAAATAATTTTTTTAAGCTCTTATGCTAGGTTTTAGGTTTGTTATTTAATTTATCTTCTCCTTGGAGTGTCTGATCCAATTATACAGTCAGTTGAGCTTTGATACAGACAACTAACTTAGTACATGAAAAGAACAATGTTTTAGAATTGTTCGTAAACAGAAACAGGTGTTTTGTTAAATCCTTGCTATATTCCATCCCTGTTGAATAATAACTGTAAAAGAATAATCATAAAGGGGTAATTAAGAAGGATAAAAGACATAATTTCATTGCATATCCAAAGTTTTCATCTTCTTAACAAACACACTCTCTATTTGTATGTAAAAGAAAAAAAGCCCAGGGGATAAGTACAGGATTTTCTTATGTTTTGTTGAACCTATTTCTATAGGTACCAAGTCACACTTCCACAAGTTTTGTGAATGAAGAGTGAAGCAGACACATGTAGTGAGTCATTAAGTTTTAATTAATCTGGCTACCCAGCTGGCTAACCTGCATTTTAGACAACATCTGTCAATCTTTATTATCCATAAGCTTTGTGGCATTTCCTGCTGATTGACTTTTGTGTTTCAGACCTGACTCTTTCGGGAGAGCCATTAAGAGCTTTTCCTGAGCACCTTGTAGTGTAATTCCAATACATGCTCCAACATTAATCTGCTGCACTTACAATTTCCTGTAGTGTTAAACTTTAGAGCATCCATAATTCCTCACAGGCTTGTCAGAGCTAAAACACACAGCACTTATTTTATATTTCTAAGGAATTCAGTTGTTTAGAATTTTTGTTCTCTGTCTCAATTTTTCTATAACACCACAGCCTTAGAAGGTAGTATGTGTTGTTAGAGGTGTGCTTAAGGCTTTCAAATTGTTTAATCTCTTTTTATTTAGTATATTGTAGAGAAATGTAAGAGGTGGAGGAACAAGTATTTTTTTTTCCATGTCTGACCTGTAATCAAAGCTTTGGGATGGTTTAGATGCGTAGCATGCTGTGATAGATTGTAATGCTTCCAAAATAGAAGATTTTAAATCGTGCTGAGGCTTATACATTTTCACTGTCCCAGCATGTAGTTACATCAGCTGCACCTTTAACTACTGTTGAACTGTGTGATGTTGCATAATCGAATATGATGCTGCTACAGCTACAGGCCTTTTATTATGGTTGCTGCTGAATGACTGCATTCAATATCCTGTATTCCACTCCAGGGAGTACAGCAGACGCGCTTTCTACATATTCGGCAGCCCAATTAAAAACACTTGAATTTTCCTTCTATTCAATGTGGGTTTTAATGTTGCATATATGAAGTGAGAAGCACTGCATCAATCAAAATTTATAGAACTGATCTATTAACATGAATATGAACAATTTTGAAGAGAGTCTAGAAACTATTGAAAGTGCTAAAGTAATACTGAATTTTTTTAATATGCTTATTTAGTCTACTCAGGATGAGAGGAGGCTAACTAGTGGAATGTGAGATGTGAGAAAGCAGTCCTCCCAGTTTTTGTTCAATCAACCATTTGGGTGAAACTGCCAACCTTGTAGAAACCTTTGAGACTAATTAGGGAATGACTGTGTCATACTAATGACAGGCATTCTCATCACCCCTGTCAAACTGGGATTCCCAGCTTAAGAGATGACAAGGTCCCTGACCTCGTCCATCTTGCTTCTGTCCAATAAGTGCCATGATACAATGGATTTGTTTTGGAGGTGGGGATTAGAATTTGCGTATGCAGACTTAACTTTTTTTTTTTCCCCCCAGAATTACCAAGTGATTCAAAAAGTGAAGCAACTTCATATTTTGAAAGGACACAGGAAAGAGACAGTTGTAGTCAACTCTTTAGGTTGTGGGGGATATGAAGGCGTTGTTCTTGGGTGCCTTCAGCAGGTACTGGAGGCTTCTAGGTCTGTTCTTTTTGGTTTCCCCGTTTAGTTACCTCATTCAGAGTTTTGCAAACTTCTGACACATACTTCTTTCTCCACCAATCTTCCCAGTTTGTTGTGTGCAATAAATGTTACTTGGGTTTCTGTCCTCTCAGCGATCATGAAGACACCCTACCTGAGTCATTTAGTCTTGCATAGAAATGAAGTTACAGGCCTTTGGAAATGCAGAATTGACTATTGTGTTTAAAAAAAGTCAATTTTCAGTATTAACACTGAAAAAGAGTTTGCTGATGTTTAAGAGTGGGTTAGGGTCTGGTACTGCAGATGATTTGGATCATTTAATTTAACTCAGTTCACTGGTTTGTGCAAAAATTACAGATGTTACTAAATTATACATATTATTTCCCAGAAAAATCAGTGTGGCTTTACAAGAAGAAAGAAGAATCTGATCACATACAGTGAAGTAAACTTTTTTCATTGATTTTGGTTTTAATATGAAATTGAGAAAATAGTGGGAAATATGATAGCTGACTTCTCTGGTAGTAGATGGTTTCAGCTCAGCTGAGGTATGTTGTGGTATAGGTCAATTCAGTTCATCTTTCATTAGTCTGTTCATAAATCTTGTTACTAGCAGGAGTTTCCATCTGGAAGTTACTTAATCTATATGGTAAACTGCAGATTGCTTGAAATTATGCTGTTTATGTATGAAGCATTATAATTATAATAGTATATTATAGTGGGTTTACTCTGTGATGTGTTTAAAAATTAGGTTTTGAGAAACAAAATATTCTCATCTGTTAAAAAAATACTACTGTGACTCTTTAAAGGGACCTTTCTTTTAAGGGTTTTCACCTAGTTATTGATAGCAACAGCCGGGATAATCAGAGATTTTTTTCAATGACTTCAATATGAGGAAAGATTAAGTAACTAAATCTTTAACTTGAGGAAGAGAAAAATGTGCTAATGGCTTATAAAATGATGAATGACCATGAGTTAATCATTTTATACTCATTTTTCATGTCTCATGATACAAAAATGAAGGATATAAAAAGACTAATAAAACAGCAGGTATAGAACAAACAGAAAGAATTATTTATCATACAAAATGCAATTAAACTGTGGGATCTTCTTACCAGAAGTCACCCTGGAAAAGCAAAGTGTAATGGCACAGAAGGCTTAGACAAACTCGTAATATAAGTTTTTCAAGAGCTGTGAAAGGCCAAGATGAAGGCACTTACTCTAGTTTAAAGAGTTCAGAAAGTGTGTTTTCAAGTGTGTTTAAAGAGTCCAGAAAGGGGTGTTTCCAAGTCTGTCTTCCAAGCACATAGTACCTTTACTATAGTTGCTGCGTTCCTTATTCAGACTGGGTGGATCCTACTAGGTCAAGGAAATGAAAATTCCCTCTGAGATGACAGAAACCCAAGAAACATTTACTACAGATGACAAACTTGGACAAAAAATGGGGATGACGGGAGAGTGAAAAATTCTGAATGAGGTAAACATTAAATAACAGACCTAAAAACCTCAGTACTTGCTGAAGGCATCCAAGAAGTCAATATACTCTACCTAGAGGCCAGAAATATGCAGGGAAGAGTAGCTCTGTGAATATTTGGGAATTCCCCGACAAACTTCAGGCAATTGGCACTGGATAGCCAATTCCCTAATTATTTTATTTTAGTATGGAATTTTTATGTGTGTTCCTGGTGCTTATTGTTGAAACAGAAAACTTGTTTAATCTTAATTCAGTTCCAAGTTTGTTTGAACATACAGTATTGCTTCACTTCCACCGTGGGCTGCTTCAGCTTTCCTGGCAACTTTTTTATCCTGGGTATTTTTGGCCTCATTCTGTCATGATTCTGATGTGCCTTGTAGAGAAAGTCCTTCTTTGGAGCTAGGTATACCAGCTCCTTTATCTTATTTCTGAAGTTTTCTTACTCTCCCCGTACTTGCTTATCCCTATGTATCTGTTAGTGGCTAGTGTTTTTCTGGTTTTCCAAGTGGCTTGAACATATATCCCCCTCAATCAGAGACCTTCCTCTTAAATAAATTAAAAGTAAAAATGTAAAATAACAAAGTAAAAGTCAAGGGACAAAGAAGGATGGGAGTGAGTCTTGAAATACTAGAAACTTGAAGTAACTGAAAAGGAAACAAGCAGGCCTTCTCCAGCAGCACCCTGTGATCCCAAAGGTGTCCAAAGAGATGATGTGAGGACAGGAACATATTCCACCTTGCCTTCCTCTCACTTAAGCTCACTGTGACTGTTTGGGCTGGAGCTGGGGAAGGGTTTTGAGGAGGAGCTCCTGTAACTTGATGAGATCTTTGAGAGTGGCATTTTATGAATCGTGAAAGGGGACCTTGCTGAGGTCTGAAAGGAGAGCTGTATCCCAGTGAATGTTGTGCAAAATGTGCCTGTCCACCGTGTGCACTGTGAAGGTGCCTGCATCCACAGCTTGAGTGCAGCAGCATACCAGAGCCAAGCCTGACCCTCTGGGCTGTTGGCTGCTCAGCGCTGCCAAACCATTTGCAAGGTGGTACCTACGTTTGGTTTTTGTTGAATGTGTTTGTGGTTCCCCCCATTCCTCTGCCTGTAAGGATATTTTGCACAACATTGCCTGATGTTTCTACTTGTTGGCTTGTTATTTTTCCAAATACAGTTAGTCTTGGGATTTGACTCTTTTGAAGGGTCACTCTTCCTGCCTCCTCACTGCCCCCAAAAAATAATTAGTTTCTGCTGCTTTCTTGCTTTCCTTGGTGGATGCAGAGGACAGGAATTACTCTGATACCCCAACAATTTGGTTGACAGTAGCGACATCTCCAGGTTATTTGGAGCCTTTTCTCCCCTTTCGTTTGTCTCACCAATCTCTCCAGAAGTTTTGGAAGAATACTCTTGTCCCTGCTTCAGTGTGCAAACTTAGGTTTAAAATGTAGCCAAATGTGCAGTTAAAATGTTCATTATCTGTGGGAGGTAAATATTTTAAGACCAACAAACGGCTGTCTCTTTCCTTCAGAGAAAGAGACTGTTTTCCCATGGTCATAATAGTGTAGTTTAGGTGTACCTGAACCATAATAAAGTTGGGCAAACTGCCAGAGCCAGCAATGGTAAATCGTTCTGCTGTTTCCTCCAATATACCGCAGTTCCGATTGTGTTCAAAGAGGACTTAGATGTCAATATAGGAAGGTGGAAAGTTGAGATAAGAAATCCCAGTCATTACATGGAAGAGATGAAATACTGAGGTGGAGACTGGAGTTCTTTGGATGCCTAGTTTCTTTATGTTCAATAAGAATGTTCATCTTAAATTTCATTTATGATCTTGAAAACATCAGATTATTGTTCTGACACTTTTGCTTATATTTACCTGTTTCCTCTAGGCTGATTGTGTAGAATTAACCTTTTCATTGTACCAAAGCATTCTGTTCATATTTCTAATATCCAATTACTAACCTCACCAAGTTCTCTAGGGTGAAGTCTAAGCCTCGCGCTTAAAAAAATAATCTCCCCATGAGAAATTCAAGAACAAGTCTGGGGGTTTCTTATCCTTCACTGGGAACAACTTCACACTTTGTAATAGTCAAGTTACATTTCATCTGCTATCGTCTCGCTTGTTTTATAACAGCAGCAGTGTGGTGTCACTGAGAAATGTTATCCATTTGCTAGCTATTTCCGTTTCCAAATCATTAACTACATAGACCCATGAGATTTTTGTACTTAAAAATAGCTGTGGTTGTTTTGAGGAATATTTTTAAACTTTATTTCCGATTGCTTAATTAGTTTCTAAATCAAGATATTTTTCCTCTTAGAAAACTACCTAGTACACAGCTGGTGACAAAGCTAAATAATTGATATTCTTGTGTGTAATTACAAAAAAACAAAACCAAAAAAAAACAAAACAAAACAAAACCCACCTCCTTTAGGAGAGATCTAATTATATTATTTTTGAAAACTAAAGTTAATTAAGCCCACCTTCATCTACTCCCCCTCCCCTGCTGGTGTGTGTTTGCAAAAAGTACCTCTGTTGGGTTAAAGGAGTGAGATTTCTTTCCCCCGTACCCTTCCTCCCCTTACTGGAGCCATGCTGACTTGAGTCTATCAAGTTATATTTATCCAACTGTTCTGACATCCTATCGTTAATTAGATTCTCTATCAGTTTACTCAGTAACGGGACAAATCTCACCAGACTGTAAATTCTAGATTCTTTTTTAGCAGCGTTATTTAAAAATGGGTACTGCATTATTATTTCCCTATTATTTCCCCCACCATTCATCAGCAGTTTAAGTGTTTCTGTAAGGACATTCTGCAGATTTCTGTTTCAGCGCTCTTTAAAATATTTTTTTGTTTGATGCTGTAATGCATTCTCAACCTTTTTTTCAAGTATCACCCCATCCTTAATCCTCTTCTCTTGTAGATAAAACTTGTCTGTCTGATGTCAAGTTATAGGTTTTCAACTAGTGGTTTGAAGACTAGCATGTGCATCCATAAGGGGTACTTAAGAAAAGTAATCTTTATTGACCAGCATCTGAAATTTCTGATGGAAGGCTTAGCATTTTCTACCATGTAGAAACATGGTGAGCCCACACTCCTAAGAATAAAGGTCTTGACAATAACTGTTTTCAGAAATTTCTCTTTTCCTGGTCTTTGCACTTTATAGCTAATTGTGCATTTAGAGTTTGCATTCATTTGGAAAACTAAATGCAATATGAATACACCCAAATAAAGATGAAATAGAGAGTAATTAAATGCAAGGCCAAAATTTTAACACTTGCACACACAAGGAGCAATGTAAATGATCTGATTTACTAAACTTTGGTCATATATAGCCTCATTCATGTGCATGGTAGAAAAGAAAATATTTCACGTTGACTAAAAAGCACTTTCACACTAGATACTTATTTTATTTGAAAATATAAGTTTTAAAAATTTTGGAGCATTATTAAAATATTAAAATTTATTTTAAAAAATATCTTCTGGTAGAGTTAGCATTTCAGCTTGGTTTTAGCTCAAGTTGTCTACAACACTCTACCATAAGTATGTCTTTTCACTGGTATTTATGCTAAAAAAGTTAACATATCTTTATCATACATGTCTTTTGCTGTAAATTAATCCCTTTTAATGGGTTTGCTTATTATATTTGATTTTGTCTCTATCATATTTAGTCAAATTTGCATATATAAACATATTAATGTTGTGTTAATATTCAATACCTGGATACAGTGGGAAAGGGGGCTAGCTAAAACCAAAGGCAAAAATAAATAGGAGGGAGATGACTTGTTTTACCTGCATATTGACCAGAAATCTTGAATTTTAGGATTCCTTGCTATACCCAAGGCATGATGATAAATCAGAACATCTTTATTCTGTCTCGTGATTCTGGAGGAAAGAAAATAAATATTTTGTACTGTAACAATGACCTGTCTGAACATGCTGCTGTGGTGGGTAGATACTGGTTGGCTGCCAGATGTCCACCCAGCTGCTCTCCCACTCACCATCCAGGAGGAGACCTTGTGAAGGAAAAGCCTGTGGGTTGAGATATAGGAAAGAACCCTTATGTGTTACTATCGTGGGCAAAACAGATTTGACTCGGAGAGAAGTTCTGTATTGGCAGTTAAAACAGATCTGACGTGTAAGAAACAAAAACAAACTTTAAAACAACACTTTTCTCCCTTGCCCTTTCCTGGGCTCAGGTTCACTCCAGGCTCTTCTACATCTCCCCAGCTGACCCTGGAGGAGAGTGTGGGGTCTGAGGTCAGTCCATAAGGGCTCCTCTGCCATTCCTTCCTCCAAACCCCTGTTCCACCAGGGTCCTTCAGGGCCACAGAGGAATCTTCACTACAACGCCCAGAGCCCCTTCATCCTGCTCTGCCCTCGGGGCTCGCAGGGCTGTTTCTCACCCAGTTCCCCTCCCTCAGCCCTGTCTGCCAGGCACTGTTTTGCCCTCCCTTGTCCAGACTTTCTCCAGGGCTCTTGCCCGCCCGCCCATGGCTGAGGGCTCAGCCGTGACCTGCACTGGGGCCGCTGGAACCTGCGGGGTCCAGGAAAGGCAGCCCCCTCCTAGTGTTGTCAGCATCAGCACACCAGTTTGTACTGTTCCCAGTCTCATTTACTTTGTGTAAACTGGATGACATGCCTTAGTATAGTTTTTTGGTAAGGAAGTTAACATTTCCTCCTTTCAGACATTGGGTTATATGATGGTGAAGCTCTTTTACTGTAGTGAAGGAGGAAAGAGCTGAACTCTGCAACTGCATTCTTTCTTTCTGACACCACCTGTGTCAAGGACTGCAAGCAAATAAAGAGAAGTATTTGGGCTCCTGTGCCTCAGTTCTACCACTTGGGAGTTTCTTTTAATCTTGGTTTGTTTGTTTTGGTCAGTTTTTGTTTTTGTGTGTTTGTTGTTTTGTTTTGTTTTGTTTTTTTAACCCCAAACTGTTGGTCTGTTTTTACAACAACTCATATTGCAATTATGCAGCTTTAAATTCAAGGTCTCTTCAATGAAAAGAGTGTTTTTATTCTTTAGGTGATAAAGTTTTTTTCCTTTCTTAAAAAACACTTTAGGGCTAAAGAGCTTGTATCAAATTGCAATTAGAGAAGTAAAAACCTCGATATAGCTTAATGAGTAAATGAAGAGTTGGATAATGGTGGTCCCTTGTAAGAGGTTTTAATGAGGAAAATGCTCTTTAATCATCTGATGATTATGGAAGAAGAGCCATAATCTGTGCCACTTTGATGTCCTGGCAAGGTAATTTACTGTATTTTACTTTCTTGCTGTGAAGCTGAATAGCCTCATTCTGTTCCCATGCAGCAATCTGAAACATCTGGAGTCTGCTGTATTCAGAAGCCTTTTTGTTAAGTTTTCATCCCAAATTGAGTGAATGGAGAGCGGGTGCTTTCTACTGCTGATGCACAGAAACATACAGGGGCTGCGGATGTAGTTAGATATAGGGTTATTGCAAGGTGCGTTTTGTAAGCACTTTCCTTTTCAGAGAATCTTCATACTTGTATCTGAAAGCTGTTTTTCTAGGGAGTGATCTAAATAGCGTGACTGGCTATCTCATAATGAAAAGCAACACCTGACACCAAATGCTTATCTGCTGCCACAGTGCATGCACGTGCCTTTAAAACTGCAGGTTCTGAAGTGTTGTGGCCACTTTCTTTAAAAAACGGAAATGCTTTTGAAGCCTATAATGTTTGTATATTTAGGATTGAAAGGAGTGGAATCCCATTCCCACAAGAAAATGCTATATATATATGTGGGAAGCAGAGTATGGCATCTCATACTAACCCTGGCATGAATTGTAGCCTTGTCCCTGATGGACATCTCTATTTAGACCACTGGATTTTTTTTATTCAGTACTGCTTTCAGCAACTATGCTGATATAGCTGTGATTGGTTGATAGCACTGTTCATTAAAAACCCCAAAAGCAGTCAATAGATAGCTGACTCTGTTCCTATCTGAGGACATTGTTATTTGTGGCACTTTCTTCACATAGTAAAGTACATGAGGTGTGAAGCCTATAGACTTTCCTTTCCATATCTAAGTCACAAATTTAGGGTAGACAAAGCACCAACCTGCATGCCACCAACTCATTATTTGTTACAGAGGGAAGGGAAAGGAAAATAGGTTTATCACTTTTGCTTCACCAATAAAGAATTTCTTCCTAATATCTAACATAAACCTACTCTCGGTTTAAAACCATTACTCCTTGTTCTATCACATCATGCCCTTGTTAGGAAGTCTGTTGCCAGTATTGTAGTCTCCCTGCAGGTACTGGAAGGCAGCAACTAGGTCACTCCAGAACCTTCTCATCTTCAGTCTGAGCAACCTCAATTCTTTCTGCTCTGTTATTTTCAAGTTTTTTTTGGTGTAAAGTCCTATATTATGCCTCTTCTACTGCCACATAACTGAGTGGTTTGTGCATATAATGTTATAGTCTTACAGCTTTTAATTTTGATTATAGAATTCTTCCAGTTCTAGCAGAACCTACTTAAAAAAAGAACCTAAACTAAACAAGTCCCCAAACTACCTCTACATTTAAGAATATCTGATATCAGGCTACCTGAAAACCTGTGAAGGACATGTTTATTTTGTGATGACAAGATGAAATCAAATAAGGCTTAATCTTTCAAAGATGGATTGTATTTTTTATTAATGAAAGCCTAAATAGGTGGTTATCACCTATGTTGTGCCAAAAGAAGTGCTCTGATGCATTGGCTGCAGTTAGAGAGGGAAAAATACTGATTACTCTAGTTTCATAAATTATTTCATTATCTCAACTGCTTCTAGATGAATATGTAGATGGTGGATGTGCTGAAACACTCCTTAAAAAAAAAAACCAAACAAAAAAACCAAACAACAGCAACAACAACAACAACAACAACAACAAAAAGACCAAAAAACCCCCACAAAACAAAACAAAACAAAACAAAAAAAAACCACAGAAAAAGGGGAAGAAAACTCAAGGCAGAAACTGCATAAACCTGTGGATTCAAATACATGAGTTTGGGGGTTTTTTGTGTGTGTGTTTTGATTTTTTTCCCCCCTCTGTGCTTTGAGAAATGGAAAACTATGGCTGTGAAGAGTTTGGGTTGAAAAAGCAAAAGCTGTGTAATGAGATTACTACAGCTATCACAGTGGGATTCCATTGTACTGTTGTGTCCATGTCCCACTTTTCCAATAAATCATAATAACCAGCTGACAATGCAAATATCACAGCATGCTGTCTGGGAATTATTCTGATTAGTTTGTAACTTGCAAAGGCTACACTCTCTCTGGAGCAATGAATCCTTCTCCCATAGTTGTTATTTTTCCCTGTTACTCTGTGTCATAAGAGATATTGAGATTGCAGAGGCCATAATTCTGGTTCAAAGGTGCTTGTGATAGATTGTGTTTGTTACCTTTCAGAGCTTTTGGGAGTATGCTGTTAATATGAAAGTATTTTTTTTACTATCTTCTCTGCAGAATATCTATAACTGGATTTTTAAATCCTTGTATAGAGCTTTGGTTTTAAATCTGGCACAAAGATAATAATTTACATTCTATCACTGTAGGAGTGATAGAGTCTGCATATGTTAGTAACGTGTCTGGAATATATAATCTCTGCAGTGGTAAAAAAAAAAATTGTATACTGTAATCCTTATATTTTTGTTTGTTTTGTTTTGTTTTCCTCACAGAAATAACAAACTTCCTGCTCTGGAAAGTATAGATTTTTTTTTTTTTTTAACCTCTAATATATTTTTGTCTCTTACCGCCATAGTAATTTCTGTGTAATAAATCACAGTGGTCTTTTTCAGCAGTTTACTATATGCTGAAAGCCTGTATTCTCTGGTGTGATGAAGGTATGACTCCAATGTAAAGCTCCAAAATATGTGCTAGTGTTGTGGAATAAATCAACTAAGGAAGATTAAAACATGGAAATGTTTACACTGATGCTCTTTTTTTTGAGTTCTAGTTTGAAGTGTAACAAGAATTACGACGATTTTTGTCATCACAGCATCCTATAGGGTGACCACAGCAAAGGACATATCAATACTTCTAGCATTGTTGTCTATTCTGAAAAACCTTAGACTTCAGACACAGTAACTCTCACTTGTTTGTATTGTGGTCATGTTAACTTTCTGATCCACTGCTCTTTAAATGCTCAGTCTCATTATTGAAAGCACCCAAACATCAGATTTTTCAAAATAGTTTATCCAGAAAAACTTGCACCATTTGGGCTCTTGATACATCATTAATATTTATTACAAAATATTTTAGCTGGGAACCAGGTTAAGCATTTAGACTCAATTCCTTACTCTGCCACAAATTTCCCAAGCTGTCCCGAGTAAGTAACTTAGTGTTCCTGTAGCTCAGATTTCAATCTATTTGATAGATATTCTTACCACTGTGTGACAATATGCACTATCACCGTGGAAATAAACTTATAATGGATTCTGAAATGCTTAGGAATTGTAGGATGGATCCATGTGCCAGAGATGGATGTGGAAAGAAGCATTTATGTCCCCCAGTGTGGCAAATAAGTACAAACTAACAGTCTTGTCCCAGAGTATATTTGAGATGTATGGGGACTTCTACTAGCTTCATATTATTTGCATGAGGCTTGCAACATTATTAGAGTAGGCTTTGGTTTTATAGAAGAAACAAACTCTACTTTTTTTTAGAGGAGTATAGAATCACCTTCTGCTCTTCATAAATGACATTTTAATTATGAGCATGTAATTTGTAGTGGAGGACAAATACATTTCTTTAAACTAGGAAATTACATAATGGGAAACTTCCCAAATTCACCATATTGCAAGCCATAAAATCATAGAATAGTTTGGGTTGGAACGGACCTTTAAAAGTCATCTTGTCCAAACTCCTTGCCACGAGCAGGGACCTCTTCAAGTAGATCAGGTTGCTCAGAGCCATGTTTAGCCTGAGCTTGAGGTGGGGCATCTACTACCCCTCTGTGCAACCGGTTACAGTGTTTCACCAACCTCATCATAAAAAATTTCTTCCTTATATTTGCTCTGAGTTTGTCCTCTTTTGGTTTAAAACTGTTACCCCACACCTTCTCAGAAAAGGCCCTGTTAAAATGTCTGAACACAATGGTGTTTTCTGATGAAAATGTATTTGTTTTGTTAACATAAAAAAGGGATGAATATTGCTTCATTTATTAGAGCGTACATAAAAATTCCATTCCTGGTAAACAGGTTTTTTTTCTCCTGCTTTTCTCAAGATACATTCCTGCCAACATACAGATAAAATTATTTGAAAAATCTGCAAAGAACAACTGCTTCTCTATCCAAACATAAGAAGAAATTCAGCAGAAAAAACAATTTAATTGAGAGAGAGCTAGTGGGAAAATAACTGGTAAGAAGTCCCCATGCTTCAGGATGTCTCTGAAGGACTGCATATAAAAAACCCTGGTTTTTTAGGAAGTGTTATGGGCACATCTGAAGCATTTTAGATAAACATTTTATTGGATGAATCCCATTCTAGGGGCATACGCTGGCAGCAGGGGTTCTGACTGAACTGCAGCAAATGCCAAGATTCAGTTAACTATGCTTCAGAATCACTGGGCTGGACTGTAATTATCTACTGTAAAAATAGGAAATTGTCTTGCCTGGTGTCATGGTTTAAACCCAGACAGCAGCTAAACACCACACAGCCACTACTCACCCTCCACACTGGTTCATTATGGGGGAAGAGAGACTTGCAAGGGTAAAAGCGAGAAAAGGAGTGGGTTGAGATAAAGACAATTAAATAGAAAAAGCAAAAGCCGTGCTGTCCTGGTTCCATCCAGGAATTTTTGCAGTAGCCAGGAGGACACATGGCTGGGACCTAGTGGTTATTCTTTACTATCTCAGGTAATTTTCTGGGGACAGGGGAAGGGCTCTCTTTTGGGTTGGGGTAGCGTGGCAGTGGTTGGGGCAGACTCTTTTGCACTTTTTTTCTTAATATTGCTGCTGTTACTGTTTGTTCCTAATCTCATTGCAGTTTCCAGTAAATTGTTCTTCTCTCAACCCATGATCTTTACTTTTTGTGCCTCCAATTCTCCTCTCCAGCCCAATGTAGAGGGTGGGGGGAGTGAGTGAGCGGTGATTGGTTTCAGTGGAAGCAACAAATTGGAGAATACCATTACTAAACCATGACACGCACACATGAGCAAAACAAGGAATTCATTCACTGCTTCCCATGGGCAGGCAGGTGTTCAGCTTGTAATGGTGACTTGGGAAGACAAATGCCATCACTTTGAAGGTTTCCCCCATCCTCCTTCTTCCCTCCTGCCTTATATACTAAGCATGAAATGTCATTTTGGTTAGTTGGGATCAGCAGTCTCAGCTGTGTGCCCTCCTAAGTTCTTGTGCACCCCCAGCTTCCTTGATGGTAGTGTGAAAAGCAGAAAAGACCTTGATGCTGTTTAAGCACTGCTCAGCAGTAGTGAAAACATCCCTGTGTTATCAACACTCTTTCCTCCACAAATTGAACACAGAGCCCCATACTAGCTGCTATGAAGAAAATTTTACTCTCTCCCAGCCAAAACACACACACCTGGTAACACTGGAAGCAGCAGCAACAAGAATTTGTACCTTGAACACAACAGAAAATACAAGAGGTAGCCTTGGCTGCTGCTTGCTGTAATGTATTCTGCTACTTCTTTGAAGGACAGGATTTCATTCTAAGATAGGGCATAGGAGCAGGATGGTTATCACTGACTATTAGAAGGGCTTTTATGTGTACAGGCATTATCTTATGCATCTACAAATTTTGATTTTTTTCTTCCTTCTGCTTTATTGCTGGAATTGTTGAAACTAATGTTCTACTTAATATCTGTTTTACATTCTAACTCTGGTTAGAGATATCTATCTATCTGACTGTATGTGATCTATTAATAGTTAAGTGCTAGGAACCCTTCTGGAAGGGTAAGGGATTGGGCGAATATTCATTATCTCCCAAAGTGCTGAACTCTTATGACCTGGGATCTGGGAGGAATGGACCCTATGGCTGGGCAGGAATATACCTGCTATTGCTACAACCTAGAAAGCAGTTGGAGACAGTCTTAATCGTTCCCTGCTCTCTAGCTTAACAATGAGATGTTAGCACTAGTAGCTGATAAGAGCACTTGGGAAATTTCCTGAGTTTTGGAACAAAATTACCTTTACTATGAGGGAAAAGAACAAAACAAACCATTCACTAAGCCTTAAGCCTATTCTCATTGCTATGCCTTCAAACAGTTGTTCACAGTTCAGCAACAAGAATGATTTGTGGACTATTTTTAGATATCAAATAAGCAGTCTTCCACCACTATACTGTTGTTGAATTCTTAAAAAAAAACTTATTAGAAAGGACACCACTTCTTCACAGTGACTTAAGTGTCTGAGAATATTCCCAGGTCTATTTAAATTTGTTACTATAGGTGTAACATAGGAGTCTTTATTTCCCATACTATTAAACAGAGATAGAAGCAAAGGTGTTCTAGGTACAGCTCTAGAGCTTAAATGTTTAATCTCTAGTAGCTGATATTAGAAATTGGTATGGATACTTCACTCCTTCCCCATAACTCTGTGTCATTTCAGCTGAAATGATGTTGCAGGAAAAATAGAAGCTTTGGACAAGGTTTGTCAGGGAGACCCTCCTCCTGAGTCATGAGGGTCAGGAAGGACTACCTTGCTTTCTAAACTCATTTTCAGAGAGAAGTCTAGGTGCTTCTGGATCCAGTCCTAGTCCCAGACATGGTGAATTATCTAAAGAATTAAGCAGGTGTAATTGAGTTTTTATATGACTTTTACTCACAGGATTAAGCATGGCAAACCAAAGGCATTTATGTGAATAATATAAATTGTTTATTTAAATTGATGTTGATAATAGCTAGACTAAAATACTTTAATCAGAATTATTTACTACACAGTATCACAGTTAATATAGTTATAACTACAAGTATAGCACACTAATTTTTGAAGCAATATTGAAGCAATGGTGTTAAAGCTAGCAAAATAACTCTTAATTAGAGATTAATGTTACTCTCCCATACTAACAACCACAGGCAAATCTCTTTCAGCCTCCAGGAGTAACCTTTAGGGGAATCTCCACTAGAGAGGACTTTCCTTACACACTCCTAGAAAGGATGTGTTAGAAGTCCTGTTCCTGCTGTTCAAAGGTGGGGGTGGGATTTTATAGTATAAATTGACTGTCAGTCATATGTTTCTAGGCTAGCTATGTCAGCTCAGCAGCTTTAGATAAGTTATTGGTACTATCACTTCTTGGTTCCTCTATCAGGAATTTTGTCTCCCATGTTCTCATCAGTGACAGATTCTGTCAGGAAACATTTTGAACATCCTCAGAATGTTCATCTTTGGGATTGAAGAGTCAGGCTGATTTCAGCATTCTTCAAAAGTGGTGTGACCTCCCCTACTCCATCCATCAATAACCTTTGCAAACAGGGTAAAGTTCAAGCTGTTTTACCCCACTTAAGCAGAGCTTCCTGGTACACATGAGAATCTGTATCAATAAGCACAAAGATTCTCACATCTGTAGTATATTGTTAAATAGCTAATACAGGATCTGTTCACAATTCTGTCTTTGTTTTGCATGGCAAAGAACTTAATGCTTTTAAAGTAGTTTATTCCTTGATTCATGGATAGAAAGTTTTATACTTTATTTGCTAAATATGATTTAAATGAAAGGATACAGAATGATCCTAACAAAGAACTCAATATTTTCAGTTAGGGTGAAATAGTTCTGGAGCTCAAATCAGAAAAGTAGGAAGTAGCAATAGGTAGCTGAAACTTCAGATCTGCAAAACTGTTAGTATTGTTAGAACTACAGTAAGTCTTCAAGTCACAACGGCATCTCACTTTCTTCATGCCACTTCATGTACTGTTGTACATGTGCAAAGTAAAAGGTTGCTTCTATTATGTAGAACTTTTGGCTTAGATTAGCAAGTAAAAACCAAATTAAGATTAGAAGGTCTTTCTTCTAAACCCTGTCTACTGAGTTACACACTATTACGGTTTCTCAAATGAGAAAGGGAATAAAGTTGACACTGGATATTATTGTAGTAACATTGTTATGTACTCTTATGAATCATCACACATAGATATCTTAAAGTGTGCTGGCTCTTCAGAGCAGACATGCTTTACCTTTTCACTCTGGACAAAATCTTAGGATAAATCCGTGACTTTGACATGGTATGGTTCCCTTTACTTGTTACTTGTTAGTCACATTAAGATAGATTTCCTCTGGAAAAAACTTTTGTAGTCTAGAATAGTAGATAATATAAAAACTTCCTCGAGTTGTGATTTCAGATTTTTTTGACCTAATGAAAATTTGGTTTTATGTTAAATAATTGAAACTTAATTTTACTAGAAAATCCTGGAAATAGGTGTCTGTATACTCTACTATTGCAAGTATTAGAGTGAGTAGATTATTTTGTTGTTAAATTATGTATTTGGTTTACAGTAGCTGAAAAAAAGAGTAAACTAAAATTAACTCAACAAGTTAACAGTAAAACTTATACCTTCAGTATGATGAATAGCAAAGGGTGTTTTTTAGAAAAGTTTTTCAAGGAGAAATGACTGCAGTGTGTTCCTTCTGGCAATGGGATCAAGTCATTTAGCAATCCTTGTGCTTTAACACAGGTGCTGTAAATGATACACTTGAAATATTTTCGTTCTGATTTGTAAATATGACAGACTTTGGCAAAGCACCCTAATTTTTGTCATTAAGTTAACAGGGCGTGTAGGAATCCCAAAGGGAGCAACAGAGAACTGTTAGAGCAAAATATTTCATGCAGGATGCAACAGCCTGTGAGGTGACATGAAGGTGCTGCAGCTCCTTGTCCCCAGGTTCAGCTAGGAGCAAGGCTAAAGGTGTTTTTGGGGTGGCATGCACACACAGAGCTCATGTTATATATCCATGGCCAGCCACACAGGTCTGACAGACACCCAGAGAAATGACGGTCTGTCTCATCCTGTTTCCCTTTCTTTCTGGACAGGGTGGAAGTCCATTGGTTAGAACATGTGTATATACATATGTACGTATAACATAAATGTATACTCATAAGGTGGATCGCTCCAACAGCTGGATTCACTCTTTTTTTTTTGCAGTAGATGGTTACTGGTACCTGCACATGCAAGCCCCCTAAGACTGTTACCCTATTTCAGTTGCTGGTACAGATTGTGGACATGTGTGCATGCACCAGCTTCCCGCCCTGAGCTGACCAGGACTTCCCTGGTTCCCCAGTTGACCCACCATGCTCTTGACCCTAGAGACAGGCAGGTGCCCTCACACCCAGAGCTGCCCTCACCTCCTTACTCCCAGGCCACTTCACCCACTCACCAGCTTACCCAGGGTCACCTTTGTGAAGGATCACAGGTTATTTGCATATCCATACTTGTTCCAGTCACTGGCACCACAGACACACAGGCTCTCCAACCCCAGTTGTTGCACTCACATCCTGATATATACATGTGCACACAGCATAGAGTCTCCTCAGCCACGAAAGACGTAGAAAGTAGTTTAATAAGAAGACAGGACAGGCTGTAATAAGAAGATCAGGTACAGGGCATGGACAGATGAGTGTACTGATTAGCCAACTATTTAAGTATGACCAGGCCTTTTCATCTCCTTACCCTTCTGTTTTCCTGCTCTTTTGCCTTTCCGAATCAGCTAAGCTCCTGGCTTTTCCCACCTTTGGTTCCTTCCCTAAACATCCTCTAATAAGTCTTGTAACTTTGGACTGCTTTTTCTTTATGTCCTACAGTGTGTCCTTTAGATAGCAACTCTTTTAATGTGAAAGGGATCTCCAGATTTCTCCTAATTGACCCCTTGTGACAGTTCTCATGCCTGGAGAGCCCTGGAGGGGCCCAGATAGGGTGTTTGTTGTTTGGTAGTCCTCGGATTGGGTTCCCACATAAACCTGTGCTCCTCTGAGCCTGTGGAGATGGGCCTGTGATGAGCTGATGGCTCCTGAGATGGGTCTGAGAGCAGCTCAGACTGCTGCCATTATATCTCTGAGCTCCTTTGTGGGTCTGCGTATTTGCTTTACCACATAACCTAGCAGTAATGAATACAGTATAATGTCTTATGCATAATAGGCTGTGTTTACTAGTTAGTTATAATGGAGAATTACTGCTATACAAGTTACAATGTATGCAAATCTCCAGAGGGAAAGATGTTCCAAGTTGAAATAATTGTAAGTTATGGTTAGATTGTTTTGTTGAGAATACTCTGTTGTTTGCCTTTGCTTTGTCCTTAAAATACTCTTCATAACTGATGCTTTTGACTCCTGTTTTTAAGGATTGTTCTTCTAAGGACACAAACTGAAGCAGGCTTATGTGAAATAGCTGACATGCTCTTGTCTTTTGCATATCAGTATGGAAAAGAGGAATTAATATACTTTGTTCTCTTTTCTCTTCCCTAGATATCTGTCATGTTGGTTATTTACTAGGTCATGCTGTGTTTTCCTAATTGTTGAGTTCTTCTGGCATGATCGTACTGTTTTATGGAGAAGTTTTACCTGGAATAATGTCAGCAGGAAAATGAGTTTAGACAGTCCTATGATTCAGAGCTTACAAGGGATCAGACTCTAGTGCACAAAACTGCCTGTCGCTGTTTGAGCAAGATGAAGCTGAATGGGCCACAAGAGAGGGATAGATGTTCTTTATCAGGGAATTTACACCTTTCTGAAAGATGTCAGCTGACTGGGGAAATGTAGCATAAGGATGTATGCCCTGCAGATGGAACTTTTCTTGCTGTGTTTTATTTGATCCCTGAGGTCAGTGACAGGATGATAGTCACTGGAAAAGGAGCTCATTAGTTAATGCCCTTTTGGCTAATCCAATATTTTAAAAAGCAATGCGTTTAGATTCAGAGAAGTTAAAACAGTCAGCTGGTGTGCTATTGCAGTACTTTAACTGTAATCGTTGAACTGCCTTGTCATTTTCTCTTGTCTGTTTGAGATGGGCATAAGAACTTATCTTCTGGTTGGTGAATGATTGGTACCCTGTTAGTTACCTGCAAGGAAACACGTAATTGTATAAGCAGGTAGGTGTAAGACAAGCGAAGTACTCAAAAGTCCTTTCTGGAAGGCCTTTATATGTTGAGCTTGAATAATCATATCTAGCAGGCTGTGGGGAAGTACAGATGTGAAGCTTTCACTGGGGCATGCCAATCTCTGGGATATGAGTTTCAGTATCTTTGAGGATGTGTGGAACTGCCTTTGTTCAAACTATACCTATATGAGTCACATGGTAAAAAACTTGATGAAAACCAGCCTGTGTCTGAAGTAAATCCCTTTATTATTATGTTTCCCACATGTCCTCTTCTAGGAGGTATACTGGAATTTTTAGAGGGAGGAAGAACAGTTGTTAGAATAGCTGCTTCTTATCCTATTTAAATCTGCACAGATGATAAAATTTAGCACCTTTTCAATGTTTTTTATAGTCTCATGTCAACAAAAAGTTGGGGTCTTGGTGTAATTTTAATATTAATATATTCTGCTGATTGCTTATTAATGGGTTTCTTTTTAATTGTCTTAGAGCAATTTGTCAACAAACAGGGATGAGAGGCAATGGTGGGTGTTGCAAATGAGAATATGAGCAAAGAGTTCAATGTTCAGATCAAAGGATTTTTATGTAAATATATCTCATACAGGCTTAACTGGCTGAAAATTAGCCATTATTCCAGCACCTTTATAGGCTGTCTTGTTAGCATTTCATCTCATAAACAGGCAATCTGTGACTACCCATACGGTATACAGGCAGTTATTTTTTTCAACTTGATGGTTATATTACTGCTGTCTTCTTTCTAAAAAGTTGTCAAATTGTCTTTTGAAGTTAGGTTTAATTATCCAATTTTAGTTTCACCAAAGTGTATTTCAATGTTGGGTTAAAAAGCTATTTCTAAATGACTAGAGAACCAGTCCACCCAATAGAAAACATTTCTAGATTTGAGTAGGTTACTATTCTAAAAAGAGATCTGGCAAAGTTTTGCTATCTATTTAACGTAATAGATGTATCAACAGCTATAGATGCAACTGCTATTATCAGGGTTTTCAGAACCTCTCTTTATAAGATGGCAGCACTGCCATCTTCCAAATATTAAATGAGTAAGAATAAATTCAGTCTTTGAGAACATTAGTTAGAAAGGCTGAAATGGTGCCTTCTGAACATATTCCAGCCACTAGTGGTTTTGTAAAAATTGGAAGTTGTAAAATTCTTATAGCACTGAATTTTACAAAGCATATTATAACAATATTTAGATGGTGTGTTAGAATTTTCTGAAAATTGTTTGAATCAAATCATAGATTCTGCAACTTATTATTACACCCCTTTAAAATACCTTCTTTTTTTCTTCTCATTAAGCACTTTGAAAATGTTTTCAGAAACTTATTTGATGATATCATACCTATGAGAAAAGAAAGTGACAGCATTGGAGATAGAGATGCCTTGAAGACATCACAAAAGGCCATATTGTCAATCTTCCTGCTCATTCAAATCTGAGATGAGTTGTTTTTCGATATTCAAATGGCTACTTGCAGCATACATTTGCTTTTTCTTTTGAAATCTTGGATTAACTATGCACTGTAGGATGCAAATTCCAATAATTAATGTTAATACACTTCAAAGATAGCAGCACAGGAAAACATCTAGTACAAATATAATGACAAGCTCTTACAATTTTTTATAAAAATATGTATGCTTTGATTCTTGTATGGAGGCTATAACAAATTAAAAAGTCTCCAGAGATGATTCTTTCTCACTGCTGAGACAGCACATCTCGTACCTGGTATACAGCTTTCTAATTCTCCACTGTTTGCCTTCCCTTGGGTATGAGTTTAACCCTGTAAAAATGGGGGTTTAACAATCTGGGTCTTAAATGTTGGAACAGTTCTGTCTGTTACCTTTTTCCCTCTCTGTATTTTATGCAGCTAGTGCATAAAATAACTCAGCATAGCTTATGTTTCCAACACCAGCACTTGCTTTCAGAAATAAGCTATGCTCTGGCTGTGAGGGACAGCTGCAGTTGTGCCAGTGTTTGCTGCTTACAATGAGTGCTAGGGAAACAATTATTCCTTCCTTCCCTGAGGTAAACAAAAAAGACTGGCAAGGTACTGTTGTGTTTGGATATGAAGCAGTCATACAAGGCAGTCCTCTCCAATTCGTAAGATTCACATTACCAGTCCATAGGAAAAGCTCTTGTATTAAGGTTAGCAAAACTGAAGTATGCATGATACATAAATCTGCTTCAATGAGAAGGAATGTACAGGATCGGACAGGATCATCTCTTATGACTTGTCCAGTCTTTCATAGCTGTAATTGTACAGATAAAATTCTCTCTACTGCCACTATTGATGTATTTTGTTTAAAAATGTTTTCATTCCAAAACGTGAATTATAATAGGCTTTCTCTTTCCCTATGCAATTATTTAAGATATCTCTTATCTGAGACAAGAATAAATACTAGTTGAGGATTTTTTTTTTTTTTTTTTTT
>VXAY01007070.1:727503-740832 GCA_013399855.1 Oxyruncus cristatus
TGTTTTTTTTTTTTTTTTTTTTTTTAATAGTGAAACTAGTTGGACTTGGCTGGCTTAGTCTTATGTCATTTTTTTTTACTAAGGAAAAATTCTATGATGTGATAAGTTGCAGCTGGCCATGCTATCAGATATGTTGATGAGTGGCAAATGATATTCAGATTTAGGACAAGGTTGTTTTTTTTTCTCCTAAGCATCATCTGTCACATGTTGTAATAGCTTAGTCCATCTAGGACATGCCTAATGTTCTACTTTTTTTTTTTTTTTTTTTGTATTATGAGATTATGGGTGTACTGGTCTCATTCTCTAGATGTAGAAAAAAAATGCCATCACCATTAACTGAAGGAGGTCAGGAAATACCTCAGGGTCACGCTATTGAATACTCTATAGAAATATTGTTTAGAGCTGAATAAACAAAATGGTGTTTAACTAGAATCAGAAATGGTTTGGGTTGGAAGGGGCCTTAAAATATCATCTAGTTTCATCTCCCCACCAGGGATAGGGAAGCAAAATTGCACTAGAGCAGGTGACTCAAAGTCCTGCACAACTCAACCTTGAACACTTATAGGGATGGGGCACCCACAGGTTCTCTTGGCAATCTGTTCCAATGATAATTTATATTTTTTCATTATTGTTTGGAAAACAGGTAATCTAATCAGGTTCCAAGGTCAATGGTAAGCAATAGAAACTCACCTGCTGAGAAGGTTGGTGTTAAAGTGTCACAAAGTACATATATATGCAAGGTCTTACATTTGGAATCTTGATTTGGATTTATACACAAGACAAACATATTAAAATAACACAAAAGTAGTTAAAAGGAGGATTTCTTGTATACAGTTCATTCAGCAGAATTAACCCACTTCAAGGTTATGAATGATGCCAGAAGGAGAAATGCAATTTTCCTTAAGATACTGGAGTAAAGTTGGAAAATCTTTCTATTGCTGTTCAGGCAGCAATTATTTTCCTATGAACTCTTTAACAAAAACTCAGTGATCTTTAGTGGTCTAAGCCTTACTGGAGACTTAAGCAGCTACCTGTTTCTTACAGTTTTCCTCTAATACATTATAGAATTCTCAGAAAAAATCTAGATTCTGGGAAGTTCGTTGACTGTCCAGTTCCTTAGTTTCTCTTTGTCCAGTGGCATCCAGGAGGTACCATGAAGAGTCAGTAAATCTAATAATGGGCTGCTAGCAGTCTTTAAGTGAAGTATTAGTATAAATTAATGTTCACATTCATTTCATAAATCTGTTCGTAATAGTGGTTTTCAAATTGGATCACTAATGTGTTAGCACATTATGATGATCTAGTTAATTTTTGTTTGTATTTCACTTGTGTTACTTTTTTAAAAATGGCTGAATACTCCAGAAAATTGATACTAAACTCCTGGGAACTATTAGTTAGTCAATTAATTGTTCCAAGAAACCAGTTGATATGCAGCAGCTGACCATGTTTTTTCAAGCGATTTGTTCTTAAGATTGCTTATAATCTTAAGTTCTTCTAATGCTTTTACTAGAAACAGATAATGTATAAATAATTCTTCTGCTTTGTTGATGATATGGCCGCATTCTTAAAGCTGTACACTAAACCTGAAATGAAAAGTTTTCTTGGAAAATGCAGTTTGTTTTTTTCCTCTCTATTTCTTTGTGTTTCCATGCAACAGTCTGTGGTCTGTAAACATATTGAATGGCAAACAAATGAAACCAATACTTGACAGGCTCTGAAACAGCCCTACCTGGAAAAGGGAAATTAGGAGTCCAAATTTCTTTGCCTGTGTTTCCATATGCATAAATGTATCAGTACATTAAGAAAATAACCCTAAATTTCCCAGATTAAAGGAGACCTAGAATAACAATTATATGCAACCAGGAAAAAGTTCCTGCTTCTCCAAGGGAAAGTAGGCATGTCATAATGAAGAACTTGTTCCAAGCATATATGATAAACTATGTGAGGTGAAAACAGTATTCCATGGCAATCAGTGAGAATTACGAGCACAAAGATTTGTAAATGCATACAAGGAAAACAAAAAAAATAAACTCATGACAGGGTACAAAGCTGAGCCTTAGGCTTAAAGAGAGACCACATCTTTTTAAAGGAAGTAGCAGTTTTCTTCCACTTGAGTTCTGCCTGATGTAACTAAGACTCTTTTTTTTTTTCATTTTTTCCTTTCAAATATGATTTGTTTTGGGTTTTTTGTGTTCTATATTCACTAGTGAAACTGAAAAGATGAGTTTGACTTCCTGACAAATCAGTGCTGTTTCTCACAAATCTATTTTGTCATTAAGTTGTCGGAATCTTATGAGGTCTCTATCTAGTTAGTGTCAGGATGAGGTGGTAGCTATAGCTTTAGAGAGACTTACAGTCAGCTGCCTTCTTGACATATGACTTGATCCTAATATTTTATTTTGATTATAAATGAGAATAAGGTAAATTTCTCTAAATTTCAGCCCTCATAATAGAAAATGGAAGAAATCTGATTTGGGATTTCTTATATCGGTAGACTTGGATAAATCTGGCATTGATCCTTCATACTGCAGAAAAGTCTTGTCCTGTAAAATGAAACCATATTATGTTGATGTCTTTCATACAATAGTAATGGTCTCTCTTATCAGTGAAGAATGCATGATTAGGCAATTTAAATAATTCAATGTCCTCCTTATAGACTTTGTCTGTAATAATGACTTTTTCCACCAGTTACCTTCTGGGACAAGTTTATACAATTTGAGAGCTTTTGTAGCACATAACTTGGTGCTTCACAACCAGGATGCCAAACCTTCTTGTTTACCTCCTGAAAGGTTACCATCTTTGTTATTGATAAGGATGTCTGTTCGAAATTGACTTCACATAAGTGGTCCCATTCTTGCTTCTACTCCTATCTTCACAAGGGCTAATTCCATGCAGAATGAAGCATCTTTTTTTTTTCTTTAAACTAGGAGTCTAAAGGGATTTAGATAAGCTAATCTAGTATTATAGTTGTACTAAGATATGCTTCTTTTGAATTCCAACCTGAGTGAATGTCTATTTTTGTCTAACAGGAAAATTGCCTATAACTTCTCATGATTTCAGAGTTGAAAATGAACACATAAATTAGTATTTATGGTTTATTATAATGCTCAAATAAGGTTTAATTTGAAGTCTGTATGTATGTGTCTTAGCTTCACAGAATACTCTGAAATTTGAAAATGGAATAGATATCAAAAGTAAAGATTGAGTTGTTAATGCAACCTGAACTTGCTTTCATTTTTATAATTAATTGACTCAGTATCTTGATTATAACTAATTGACTCTATTCTAGGCATGAATTTCACAGCTAAGTATCACCCCACTTCATATGAACCTAATTCACCAACTTGCTGTAGTGACAGTACTGTAAACAGACAGATGTACTGACTGTTGGTTCAACATGTTTATCCCCTTCAATGATGATAAATAGTGTGTCTATACTGCTATATTATTGGATTCTGTTGTTGGTGAGAATAGACTTGAATACCTGCAACTGGGAAAAACGTGAAAGAGAATTCAGCCCACAATAAAAACATAGTATGTAATGGTGTCTCTGGATCTCTTGCAAAACTGGTCCTGGTTAGTAAATAAGTGTGTATTTAAGTGCTCATGTGATTGCATTTCAAACACTAGGAGATATGTGTGTGCACATACAGAGGTTTAAAGGAAACAGCTAAACTAAGAAATCTCGGTTGAGATTCTGGTCACAAGTGCTGTTTGTCCTGAACTCTTTTTTTTATCTTCTGCACTTCTTAAATAGAGGCAGTTTTTTAACAGGAGAAAGATCAGTGTTTACAGAACCATAGTGCTGTCTACTCTCTTATGCGGCTCTGAATCATGGGTCATCTACCGCCACCACCTGCGTCTCCTAGAACGCTTCCATCAATGCTGCCTCCGCACAATCCTTAACATCCACTGGTCAGATTATGTGACCAATACTTCTGTTCTGGAACAAGCAGCAGTCACAAGCATTGAGGCCATGTTACTGAGAACACAGCTGCGTTGGGCAGGGCACGTCTCCAGGATGAAGGACCACCGCCTCCCTAAGATCCTGCTCTATGGTGAACTTGCCTCCGGCTGCCGCAAGAGAGGAGCCCCGAAGAAAAGATACAAGGACTCCCTGAAACAACATCTCAGCCTTGGCCATATTGACCACCATAACTGGCCTACTCTGGCCTCCAATCGGCAGTCCTGGAGACACACCACCTACAACGCTGCTGATGCTTTTGAGAAAGCACGCAGGATCACCCTTGAGGAGAAAAGACAACTCAGAAAGAATCGTGACTTGCAAAATATACCATCTAAGGAGTCTTTCTGCTGTGCCTTTTGCAACCGGACTTGCCTATCTCGTATTGGCCTTTTTAGCCACCAACGTGCTTGCAACAAACGTGGGTAGAGCTCTTACCAAATCTTCGTTCGCGAAGCCTGGCCATGATTGTCTGCTACAACGAGTGTTCAGATTAGTTAAGATAATCACCAAAATCAAATGCTCTATTTTTACCAAAATACGTGCATATAATTCTGCATTACAATTATAGAGTAATTCCGCTTCAAAGGGGCCTGAGGAGGCCCCCTAGTCCAACTTCTTGCTCAAAGCAGGATCAACACAGAGTTGAGATCCAGTCTTAAAAATCTACAAGGATGGAAACTGCAGAGAACTTGTTCCATTGCCAAATTATTCCCATAGTGATTTCTCCCTCCCCTTCGGTCCCTTCACCCTTACATCAAATTGCAAAGTTTTCTTTCAGTTAACATTTGTTGTCTCTCATCTTCCAGTTGTCTTCCTCCAAAAAGAGCTCATTCCCAAAAGGCAAGAGCATGGCTTAGCCTACCCTCGCTGAACTTGACTCAGTTGTTCAACACCTGCCTTGTACTGAGGGTCCAACACTGGACACAGTATTCTAGATATTGTCTCACTAGCACTGAGTGGGGGAGATTAATCCTCCCCTCAGCCTCCTGGCTGTGCTCCCATTAACACAGACTACGATGCTAATGACGTTCCTTGCTGCCAGGTCACACTGCTGACTCAGGCTGAAATATAAACACACTTTCTTGCTTGTCTCTTGGGAGTATAAATTTTGTCATGCTAGGTTGAAATTGTTTCTTTGGAATTCACCCATGTGCGGTATTTCAGATGAAAGTGGGAAGAGTCATGATGTTCTAAATTGGAGCACAATAAATTCTCTGATCAATTGCTGCCTGATGCATGGCTGTGGCTAATCTCTACATTAACTTTCACAGCTCTTCTACAAGGCAAAAAAAAAAATTGTACTGGCTTGCATAAATTGAATCTTTGACTTTTTTTTTCATCACTACCAAAAAATATACTTCAAACTACTTTGTTCCTCAGATATTAAATACAGTCTTAAATACAGTCAAAATTTACCCAGAGATTTGGTTTTTTGGTGTTTTGTTTTGATTTTTTTTGGTTTTTTGTTTGTTTGTTTGTTTGTTTTGTTTTTCAAGGGAAGAAAAAGGCATTCTGGGAGTATCTAACTGTTTGTGTGGAATCATATCTTTAGGAGATATGATGCATCTGCTTTTGAAGTTGTATTCATACTTGGAAATAGTTATTTATTTCAAATAGCTTCAAGCTCATGGAAAAGTCCTCTAAGATTTAATCAGAGGTAAATTCAAGTTCTTAGCTTCAGGAATCTAAAAAAAAAAAATTAGCTTATTACTGACTTTTTTTTTTTTATGACTGCTCTGCTACAGAATGAAAACAATATTCTTCAATAACATTCTGTAGAGTATGCTAATAACAAAATGTTAAAGACTTTTTCCATAATAAAGATATTCAACAGGAAAGCACTTTATGCTGCATTTCAGACTGCTTGTCCTCTTTCAGCTTAGTACTTTTAATACATTTCATCTGTTTATCATAAAAGAAACTCAGCCAAAGGCAGAAATAACAGGAAGAAGACTTTTATGTAGTTTTGAGGCTTTTGTCTTATCAGTTCAACTAACCAACAGATATCATGTCAATTGAATTTATCCCTGAAACTTCTTGAGCCCAGAACAACATGGACAATTAGAATGAGGAATTTATAAGAGGTTGTCTTTGAAATTAAAAGAACGGTATATTACTCTATCAATTTGCTAAAGAATAAAATTTTATATGCATAACAACAGTTTAATCTGAATTGCAGTTCATTAGTGGATGTTGTGCCAAATATTCTACTCATGAATTTCAGTATATAACTGAAAGAAAAGACACTTACTAAATCTACTTGTAAAACCGTTTTTATTTTGCTTTTAATTTCTCTTCATAAATCCCTACATTGATATTGACTTGTTTTGACAGTTGCATTTATGTCAGTGTGCCTCATCCTTATTACTTATATTTACTTTTGACCTTCTGATGATTATTTTTTTCCTCTCACCAGTACTTATAAAATATTAGGTCGTAGAAAATTTACATGCAGAATTGCTATCCTTTCTCAGGGAGCCAACTGATTTTTACATAACTATGTTTAAGTGATAAATCTTCTCTACCTTGGACTTCTGAGAGAGCCAAAACCCATTACCAATGGATTTTGGTAATTCACCTTGAATCTTTAACTTCACCTTTTCTTCTTCTTTTCCATTTTTGGACTAAATTGGATGATTCTGTGAAAACTGGAGAGATAATTAAATAAGACTTTTAATTCTACAGGATCTATTCTAATACTTCGTCTTTCAGAGAGGTCTAACTTTGATATCCTGCCCTAATTTTACTGTGGTTTGAAACTTTCAGTGTAGATCATCTGAAATTAGTTTTCAAGGCAAAGGAAGAAAAAGTAACAATATTGGTTTTAATCTGTTTTACTGTCTGCATACAGCCTTTATTTTGTATATTTTTAACCTTGTGATCTGCTTGCATTCTTCTGTCTCACCCTGTCAAGACTTTTATACTTAAGGCTTGGTTTTCTTCAGCATATGTCTACCTTCTCTGGTTGTAAAGAGGCAATTAAGAGAAATTACAAATGGAACTCGTAACACAAAATAAATGGTTGAATTTTTCTGTGTAATCATACTCTTATATAAAGGAGAGTAATCAGCCATTGGAATGGGCTGCCCAGGGAAGTGGTGGATTCTCCATCCCTGGAGGTTTTCAAGATGAGGTTGGACGTGGCACTTAATGCCATAGTCTAGTAACCATAGTGGGGTTGGATCAAGGGTTGGACTTGATGATCTCCGAGGTCCTTTCCAACCCGTCTGATTCTATGATTCTATGATTCTATGACTCTCTTCCCTGCACCTAGGCTTGCTGCTCACATAAAACAATCCTGAAATACTTTGCAACTTCTACAAAGATGTAATTAGCAACACTGATCTGTAACACAAGAAAACACCTAAGTATGTAAAACATGGTACTACTCAAGCTCAAGTGGAAGAAGGAGAAGCTAATAGTTAAAATTTTGGAACTAGTTTAGAAATATTGTTATTGAAAAGAAGTTAGTCCAGATATTTCCTAGTTTTTAAGGCTCTAGGGAATTCAAGGAATTTGACTGTAAGAGGTTTTTTAGTATTGTCGTTTGATGTTTTGGTTTTGTTTTTTGGGGTTTTTTTTTCTTCCAATAAGAGAGTTGGAAACTTTTTTTTCTTTTTTGTAAGTTTGCATATTTATTTATGAGAGGTTCTAGCTATTGCCAGTTGTGATGGATCACTCTTACAAAGCACTGTTTTTTTCAACTGTTATATTTAGTTTTTAACCTAACAAGTCAAGTGCCATTCATAGTCCTTATGGTCACAAATTAAAAAGAAAAAAAAAGTGACCACTTGATGACTGCTACAGGCAGTGTATTTGTAAAGCACATAATGTGGCATTATGTGACTCCAAAACACTTTTGACAGTAGTGCAAATACAGCCAAATTCTAATTTGGACATTTTCCCAGCTGCAGGAGCAATGTCTAATGATGTCTAATACTGTGTCAGTTCTATACCAGGTGCTCATACCCATATTATTTCCGTCACTTAATTAATTTAGTTTTTGTATAACTAGTGTCTCCTCTTTTATCTGCAGCTGTATATGTTTTCTACTGACAATCCTATGCTGCATGTGTTTTTCCTGCATGTACCCTTGTGAAAAGCTGATTTATATTCAGTCTTGTGGTGGTTCCTATTGTTAGGGCTCAATTCTGGTCAAATGTCACTGACAGCTGACTAAAATGTATGAGAAGACTACAGGCAGTTTTGATGCCTATGCTTAGGAGAGCCCCATGAGCCGTGCTACAACACTCTGGCCAACACTATCTCTATTTTTGCTCAGTGCTTCTTGCTCACAGGTGTAAATAATTAGTGAGTTGGCAAGACATTTTCTTTCTCTAGTATTAAACTACCAGAATAACACTCTTGCTATGATTACATGCAAGGTTTTAAAGTAATTTTATGAGTATGAATTGAAATCCAAAAATGGAGTATTAGATTGTTTCATGTATTTTGGACTTGAGGATGCTATAGTGTTTTGACTTATTTTTGCTTTTAAGGTAAGGAAAAATTCTGAAAAACCTATGTGAATTTTAAAAAAAAAATCATTTGGCAAAAGATATGTGTATTTTTGGAGGGTTGTAAGTCATGTGTTCTCTTAACCTCTGTATGCTAATTAATACAGTTCCTGTCTGATGTGAGAAACTTATATGATGGATAAAATTGAAGAGGAGTTTCTCATCATATTTAGTCACTTATGTAGGCAATATTACCTACTCAACCATGAAGGTCATAGTTCAAGACTTGGAATTCTATCATCTGTAAAAAGTCAGAGAAAATAAAGGAGTTAAATGAACAGTGAAGGAGTCAGTTTAAGTAATGTAGTTATTGCCAAACTGCTAATAATTATGAACAGGCAACAGCATTACCTCATTAATTGCAACAGTGAGAATAAGTAAAATTTCATCATCACAATAATAATTGGTACAAATACATTGAATTTCCTGTTTATGAAGTAATTAAGTAGCAGTAAATATGGGACAAACTGATGGCTACTGGAAAGAACACAAATAAATAGGAAAATAATTAATATTTTTGTGGACAGAGTTAAAATATTCCTATTCCTGCATAATCATAAGAATTAAGATTAACTTTAATGTAGAAAGGAATTCTGCTCATTTGCATGGTGGTCACCATGCCTGGTTTATTCATCTACAGGTGTTAATAATATGTACAACATAAACCTTACTAAATATAGTGTCTTTATACTTGTATTATAATGTGTTCACATACCAAAGAATTTATATGCTTTTTTCAAGATGTGTGCTAGGTAAAATTAAATGCCATATGCTTCATTTTGAAAGGAAAAATCACATTCTGTGACATTTTCAATGTGTGCCTACATGCTTCATGACAGCCTTGCAAAATTGTTGTGAAATACACAGCTCAAGAACAAAATTTTATCATCAGCCATTTACCGTGGTTATAAATATGAAGAAAACAAATTCTTCCATGTCTTACCATTTAAAAATATTGCTTTAGAGTGGGTGGAATTTTTCAGACGTGTTAGTGAGGAAAATATTTCAGAGCAAGTTGTATAAATGTGTTTGCAGGCTTGACAGAAATGAAAGTTACAAGTAGCTGCCAGTCTTCAAAATCATGTGATCAGTTTTCATCCAATACATTAATTTTTATTTTTTTAAATGTTATGCAGAGCAGACCATTGTTTTTGGTTTGGATTTTTTGTTTGTTTCTTTTTACTGAATATACAAGCCTTTTCCTATGAATGACTTTCTAGGAATATATGTGGTGGTGTTTTTTTTTTGTTTTTTTTTTTTTTCCCAAAACTGCCAAGGAACACTAGTTTAAAAACATCACTGTAATTTCCCTTATTTCCTTTAAACTTATGGTAGGAAGTAGCTTTGGTAAGACATTTACTACTGTATGGAAAGCAGCAAGTAAGCTTTTGTTTTTTGGGGTTTTTTTTGATAGTTGGATAGAAGTTTTGAAAGAATGACCTAATGGATGATTACAGAATGCTGGAAGATACTGTGATTCAGTAGTGATATACATATGCTAAGTGGGGAAAAAACTCTCCTTGATGCTGGTATTTGTACCATGAACCCAGCCTATAATTCCTAGTTAAAATGAATGCCATAATTTACAGAATCACAGAATCATATGGGTTGGAAAGGAACTCTGAGATCATCAAGTCCAACCCTTGATCCAACACCACCACAGTTACTAGACTATGGCACTAAGCGCCACATCCAGTGTCATCTTAAAACCCTCCAAAATTATATCACTTCCTCTCACAGATACAATATTATAAAGCCAATCCAAAGCCTGTCTTGACATACCTTATATACCTATGGTGTGTTAATACAACTCGAATATATTAAAGTCAATGGCCGTCACATTTGTGAACATTTTACTATGGATGACAACCTTCATCACTCATTTATTACACTTTTTTTTTTCTCTAGTAAGTACTTTTCCATATTTTTCCACACTAGCTTCAATTGAAAGGATCCAAAAGGTAATTTTTCATCAAAAATCTCTGACTTGATTATAGAACCTAGCCTATTAGTTCTTTGATAAATGAAAAAAAAAATCCTAGTCTCTATCTTGATTTATTTAGGATATGAGTGTTTTTAAATATATGCATAACATATAGCTAGTAGTTCAGAGTATTTGTTTTTGTTTTGGCTATATTATAGAGCTATACCATAGAGCTATACCATTTGAACAGGGTGTCACATAGCTTGGGAGACTGTAACGAACTCTCTTCTTCTGCTGCTTCTTGGTGGTAAAACAATATCAAAGACATGTTTGTGCTGACAACAATGCAGAACTATGGCTGTCACAATACTCACACATCTTTGTTTGTTGTAGTGGTGGTATTGATATTTTATGCACTGGTAATATTGCTGAATAATTGGAGCCTGAATAACTGATGCAAAAAGGATTTGTTGCCTGTCAGGTTTTCTAACTGGATTGTTATATGTGCACACAAATTTATTGACATGTATATTTTCAAATATGAGAATGCATATGTATTCTGTATTGATTAACCTCCCTCCTCATTTGTTGTGTATAAAATACCAGATGTATATCATTGTGCTGGTTGGCATTGCAGACACCTGACTTTCACAAGGTATCTACTACTTTTGCTGAATTTACAAGTTGAGCAGACAGGCAATTTCATAACTATAGACAGTAAATCTATGTTGGTACCCATAGGACTAAATATTTTGCCAGTTGTGATATCTGATTTGTTTAGGGCTAAGGAAGCCCTGAGCCAAAGGAAAAAAAATCCTCTGTAGGAAAGTGTATAGCGAAGTAAAAGGATTTGATACCTAATAAAGGACTGCTAAATCTAGCTTTGCTTTCCCTTATAAGCACCCTAATCTTTTTCTGAAGTACCTCAATATGACTGTATTCCCTTTTCCCTCTTGGCCAGAGTGCAGTGAGGGTTGTTTATATTAGTTCAGCAGGCTCTGTCAATGTTTTCAGTGTGACATAAATCTTATTTTTCTGAGGATGAACTCATATGGCTGAGCAATGTAGTAGTACTGATCTGTGAGTGTAACAGCACAATGCAGTAGCTGCCTATTCTATGCATCCATACAAATGAACAGCAAAAACCTATTATTCGTCTATGGCATGCCACAACATTGTCTTGTGCTTTATGTTAAAATCATACAGAAAGTGACCAACAATTTTTTTGTACTGTGTGTTATCTATACTCAAACATATGAGTGTATATACATGTGCACTTAATCTTTTCCTCTGCCTCTTATGTCATGACAACTAATCCTGTGTCCTTTTTGCTTGGGTAAAACAGGTTAAAAATCCCTTTCAGGTGTAATGTTTCAAAAAGGAGAATTGGTGATTTGATTTCTCTATATAATTCTTGCTTGTTACTTGATACTAGTCATTATTAAAAATGGAAGACTTTAAAAGACTTTTAAAAAGTTTAAAAAGCACAGTTTGGGACATCGCTCTGTCGCCTTACCAAATTATGTATCTCTGGACTTACAGGGCATGAAATCTATGTTTGCTGGAGTGTGGTGTTGGCTTTCTGATCTGAGAAGGTTATGAAATTGTACCAAGTACTGCAGTTGTGTTACATGCTGTGCTAAAGTTCCTGGGGATAATTGTGAAGAGCCTATGTCTAGTAAAAACTATTGAGGGTTTACCCGATATGGCTGGTTGGCTGCTGATCCATGGAAAGATGTTGATAACAAAATGCCAGTCTTCTTGTGGGAAGATGTCTAGTCTTGCACTCACCATTTATATGTGGTTCCCTTCTTACCTGATGCTGGTAGCCTAAATGTTCATGTCTAATATAAGTTGTGTATCTAAGCCTCCTCTCAAGTCATATGTGTTGCGATAAGGACTACCCTACAAGCCTTACAGTAGGAAGACTTGTCCTTTTGGCTAAGCCTCCATTTCTCTGGACTAAAGACCTCTAGGGTCTGCTAAGATGGAAAGATGAGCTGGTACAAGCCAGCTCAAGCCAGTGCTGCTGACTTTAGCTTTACCAGTGACTGTCAGACCTAAACCTAGAAGCTTCTGCTTTGAGATATTTGGGTTGTCCAACATTTCATCAGTTACCCCTAGGTGCTTTGATCTGTTGTTTTGAAGCAGTGAGTAAGACCAGAGTCTAAGGGGAGGGGCTGAAAGGGGAAGAGTGTTCTCACATGATGCTGTCTCTCATGTAGAACATGAACAGCTTTTGTTAGTTTCAGATCACCAGACATTTCTTCAGAGGATATTATTTGTCCCTGTCTGGTGGTGATAGACACAAAACTAGCAAAGAATTAATGATTAGGTGTCATGATCTTCCCTGACTTCTGTGTTTCTTGTAGCTTGTGCTGTCTGTCTCATCCCAAGCCAAAGTAGTGACTCTGTCCATTATTTTTATTTTGTTTTCTCCTGCTAAAATTAATTAATGACTCTGCTTTGTTTTAAGCCAGTTTATAATGATTGCTACAATTTTATGAAATTAATCTAGGCTCTGACAAAAGAAACTCTCAGCAATTTAAAATTAAGGATAACAAAAAGTCTTTCTATGGATAGCAAAAGCATTCTTTGTTGGACATGGGTGGGAACATAGTTATCAAAGATGAGGACAAAGCTGAGGTATTAAATACCTTCTTTACCTTAGTCTTCAATAGTAAGACAGATTGTCCCGAGGACAGCTGGCTTCTGGAGCTTGTAGACAGGGATAAGAAGCTGAATGGTCCCCCTGTAATCAAGGAGAAAACAGTCGGTGACCTGCTGAGCAACATGGATCCTCACAAGTCCATGGGACCAGATGGGATCCATCTTAGGGTGATGAGGGAGCTGGCAGAAGAGCTTGCCAAGCCTCTCTCCATCATTTACCAACAGTCCTGGCTCACTGGGGAGGTCCCAGA